>JAITYX010000098.1:310000-717500 GCA_021018815.1 Talinum fruticosum | reverse complement strand
GGGTGTCGAGGGTCTGCTGCCGATCAATCGAGAGATTGATGAGTTTTTTCATTGTTGTGCCGGAATGGGTTGCAAGATATTCCTTACGTGGGTCGAGTTTTCACTTGGTCCAACAAACAAGTTAATGAGTTTAGAATATGGTCTAAACTTGATAGGGTTATGTTTAACCTCGCTGCTGGTGAGTGCTCAAAGGAGTTTTTGTGGAATTCAAACCACCCGATATTTCGATCACGGTTTTATATTTTTAGAAGTTAAGGATCAATCTAGAGGAGTGAGAAGACCATTTAAATTTCTTAACGCTTGGGCACTCCATCCCGATTTTGGGCTAGTTGTCACTAAAGTGTGGTCTATGAAAGTGATTGGTTGTCATATGTTCCAAGTGGTCTCCAAACTCAAATACTTGAAGAAGGATCTCGAAGTCTTTACATACAGTTTATTGCAAATGTATTAACCATAGGGTTGAAGTCGCTTATAATAAATTGATTCAAGTTCAAGAGGCTTTACAGTGAGAATCCCAGCTGTGTATTACTGCAACAAGAGGAAAAGGCTACTTTGGCTTATTATACCCAGTGTCGATCAACTGGAAACTAGTATTCTGCAACAAAGGGCTAAAGATTCCTTTGTAAGATCAAGTGACGAGAATAGTAAATACTATCACTCTTTGATCAAACGAGAGGAGTTGTGCTTCGATAAGTCATAAGGTGGTTGATATGCATGGAGTGGATTGTACTTTACAAGAAAGTATAGCTTCGCTTTTGTTGAATATTTTACCTCTATTATGGGCTCAGCCCATACTCCTACGACTCTAAACTCCGAGTGGATTGCAAATGGACCTTTCTTGAATAACCGGCACAAACAATTCCTCTTCGCACCCTTTACGAATTCAGAGGTCCAATCAACCCTTTTCGAGTATGGACGAAAATAAAGCTCCTGGTTTGGATGGCTATTCTACGGGATTTATCAAAAGTCTTGGTCGAGTTGTGGGTAGCGATATTAGCAAGGCTGTACTACGGTTCTGCAAAATGGTAAGTCTGTTAAGACAAATTAACCGTACTTTGCTCACTCTTATTCCTAAGAAGACCAATGCCACGTTGGTGTCCGATTTTAGACCCATTGCACTTGTGTAATGTTTTATACAAACTCATCTCCAAGATTTTGGCTAATAGGATTCGTACCACCCTTCCTGACATCATTAACATTAGCCGAGTGCATTTATCAAGGGCGGGATCATTTCGACAATATGATGCTTGCACACCAGTTAGTGAAACACTATGAACGGAAGCATATTTCCCTAGAGCAATGATTAAAATTGACATAAGAAAAGCCTACGACACTGTCAATTGGGATTTCTTGAAAGTCTGCTTTGTTGGAGCTGGGGTTTCAGATTTCTTTGTGCAATTGATCATGGCTTGCGTGACTTCTCCTTCATTCTCGGTTAATATCAATGGGGAACCAAGAGGTTTTTCTCTCGGAGCTAGGGGACTTAGACAAGGGGATCCTTTGTCTCCCTACCTATTTGTTGTTTGCATGGAGGTGCTATCCGAGAGGTCTTCGGTTAACAGCTCGTGGACATGATTTCTCCTTTCATCCGAAATGTGTTAGAATAAATTTAACCCATTTGGCTTTTGCGAGATGACGTTTTACTATTTTCGAGGGAGATAAACAATCAATTTTATCTCTGTGGGAATGCTCCCAACAATTTTCTATGATGTCGGGCCTTTATGTAAGTCCGGAGAAGTCGGACATTTATTTTGGAGGTGTTTCTATGGAAGTAGAGGAAGATATTATCGAAACTATTGGTTTTTTTAAGGGTTCCTTCCCTTTCGGGTATCTTGGACTTCCACTTTCCACTAAAAGGATTACTCACTCTATGTGCCAAAGTCTTATTGATAAGGTAAAGCACGAGAATTTGTTCTTGGGCAGCTAGACAACTTTCTTATGCGGGAAGGAGAGTCCTTATTAATTCGGTTCTTGAGGGGCTAATTAGTTTACGGGCGCAAATTTTTCCTCTCCCAATTCATACCATTCAATGTATCCGAGTTATGTGCTGCAAATTTCTCCGGTCCAGTCGAGGTTGATGGGAAGAAGATGGCATTAATTAGCTGGAGTAACATTTGCCAACCAATTCAGAAAGGGGTTTAAATTTTAAAGAAATCTTGGCTTGGAATAAAGCTCTTTCTTTGTAAGTGGTCGTGGAAATTATACAATGTGCCCTACTGTGTTTACGAAATGGGCTAATGCTTACTTGTTGGCTGGCATCGACATATGGAGAGTCGGGATCCATATAGGGGATGCTTGGGGTTGGAAACAAATCATCCACTTTTGAGATGAGCTAGTCCAGAAGTTGGGAGGTGAGGCTACGACTAAAGCCTGGTTTTCTGCGAGGTATTCGGTGAAGAAATGCTATGAGTTGTTGGTTCGAGATGTAGCATTCTGTTCTTGGTGGAAATTAGTATGGAAAAACTGGGCTTAGGAGAGATATAAGCTATGCACTTGGATGGCTTGCCAAGGTAGACTTGCTACAGCCACATTATTGAATAATAGAGGTTTTCGCAATTGACGATTCTTGTGGTTTATGTAATCGGCAAGCGAGTGACCATTGTGATCACTTATTCTCTCTATCCTTTTGCACATTCTGTCTAGAAGGAAATTCTTATATGGTCTAGGGTAAGACCCCGTCGGTGGCATCTTCGAGAGGAGAAAAGCTGGTTCGCTACCCACTGCAAAGGGAACTCTATCAAGTGTAAATGGCTGCGTACTATTTTTGCAACTTCAGTCTACCATATTTGGGTAGAACGAGAACCTAAGAAAATGTCGAGCATAGATCTAGGAGTGTTGAGTTTGTAGTAAAACAAATCCAACACATGTGTTGTGTGCGTAGCTGAAGGCAAAATATACGACTGGAATGCCTTGATTGATTACTAACTTTGTATAGATTGAGTCATCTTTTGGGGAAATCAATATAGCCCTTTGCTTTTTCCAAAAAAAAAAAACAATAATGGTAATAATAATAATAATAATAATAATAATAATAATAATAATAATAATAATAATAATAATCATAATGATAATAATAATAATAATAATAATAATAATTATAATAATCATAATGATAATAATAATAATAATAATAATAATAATAATAATAATAATAATATAATATAATATAATTTTTCAGAAAAATTAAACAAAATTAAAAATAATAAAATAAAAACATAATCTTAAACAAAAAGTTAAACACATAATAAAATGAACTAAATAAATAAATAATTAAATTACCGAAATATTAAATTATTTTCTGGACCTAACGACCTAAAATCTAAAATAAAAATAAAAAAATTAAATTTATAAATTTATTAAATTAAAAACATACTTGAACCTAAATTAGTAAATAAGTTTGGAAAATTATTAAATTATTTATATATTATAAAATTATCTAATCATAATATAAAAATTAAATAATAATTAATCATCCTAATTAATTCATAAAAATATAAAACAGAAAATAAAAACCAAACTAAGTGGAAAATTAATAAATAACAAATATAAAAAATTATATAACAACTTAAATCAAAAATCTCAAAAAATATAAAAGTAACCTAAAATCCAAAAATATTTTTTTATAGTTTTCCAGAAAAATTAAACAGAATTAAAAATAATAAAATAAAAATATAATCTTAAACATAAAGTAAAACAAATAATAAATTGCACTAAGTAAATGAGAAAATAAATAATTAAATTACCAGAATATTAAAATTATTTTTGGACCTGAATATATCCTAAACACCTAAAATCAAAATGAAAAAAAAACTAAATTTAATACTAATAGATTAAAAAGACTCTAACTAAACCCTATAATAATACAAAAATAAAATTAACCGAAGAAGAATAATTTTATTCTAACTTCTAACAAATTGACTAAAAAATAACAAAAACGAAGAGAAAATTAATTTGAAAATTAAAATATATTAAAACATAAAATAAAATTAATATATATATTTATGTATTTATATATTTAGGGTTTGGTTTGTATATTAGCTCTCATTTATTTTTATGTATATTGATATGCAATATTATTTTGGGCCTAAAATATAATAATTTTGTCTAATATTATTAATTTTTCATTGTTGATGATGTTTTTGACTTGGTGTCATAAAATTGTATTAGTTCAAAATATATTTATTATAAGATTTTTGAAATTAAAATCAATAGGAGCACATTATGAAAATAATATTTAAATATTTAATTATCTGAGGAAGTAATTTGGTTATTGCATTTATCCTATGTAAGAATGATTTAATAAGCCTTAAGAAATCATAAATTAATATAATAAAAATGTAACAACTATATATATACTTGATATTAATAATTAAAAATGCCCACAAGATAGAAAGTTATGGTTCAAATATGTTGTGGAATAAAACGTAATGAATAAAAAGTTAGGAATTATATTGATTCGGATCGTAATCTGTGGACTTTAAGTTTTTAATTTGTATTATGTTTAAAGGATTACAAACTTAATATGCCAACTTCTATTAAGCCCATATGACTTCGAATAAATTCATTTGTCTCAAAATTTTTGCACAACATACGAGATCATTTTTTTTTTTTGGTTACAAATACAATTTATTTTAGTTTCTTCCTAACATGTCTATCTGTGACTTATTATTGATAAACATATTTAAATCATATCTTTTACTATTGTAAGTTTTCTAAATTATTAAAAGAAGAGTATTTGCCATCAAACCTCCCCGCCATCTTGAAATACAACTTCATGTTAATCTTATTGTGTTAATTAATTGAGAGGAAGAGTTGTGTCTCGAGGGAAGCAATTGGTTGTTAATTGAGTAAAACATGTATTTATAAAACATCAATTGTATCAATATTTTTGCCCAATTGATTCACTACTAAAATCGCGATTAATTTTCAATATAAGTACAAAACATAGATGATTTTATTAACCTACACCGCAAATTGACCTATCATGCCCTTTACTATGATACAAATTACCTATTATTGTTAAATATATTTGGATCACTTCTATTATATAATATTTTTACTATTAATCTCAGTATAAGTAGTCGTTATATGTTTAACTATCTTTGTATGCACAAGTAGGTAAGAATGGATAAATCATTATATTCACCTTAAAATTTTAAAAAATTAGATCTCATTATGGGTATATCTATACTTTTTAAGAGTTTGTGTAATATTTAAGTCAATGATGTTTTAGTAGGTTGGTTGCATATAAATATTTATCTAGGCGTCTATTAAGTTAAATTAGTATTAACTTTGTAGAGAGTTATGAGTTATAATAGTTTGATGTTCTTTTATTGATTTGATGTACTTTGTGTTGTAATATTAATTCGTGACATAATGATATTTATTGTCATCAATAGGTTATATAACTCAATATCTACCAATCATATATTATTCCTTTTCCTACTAATGTTTACCTTTTGATACCCAAACATATTGTCACACTATTTCTATAATCTGTATAAGTTAGGATTATTTAAATTGTTTGATTCTTAAAGGGGCTTGGCTTCTTAATATTCCAAATCACGAGTATCATCTTAAAACCTTGATGATATTTTTTAATATTTTTTAATTTATTATTTTAGATTATTTATTTATTCTTTTAAAATTTAGAATGATTGTAACATAAATGTGTGTAGGGCTCTAATGATTTTTATGTGTTGGGTTACGATAACTTTGATGAGTCACGAAAGCGTTTTCGCTATGAGGGGATAATAAGTACAAGAATGTTGTTGAAAGTGAAATCATTCAATAAAATCAAATGATCGAGAAAAAGAAACTCATAAGTACAATATTGCTCAGTAATTTAATAATTTCTTAAGTTATCCATTATATAACATTGTTCCGTGCATAGCACGAGTCCAGACTAGTAATAATAATAATAATCTATGCAATAATAATAACTATAATAGTAATAATAATAATAATAATACTAATAATAATAATAATAATAATAATAATAATAATAATAATAATAATAATAATAATAATCATAATCATAATCATAATCATAATCATAATAATAATAATAATAATAATAATAATAATAATAATAATAATAATAATAATAATAATAATAATAATAATAATAATAATAATCTATGCAATATCTAATAGTAATATTTTTAAATTGTTCAAATATTGTAATGGGAGTGATTGTAAGAAATTAGGGTAATCTTAACCATAAAAATTATTTGTCCATTGAATATGAGTCGTTGATGTAAATAATTAAATAAATAAATAAATAGTATAATTTATCCAAATAAAAAAATCCGTGAACTATCCTCCTTTTTTTGTGTGTGTGATAATACAGTCTCATTAGTATTTTTTTCTAATAAACCTATACAATATATAATAGTAATCTTTTTAAATAGACTAAATACTACAACAAGAGTGATTGTAGGAGCTTGGTGTAGTCTCAACCATAAAAATTATTTGTTCATTAAAAATAAGTCATTGATGTAAATAATTAAATAAATGATAAAATTCATCGAAAGGAAAAAAAAAGGTTTCCCTTTAAAAGTAGACTATATCAAGGTAATATTGGATCCCCTTGCTGAAAAATAAATAAATAATATTATAAAATTATTTAATCTAAATCTAAAAATTAAACAATAAATAATTAGCCTTATTAATTTTAAAAAATATAAAACATAAAATAAAACCAAATTGAGCAGAAAATTAATAAATAAAAATTACAGAAAATTATATAATAAACTAAATTAAAAATCTGGACAAAATTAAAAACATAAAAACTTTTTAAATTTTTCAAAAAAATTAAACACAATTAAAACAGAAAAACAACAACATAATCTAAAATAGAAAGTTAAACAAATAATCAATTACACTACAATACATATGAAAATAAATAATTAAATAAACTAGAATATTAAAACTATTTTTGGACCGAAACCTACACTAAAAACCTAAAATTAAAATACAAAAATTTATTTTATAAATTTATTAAATTAAAAACTTGCTTTAACCTAAATTAGAAAATAAATCAAAAAAATAATTAAATTAATCATAAAAACTAAGAAAATTAATACTAAGATATTAATACTCTAACTAAACCCTATAATAGTATAAAAAAATAAAATTAACCACAGGAAACTAATTTAATCCAACTTCTAACAATTTGACTAAAAATAACAAAAATAAAAAAAAATAATCTGAAAATTAAAATATATTAGGACTCAAAATAAAATTAATATAAAATTACTGAGATATCTATCCTATTATCAATCAATGTAATTCATTCTCACGTCAATCATTAGTAAAAACCCGTGAAAAATTCAAAAAAATATATTCATGACAAAAAGTATATTGAATGATTTTAAAGAAGGGATGTAATTAAGAGTAATTTTATTTAAGATAAATTATAGAATAATATTTTAGAAAATAATTAAAGGATATTTTATTATTTTTAACGGTTTTAAGGTTAATTCACCAATATTTTTAACCTAAAAAGTATAATCTATATTATTTCAAATTTTGGTTTGATTTGATTTACATTTGAGAATCACAAGTTACGTTTTTCTTTTCCTTTGTGACTTCAAATTGTGACTCTAACTGAAATCTAATGAGATAACTATCAAAGTGAACAATATATATTTAATTATATATTTTTGGGTGGATGAATAAGATATTTCATTAGATGAGAAAATTTGTTCTTCCTTTCTACTAAAAATAAAATATGTATTGTAAAGATGTAACAATAGCTTCTGTCATTGTTTGGTTTATTAATTTGTTAGGAAGATGTGGTTGAGGTGACTAAAGAACTTGGTATCGGTTTCAAACTAATTTTTAATTAGTGGCTTTAAGTTTTGAAATTGATTGAATCGAGTAAAAGTCGGTCAATTGGAGGAGGTCTGTTATGATTAAGGTACGAGTTTAACTACTTATTTATGTAATTTTTGTCTAATTTGATTTGTTTGGATTATGAGTTTATCTGTCTTTCCACTTACTTTTTAATTTTGTGTCTATTCTATCATTTTCAAAATACGACATGCATCCACGCTTTTACCATACTTATGTTAAGTGTGGAAATGGTATGAGTGGACAAATATTCCACACACTAAATAAGTCGGATGAGAGTCGTCTTTAACCACACACTTATATCCAAAGAAAACACCATCATTCGCCATACTTATATCTATGGACATATTACCCCTTGAGCGAGTCTTTTTTTTCTATTACCGGTTTGCGCTTGAAACAACTTCTACCACCGATATAGACACTTAGGTTGTCACCAATTAAGTTACAAAATTATTTTTGAAATTAATTAGGGTTAATTAAAATATATTATTTCTTAGTTCTTAGTTACCACCGATATAGACTCGCTACCACCGATATATTAAGTTACAAAATTATCAACGATATAGACTGCGGTTGCCCTAACGTAGATCTGCCTCTCGGATTAAAAATTCTTAGTTCTTCTTCAAATTAGCGTTACTGTTCATTAAGGTGAATTTTTTTAGTTTTATTTTATTTTACTTTTCTTTAAACAACATTAAGAAAAAAAAGATATAAAGCGGGCACATGTGAAATTTACTAATTAAGCGAGAAAATAAGAGAGAAAACGAGATTACGAGTTTGAGATTTGAGGTTTATTTCTTATTTTGATTTTTTCAATATATTGGGCATTGTGCTATAAAAGAGAGAAATCGAAAATTTGCATAAAAATATTTCCTTTATGTGTTTAATTTTTATAAAAATTCTTTTCAATTATTTTTTTAAAAAATTTCTTTTTGATTGTAAATTTAGTATTTGACTTATATGATTATCATAAATTGTCCAATGCGAAAAAATTCTTTTATGTATTTCAATTATCCCAAAATAACCGTCACGCTTATTATCTCGCCACGCTTATTATCCATGCTAAATAATCATTTTTTCAATAGATGTAAATCACCACTCTTAATATACATGGATATACCTTAATAGGTTAGTACCACTCTTACAAGAGTGGTTATATTTTTCCACATTATTATGTGTGAAAATGATTTCGAGCAACTCATTTTTGCTTATTTTTCTGCCACACTCAATCATGTGTAATTAGATAAGGGTGGAAGCATACCATATGGTGATTGTAGCATTTTCGATTATTAATCTCATTTATTAAATGTAGTTATTAAATATTTACTTTTTTAGCTCATAACTTATTAAGGAGTATTACATTATTCCGTGCATAGCACGAGTCCAAACTAGTAATATTAAAAGAAAAGTCATATACATTGATTTTATATTAATAGACTATATGATAAAGGAAATTTTAAAACCACTTTACACAAACTAGCGGAGTACTTAAACTTTCAAGTAGAAAGTTAGCGGTTTAAACCCAACACTTATTAACGGTTCTCTCACCGTGATCTTCTTTACAACTAAGCTCCAAATGAAAAAGAAATTGGAATGAGTTACACTTTCTAACCATCTTTGTGATCCAAAATTTTGGATTACATGTGAGTGCTTACATCCTTCACGTCATCTCACAATTTAATTTTTTGGAACTTGATCCTTTACCTCTGCATCCCGGGATTATCAACTTGGATTGTCATAAAATATTACTCATAGTCTATGGACCATCCATGCACCCTTGAAATACAAGTTAGATGTTGGGGTCTTCACAGATCTGAACATGCAAGTTACCTCATAAAATAACTTGAGAAACTTATGAATCATACTAAGTTTCTCTCACTTCTCCTCTAAAGGCACATAGGTTTTCAATGGAGAATTAGTTGACCCCAAGTAGAGAAACACATTCTTATAATACAAGACATTATCAAGCAACTTGTAAGTGGAATTCCAACGAATTTGCATGTCCAAATTCAGTTTTCTTTTTACATCCAATAAAAGATCTTTTGTGCACTTTCATAAAATTCTTTACCTCTAAGAGAAGATCTAGTAATCAATTTCACCAAATTTTGAATCTTTTCCATAATTTCCTCAATCGACTTTAGACCTTCTTGCACAATAAGATTCAAGATATGTGCACAACATCGTAGATGAAAGAAAGCACCACTACTTATCAATCCACTCTAGGAACAAGACGCTTTTTAGATTAGTCATCATCACATCATTGTACTTAGCATTATTCATAGTTATGGTGAGTATCTTGTCCTCGATATTCCATTGAGTAAGAAACATAAGCACTTCATTTGCTATGCTTTCACCATCATATGGAGGTGTCAGTGCACTAAACTTAAGGATTCTTTTGTGCAATTTCCAAGCACTATCTACAAAAGTGAGCGATGATGCAAATGTAGTGTTGATAAGTATGATTCAACCTCCAATTATCGGTTGTCAAACAAATCCTACCAGAGATTTTCAATAACATATCTTTCAACTTATTTCTCTCCCCCCATACATAGACATCGGTTTTCTCTTAGCCGTTGAACGACTAAATGGCACAAAACCTGGGTTAGCTTTAGACATCATCCGTCTAAAAGCTTTTTCCTCAACAGATCATAAAGGAATGGGCTCCTTCAACTATATAAAGAACAATTTCCTTACGAAGCTCGCTCATATTAAACGCAAATTCCACGTTATCATCATCACTATCCCCTTCACCACCTTGAAACCCACTAGGTCTTACTGGAATTCTCTCCAAATGATGCTTTAAATGAGAAGTCCTACTCCCTTAGTAGCGAGATAAAGACATTTTACAATGCATGCAAATTGCGATTGGCTCACCTTGTGGATTAGTATCTTCCTTGAGCTCTCTCCATACTTTGGACTTTTTCTTCCTTTTAGCTTGTGGAGCATTATACTCACTATAACCATCTTCCATCACTTGCCTAGAAGATATTCCTTCATTATCCATCCCTAAGATAGGAGAACAAAAGCATTATTAATCACATGAATATCTTTCATACCCTCCACGTAATTGCCCTTTTTACAAGAAAATCAAGCAATGTTAAAATAAAAGAAGAAAGCAAATATATATAAAAATTCCAATTTGAGAAAAATAATAAAAAAGTTGTTTTGCCAAAGTGGCAACTACTCTATCTCGATGCGGAAACTTATAGACATTTGATCGAACCTAACCCTATTGAAAACAAACCATAAATTTTATAACTATATTCCAAAAAAACCTCTACATAAATAGCCAAAGCCTAAAATCAAAGATGAAGGACAAAGACATCATCAAAGAAGACAATATATACTTGAGACTTGAGAGGATGTGTCCAATCAACTTACAAATGCCAGCTTTCTATGGGCAATGAATTGATTTTCAAGTTGAAAACCGGGGTTTTCATCAAAATATGGGATACACAACAACATCAACAACAATGCCATATTCCCTATAATTTTTGCCAAGGCCCTAGCTAGGGCTGGGCAACGGGCCTGGATTATCGGCAGTGCAAGACCGAGACCACAAGTTCTTGACAAAAGCAGTTGAGGAAGCCTATAAGGGGGTTGAATGTGGAGATGGGGGTCCATTTGGTGCTGTTGTTGTGTGTAATGATTAAGTAGTTGTAAGTCTGTCACAACATGGTGTTGAAACACACAAACCCAATTGCACATGCAGAGGTCACTGCTGTAAGAGAGGTTAGGAGAGATCTAGTTTTACGGTTGTTTTCATTTTCATTCAATCTGGTAAAAACATTTAATAGACATTGTTGCTTCATTTACGGACTGAAATTTCACACAATATACCATCAGTACATTGCGGATACAACCCTGAATTGAATTTCTATTTGGACAAACTTTCCCACACAAGCATTCACAAGATTAAAGGACGAGCTAACATCAGCCACATACTCTACTTAACAACTCGGATTGCCCAGGTCTTCTTCTCCATTAATGAAGAGCTAACATCAGCCATATATTCCACTCAACAATTTCGAGCAAGCATGATTAAAGAACACAGACAACTAAATCGAAACAGGGGCACAAATTGAACCAAACAACGAACTAAAGGAGGGGAAAAGATCCGAACTTTGAGCCGATCAATTGTAATTTCAACACCAAATTCCAAACTCGACACAATTTCAATCTTAAAGTACAAACCCAATTCAAAACAATCAAGAATGAGTTCAACTACAACTCAAATTTCGAAAAATACAAAGCAAGTACTTGAGGAGTGGGAGCAGAAGTAAGCGGCGACGGAATTAGGGTTTCGGCGAAGCAGAGAGAGAGAGAGAGCTTATTCACCGGCGACGGAAGAAGAGCGACGGTGGCAAAAGGCTTCGGGCTCCGGTTCACCGGCGACGGCGGCAAGATGGTGGAAGAGCGACAGCGAGAGACACGAGAGAGACAGGGCGTGCGCAAGAGAAAGAGCAATGGCAGCGAGAGACAGGGCGTGCGCGAGAGAGAGAGAGGTGAGAGTGCGTGATCAATAACCCTTTTTCTTTGACCCGTTAATGGCCCATCTTCACATGACCCTTTTCAGCCCGGCCCTTTTATTACTAAATTTGGGCTTTGATCCTTTTTTTTGGCTCAGCCTTATTGGCCTAATGAGTACCCTACCCATTGGCTAGCCCTACTCATAGAGACTAAAAATATACGTATTTAATTTTTTTCTTCTCTAAATATGGAAACGTTGACAACAAGAAAAGAAAAAGGAAAAATGATGCAAGATGAAAATCCAGATGGATTGAGTATATGAGCGACCTCGAGTTGAATAGAATGTGCGTTGCAGCAAGATAGATTGGATCACATGGACAAAATTGAATCACAAGATCTTGCATTGTAATCTATCTTAAATTTTTTTCCACCTTCATATTTCTTTTTCATTTTTTTCTTTTAAGGAATAAATTATATTGTTATAAGAAGATTACAAGAAGTTTAAGAAAGGAGAATGTATACCAAGTAATTGCTTGATACTGAGTGGAAAATTTATAACTTTATTTTTAATATTCATTTATTTGCTGGTTTTAATGTGGCTTAACCTTATCTTTTACTTGTTTAGTCAGCTATTATATACTTATTAGCTGATTCTTTGTAATATATATGTTGACATTTATCTTGAGTTTTACCTATTTAATAATCGAAAAAGGGATAAATTATGATATCCACCCCTAGCCACCACATCTTCATTCATCGTTCATCACTTTCATCGTCCACCACCATCATTTCTGTAGGAGTACTCCCTTATTTATAATTTTAAATTTACAAACATTAATATTGTATTTGTATAAAGAAGAGGAGAAGGAGAGGTCAATTAACTTTCATTTCTGTTGTTTGGAAAAAAATAAATTGAGGGGGATGAGGGGGAAGGAGAGGGAATGTTTCATCCTCACTCCTTTTAACTCCATTTTATTCCCCGAAACGAGAAGAAAGGAAATGTTTTAACACTTATTTTCCTCCATCCCACATATTTATGTATTCACACAATGGGAATATATAATTCATGTTATTTTCCTTGCTTTTTTGTAAAGGGTATTTTTTTAATTGTAGGAATTTAACTATTTAGGTTATTTCATGCAATGATTATAGAAAAAAATAATGCAAAATAATCCACATTTTAATTAGTTCAAAATTCATTATAGTTGAAGGAAAAATACTAAAATCTAACTTAATCATTATAGAAAAAAATATTATAAAAAAATTATAATGAATATGAAATATATACTAACACATTTAAGACTTGCTTCCATTGCCAGATAGACATATAATGATAGAATATTTTCATTTTTTGATAATTAAGCTTAATTGACAATTAATTGATTTAGGCGATTAAAAATAATACATTAAATATCCAAATTATACAAATATTTAAAACATCTAGTAATTTGAACTAGATTATAAGAAAAATCATCATGTCATAATTTGATCTAAGTTCTACTCTAAATTTAATACAATACAATAATTCTTCCTTCTTTGATTATTATAAATTTCTTTTTAATCCATTACCAAACATAACGGAATACAAAGAATAGAGGATAAAATGAAAATTTTAACAAGAAGGGAGATGACCCCGAATTCTCACTCGGTGTATATATTAGTTATTACTTTCTTTTAGTTTCAGTTATTTAAAATTAAAAAAATACTTATTAATTTAAGATTTTTTTATTTTGTATAAAATGTAAAAATTATTTCTAAATAATATAAATATTAAACCAATCCGTGCAAAACACAAATATAACACTAATATCATAAAATAATTAAGCAGGAAACTTATGTTTTGATATAATATTTTTCATCTTTTGAATAGTTCCACAATCCACAATTTGGGAGCTGAGGCTTTGCTGTAATGGTGGAGAAATAATTAAGTTAACTAATTGTATTATTTTGGATTTTGCTCATAATATCTCGAATTTTAGGTATGTCATTTTTATAGCATTTTCAACTTTAACACTAATATTTTTTAATATTCTGGACTTAAAAAAACTAGTGATTAGTATCATATGAAGTTAGTTTAACTAAGTATAAAATAGTAAGTATTATCAGTGTCAAAGTTGGAGATGTTATGAAAGTGACTCAAAGTTGAAGATATTATGAGCAATACTGTCCATAAAATTTGGGGTATTTGAATTCACAAAACAATGTTAGTTAATTAAAGTACATGATATTGAAATATATTAATGTTGAAGTTAGAGATGTTATAGAAGTGACCTAAAGTTCGAGATATTTAAATCCAATTTTTTATATAATATATTTTTTAACATTATTTATGTTCATATGGATTAAATATTTCTTATTTTAATATTTTCAAAACATGGTCTCATTTAAAACTTTGTGAATGTAAATAACTATCAATGTCCCAAACCAAAAACTCACAATTTATGAGCAACAAACACCACCAGCTATAATATAGCCATACCTTTAGCTAATACAGGTTTTCTCTCTAGTTGAGAGCTCCTCCCTCTAAGAAGCTTGGAAATAGGGAAAACTAAGATAGGAAGGCATGTGAAACGTAAATCACCACACACATCTTCAATTCACCAAATCCAGAAGGAGAATTTCGTATAGCTCTGAGGCTGTTAGGAATGATGAAAGGGCATAAATTTGTGAATCCACTGGGCAAACCAATGGAAAATATATATGTTGTTTGGATCAAACATATAATGAATAATATCACTAACTTACAGTATCTTCAAAATTTCATAATCATTCGTAACAACTCATAATAGCTATAACAGACTTATAACAGTTGTAACAACTAATCATTACGACTCACAACAGGTACAACAGCTGATTTTAACAGATGAAACGAATAAACGCTTAGTTGAAATAAAAACACATATCTAGCGATGTGTAACTCTTTAAATAATCTTCAACGTTACATCTAATCCAATACATTTACCAAATCTTTCTATTTTTGAATCCAATCACAAAGACATATCTAATGAAGGAAATGAAAACGATTGAAAACATTTACCTTCTTCTTCATCACATAACCAAAGAAAAATGAACTTCAAAAAAGATGAAGTAAACTCCCTTAAAAAAAGAAAGTAAAGGTAACTATATTATTTACAATTGTAGGTTGAGATCAATGCTTTCTCCTACATGACCATTACAACTATGTCGTCTAGTTGGGGATGACATCGATCTCACTCGTTCCTTAGTGGTTGGAAACAAATTGAAGAACTTAGGCTGCTGGCTCGACCCAACTTGTCCAGAATCGACAACTAAATCTTCAATACTTCCCTTCATATTATACAAGAATATTTAGGAGAAATAAATTAAAAGAATTATTTAACATGATAAAATTTAATATTTAAACTTCTATACAAGAAGGCATACTTGGTAAGGTAAAGATTCGAAGTTGCACAAATCTTGATTATGGGAAGCCACAATCGTAGACGATTGCTTAAGTCTTGAATTAGGGAAATAGGAGGCAATGGCCGGAGGAGCAAGGGAAAGAAATTCTCCATTAGAGTCATCATTTTGTGATCTATTACTCTTCTTTGTGTTTGTTGGCTCATGCATTGCGCTTAGACACGAAGGAACTTCTCTGATAAGATGGGCACATAAATAGAGGTATAAGTTACCATTTGATTACCCATTCATTTTTGACATAATTAATGAGATGCCTGAAAAAATAAACTAACCTGAAAACAGGGATAGAAGGTTCAAAGTTGAATGTTATACCTCCATTTCTCCATGATGTTGATTCATCTGTTCGACTAATTGCATGAGTAGTGATAGGAGAAAATTTCCTGTTAAAAGTCGGGATTGTAGGGTCGTCGAGAGGAAAGGGACATGACCTCTTCAAACCGATCATTATCTATACTAAATCAAAACGAAAAAATCTTAAACACATTTTTTAATGTTTTCAAAACCTTAAAACAAAATTTATAATTACTCAGTATGAAAGCAAATATAGAAAATAATCCCAGTCTAATTAGATGTATTACAACCAATACTATACTATAACATTCCACGTAAAACGAAAGTTATAGAATATACTATTTTATTGAAAAATATACAGAAACTAATGGGTTGCAATTGTAACAAAAGTTAATATACTACTGTCAGTTATAAAGCATTCAAAATAAGTAGCACTAACAAGCATTGTTTACGTTTCTGTTTCTATAAGATAAATGAGTCAACTTGTTGAACCTTCTGTTGAAGATTTTGTTGATTGTAGTATCAAACAATATTTTATAAATACTATTAATTTAAGACATGCTGGCTTTAGTTTTGATTTATATTGGAAGCTAAATGAAGGTGGTGGGTTAAGTAGTCTAATATGTACAAACATAATGCGTTTCTTTTGAACAGAATGATGCTGAATTGAAGTGGAGGAAAAATTAATACCTTCTCCTCATCAGGCCATAGAGTTGAGTAACTGCTATAATAACTTTGGCTTGAAGTGGGCTCCATTGGGAAATTTAACACTACTGATGATGATGATGATGATGATGAACTTATTGATGACATATTAATCTATAAATATCCACAAGTTAATCAATCTATGATAATTAGAAAGCAGACAGATAACATATACTTGAAAGTTTATGTAGTAAGTGTTCAAGAAACCTCACCAACGATGAAGGTTGTTGATAGTGTTGTGTCCTTGGCACCGTATCGAGTTGAGGATCAATAGAGCAATTCGCGTAAGGCAAACTCATACTCGATCTAAACAACAACCCATGATTATCAACTCTAGAATTTTCTCCCTTCTGATGAAGGTTCAATTCATAAGGGTTGCATAACATTGGGAGACTAACATTGGCATGATTACCATGAGTTGGAATCAATGGCCATCCAATATTGAATGCTTCCCCATTGGAGGGATTCATTGGAGTGATTGAGCCTAAGTGAAAATTGTCCAAATTCGAAGTTGATCGTGTTTTAAAAAGACGGTTCGATGAAGGGAAATTCAATGGTGGAGAAGAAGCTTGAAATGGGATTGATGGTGTTGATTGACTCTTATGTGAGTAATTGAAGAAGGGGACAGTTGATACAGATGATGAATGGGTGGGTGAAAGTGCGTTGGATGGAGATGAAAAATTAACTGCGTTTGGTGCATCATTCTTTTGTTGTTCTTCGATCCTAATCTTCTCAAGTTGAGCTACTCCAAGACCTCTTTGAGGAACTTTCTTCTGTTTCAACGGTTTTGATGCTGATCTATTTCCCCACCGCTGCTGCTATTACTACACATTTGATTTTGATCTTCTTGAACCATACTCCTCTATTTTCGCCTATAATTAATTAATTATTAAAGAAACCAAATAAATAAATTTGATAAAAACTCATCAATTTTTTTGGGTTACATAAGAAAAACTTATGAGTTGTTGGATCAAGTTGAAACTTATGCAATATGTAATAAAGATGACATAACAGAAAACACCTTATTCATTCATTAACACAACATGGGTGCGATAAAACTATATTGTGTGAATCTCAAAATTAGTCAAAGTGCTCAAAATAAGAACATGATTGAAAATCTCATTATATATATGAATTAGAAATTTGTGATAAAATATAGGATAAAACTAAAGATGGAGATAGGATTATACCAAAAAAGCTAGCGTAGTGATCGAGCTTGCAGGAAAAATGTCAATAAAAAGAAATCAATGAGTTGATTTTTGTAGGGTAAATCCTAAATGGTTGGAATTCAAATCTCAATAGCTAGAGACCTCAGCCACCGTGACTCCAAAAAATAAGAAAAAGAGAGAATGCAAAGTAAAATAGTGAGAGACATGAAGGAATCTTAGAGGCTCAAAATTGAAAGGGCAAACTATATCAAGAAAATCACAACCCAAACCCAAACCTCTAAAACTAGGGAGGGAGATAAGATGAGAGAAGTAAGAGGGCTAGACACTTGGATTTTTCTCAAACTGCAGTAAGCTCTGTCTGAGAGACAAATCATAAGAAAATTTTGGGAGTATATAACATACTAAATCTGAAAAATCTAATTCTTAAATTCTCTTAATTTTCGTTAGTAATTGTGCATCTTTTTCTCGCATAATTCTAGCCCAAATGCTCGCTCCACTCCTATTTTTCTTCCTAGACCGACTCTCTCTCTCTCTCTCTCGCCTCTCTGCTATAAGGACATTTTTTGTAAAATGTGTTTTTAGTATTGACAGAAAGCAGCAAAAGTAGGACATGTAGAGTATGCTAGCCAACCTGTATTATGTTATAAAATATAAAATAATGGCCAGTACATTGGTATATATTTAAATACTATGTCATAATACAAAGTAAAGCCCCAGTGCATTGGTATATATTTCAGTATTCACTGATCGGGACGACACTCAACAATTTACATTTTAATGCTATTTTTCTACATAGTTATGGTCTTACTACCTTCCTACACATTATATATTTCAAAGGTAATAGTCAATATACTCGCACAAATATAAATTTCAGATATCAAACCTTGGTAGTGGCACCAAAAACCTTTTAAACCTAGTGCCATCCAAAAAGCTCTAATTTCAATGTTAGCAACAACTGCTATTGTGTTGCCACTTTTTTGTTTTAAGTGTAATACTATTAAGTGCAAAGGGCCTATTCGAAGTTACATATATATCAACATTTATTTCTGTTGGTTTATTTTCTTTTCTGTTTCAAGTTATTATTATTATTATTATTATTATTATTATTATTATTATTATTATTATTATTATTATTATTATTAAAATCGAGAGTGCTCGACACAACTATAAAAACGACTTTTAAAAACGGGCCTTTAACAACGGTCATATAGAAAACCGTCATAAAAAATGAGGTGGTTGAATTTTTGTAAATAAATGGTGTCATATTACACCTATTACTACGGTTCTTTCATTGAAACATATTAATAGGTAAACCTGTAGACTTTTTACTACGGTTTTGTGAAAGAACCGTAGTAATATGTGATCTATTACTACGATTCTTTCAATGATCCGTAGTGAAATATGTCTCGAGATAAGACCTAAAAACGCATGAACTATCTGCTCATCACGGTTTCATAATCTACTCTCTACTCTAACTCTTACTCTCCCTTTTCGGTTGCTCTCGTCCACTACTACAAATCTAGATCTACCCGCTCTCGTCGCCCTTGTCACTGGTATGCTTTCCTCGCCGGTGTTGCTCTCCTTTCCATCATCGACCTGAGTTGAATGTTGAATGTATTTGTGATACTTAGTTGAATGTTGAGAATGTGGGTAATATTTGAGATTATTGAAATATTGAATCGTTTATTGAGAATGTGGATAACTTGTTTAGTTTGTGAAGTTGAAAATTTATTGAAATGTTTGAGATTTTGACAAATGAGTTTAGGGTTTAATATTGTTTAGTTTGTCAAAATCAAAACATTTCAAAAATTTTCAACTTCACAAACTAAACAAATATTACCATGATCCAAAATTTTGGAATACATGTGAGAGACTACATCCTCCACGTCATCTCACTATCCAATTTTTGGAACTCAATCCATTACCTCTACATTTCGGGTTATCAACTTGGATCGTCATATAAAATATTACTCATAGAGACTAAAAATATGCATATTTAATTTATTTTTCTTCTCTGAATATGGAAACATTGACAAAAACAAAACAAAAGAAAAAGCAAAAATGATGCAAGATGAAAACGCGGGCGGATTGGGTACATGAGCGACCATGTCGGCGGATCAACCTCAAGTTGAATAGAATGTGCGTTGCAGTAAGATGGATTGGATCACATGGACAAAATTGAATCATAAGATCTTACATTGCAATCTATCTTAATTTTTTTTCCACCTTCCAATTTCTTTTTCATTTTTTTCTTTTAAGGGATACATTATATTGTTATAAGAAGATTACAAGAAGCTTAAGAAAGAAGGATGTATACCAAGTAATTGCTTGATACTGAGTGGAAAATTTATAACTTTATTTTTAATAGTCACTTATTTGCTGGTTTTAATGTGGCTCAACCATATTTTTTACTTGTTTAGTCAGCTATTATATATTTATTAGTTGATTCTTTGTAATATATCTATTGAAATTTATCTTGAGTTTTACCTATTTAGTAATGACAAAAGGGATAAATTCTGTTATCCACCCCTGGCCACCACACCTTTATTCATTGTTCACCACTTTCATCATCCATTACCACCATTTCAGTAGGAGTACTCCCTTATTTATAATTTTAAATTTACAAAGATTGGCATTGTATTTGGATAGAGGGGAGGAGGAGGAGGAGAGGTTAATTAACTTTCATTTCCGTTGTTTGGAAAAAATAAATTGAGGGGGAGGAGGGGGAAGGAGAGGGAATGTTTCATCCTCACTCCTTTAACTCCATTTTATTCCCGGGAATGAGAGGAAGAGAAATTTTTAACCCTTATTTCCCTCCATCCCACATATTTATGTATTCACACAATAGGAATATATAATTCATGTTATTTTTCTTCTTTTTTTTTATAAAGGGCATTTTTTTAATTGTAGGAATTTAACTATTTAGGTTATTTCATGCAATGATTAAAGAAAAAAATAATGCAAAATACTCCATATATTTTAATTAGTTCAAAATTCAAGATAGTTGAAGGGAAAAATACTAAAACCTAACTTAATCATTATAGAAAAACAATATTATCAGAAAAATTATAATGAATATAAAGTATATACTAACACATTTAAGTCTTGCTTCCATCGCTAGAGATATAATGATAGAATATTTACATTTTTTGATAATTAAGCTTCATTGACAATTAATCAATTTAGGCGATTAAAAATAATACATTAATTATACAACTTATACAAATATTTAAAACGTCTAGTAATTTCAGCTAGATTATAAGAAGAATCATCATGTCACAATTTGATCTAAAGTTCTACACTAAATTTAATACAATACAATAATTATTTATATATAAAATTGAGTGGTAGTACATGCATTCGAGAAGTGAAGGTTTGCTCGGGAGAGTCCGAGTCACCCTAGAGGGGGTGAATAGGGTGATGGAAGATTTTCGTTAAAAATCAAACTCTTTTGCCAAAGTAGAAACGCAAATGGATTCTCGAGTCAAAAGCAGAGTCGAAAAGTATGAACTCGAATTGCGGTAAAGAGTAATGAAGCAGATTAAGCGAAGCTTTGAGACCTGTCCGAGTCTAAAATAAACTCGTAAAGTAAAGACACATGAATTACGTGGAAACCCTCCTGGGGCAGAAAATCACGGACCGTGCTAGTCCAAGCACGAAGTCAAATCCACTATTTTGAGTCCACAAAATACAGTAGACCGACTCGAACCCAAGTTGCTCCCTTAAACAACTCTTTACAAGTTTTCCTAGACTTAGAAATTCCCTTATCCGATCTAGTACTTCCTAGCTGAGATAACCCTTACAGCTAGGGACAACTAAGCTGAGTTAATCTTTACAGCTTAGTCAAGGGACCTTACTCGAAAGTAAGAAAGTGTTTGTAACTAAGTACAAGACCTTACAACTCGAAAGTAATGAATTACAAAGTGGGAGTTGTAAGTAGAAGATTGAGAGTAAATACAATGACTTTTCTCAAGTACGTGTATTAACAATAGGTTAGGCAATCTTCAAGTCTTCGAGTTGGCTTCTATTTATAGATGACCAAGCAGCATGACCGTTATCTCCAACTTCGACGAGAAGTCCTTTGTGACCGTTGATAAAGGCTTTCCGAGTCACTCGGAAAGTATCCGTTATGATATGAACGTTGGACAACGGTTCTTAACTCTCTTGGAAGTCCCAAAACCACTGGCGGTGTCTTGAAGGATAAGGTGGAAACCACCTTTAAGTTTGGCGTTTCGATTTTCCAGATTTGGAAACAAACGGGCTCGACACAATCTTCCGGGACTGGGACGAGAGAAGAGGAAAAGCCACATCTCGCTGGTGATTTGACGTTTTGAAGCTCGGTTACTTTTGTATTTCAAAAAGTGTATCCTCATTTGAATAATCTACAAAAGTAAATCAATTCTGGTTCTCAAAGTATAAAATACTTTGGTCCACGATTAGACACGAGATAATAAAATAATTAAGATAATTAAGTCGGTAATTATCCGAGTCGAAAAAGGAATGGAATTTTCCGAGTCTAATATCCATGAAACTTAAAATTCCATCCGAGCTAGTCTAAGCAAGAAACAAGTTATACAACGAATATCGAGTGAGACAAACTTGATCTAGACTAAGCATGATTCATACTAGAAGCTCGACTCCAATACAATAGAACTTATAACATGAAGTCGGACTCGAGTGTGGTAAAGAGAAATACTAGTCAATTCAGCATGCGATATATCTAAGTGATGAGGGACTCGGAATTGAGTGAGACAAGCAAAGTCTGTTTTCTAAGTCACTAAGAGACACGCAAGAATACGTGAAGTAAATGCTAAATCACTTAGAAAATATACTATATCACTCGGAAAAGTTTCTAAAGTGCTGAGAATGCCTTGGAATCAAAACTCTATACTTAAGAGATTCTCATACCTGATTCCTTCGTTACAACTCGGAAATGTGTTGAGCGAGTGTCCGAGTCTTCAAGAAGTGTCCTCACATTGATAACTAATATTTTTTTTCTTATGGGAAATTCCTTTATCTTTTCTTATTATAAATTTCTTTTTAATCCATTAGTAAATATAACGGAATACAAAAAGAGAGGATAAAATGAAAATTTTAACAAGAAGGAGATGACCCAAAATCCTCACTCGGTGTATATATTAGTTATTACTTTGTTTTATTTTCAGTTATTTAAATTTAAAAAATTACTTATCAATTCAAGATTTTTTTATTTTATATAAAATGCAAAAATTGTTTCTAAATAATATAAATATTAAACCAATTCGTGCACAACAAAAATGTAACACTAATACCATAAAAGAATTAAGTAGGAAACTTACGTTTTGATATAATATTTTGCATATTTTGAATGGTTCCACAATTCAAAATTAATTAGTAGGGAACCTTATGGTTTGATGTCATTGTTCGCTACACAGTCTTCTTCTTATGTACTGTATTTGTTAGCTGAGGCTTTGCAGTAATGGTGGAGAAATATTAAGTTAACTGCTCGTATTATTTTGGATTTTGCTCATAACATCCTGAATTTTAGGTAGGTCATTTTATAGTGTTATCAACTTTAACACTAATATTTTTTAATATTTTTTATTTAAAAATAACTAGTGATTGGTATCTCATAACCGGGTTCAAATGAAGTGAGTTTAACTAAGTATGAAATATTAAGGAATATTAGTGTCAAAGTTGGAAATGGTATGAAAGTGACCCAAAGTTCAGGATATTATGAGTAATACTGTCGATAAAATTTGGGATATTTAAATTCAAAAAATAATGTTAGTTAATTAAAGTACATGATATTAAAATATATTATTGTTGAAGTTGGTGACGTTATAGAAGTGACTTAAAGTTCGAGATATTTAAAAGTCACTTTTTTATATAATATTTTTTAATATTATTTAAGTTGGTATAAATTAAATATTTCTTGTTTTAATATTTTCTGGAGATTGTGAATGTAAATAACTACCAATGTTCCAAAACAAAGAAAGTCGCAATTTACAAGCAACAAACACCATCAGCTATAGTATAGCCATAACTTTAGCTAATACAGGTTTTCTCTCTCTAGAAGAAAGCTCCTCTCTCTAAGAAGTTTGGTGATAGGGAAAGATAAGATAGGAAGGCCCATGAAAAATAAGTCACCACACACATCTTCAATTCACCAAATCCAGAAGGAGAATTCATATAGTTCCGAGCTCGTTAGGAATGATGAAAGGGCAGAAACTGTGAATCCACTGTGCAAACCAATGGAATAGGAAATAGTGGGTCGAAGCAAACTAGGGATGAAGTTGATTCTCAAGCTATCCAGAATCAAATTAATGAACATTCGGCTCCCCATGATGTTTAGGTAACACCTCCTCATACTACTTATGCTTCAGTGATGAGTAATGGGGACAGATTTAACCTAGATTGTTACCTTGTAACGAAGGTGAATGGGTAAAAGGTGATTAAAAGTGACTTTGCTAACATTGAGGAAGAGATGGAGTATTGGAGTTCTACCCTCCTCTATTATGTTTTGGGAGCTAACTCACCTTACCTAGTAATGAAGGGATTCCTTAAAAGAATTTGGAAAAACAATGGAATTGACTTGGTTTATGCTCGCTCGATGATGTATTTCTGGTTCGGTTTGAGGAGATTGAGCAAATAGATATAGTGCTAAATGGGGGCATTATTTCTTTGACAAGAAGCCTATGATTCTAAAGTCTTGGAACCCGGATACTTCTACCGATAGGAAATTAATCAAGAGTGTCCCAATATGTGTTCAAATGTCGGGGTAGGATGTTAAATACTAGGGTGCAGCCAATTTGCGAAAAATTTAAAGTTTACGGAAAATTGGAAGTTTGCTAGGCAAACTCATAAAAATTGATGGAGCCACAAAGGAGAATACTATGCTGAATTATGCCAGGATTTTGGTGGAAATGAAGATAGATGGCCAACTACCTGAGCATATTGAATTTATGTCCGAAAGAGATATTTTAATAAGGCAAAAGATCGAATATGAATGAGAACCTACAAAGTGTGACCATTGCAAGACGTTTGGTCATAATGTGGAGATTTGTAGGAAAAAATTGAACATCAAATGAGTTTGGGTTCCTATAGTCCCTACGAGTGACTCGTCCAAGAAGTAGAGTGTGTAGACGATGATCGAAATTATATTGAATGAGACAAAGAAGAGTTCCAGATTATATCAAAACGTAGAAACAGTACCCAAGTGCAACACATTGTGTCTAACTCAGGAATACCTGCATCTTCAAGTCAGACTTTGCACTCGTATTGATGAAGATAATGTGGTCAAAGGGGATAACAATCCTCGGGAGTACTGCATACCTCTATCAAAACAAGGACCAAGAGCACTTTTGTAGTGTTTAGCTAGATGTAGTAAACCATGCAATATAAACAAGTTCATAATTGTGTTTCTATTACTTTCTTTGGTTAGATGAGAGTATTGCAATCTAACACCTTACTACCGTGCATGTAACTATAATTAACACAAACTATGTAATCATAATACTTTTCCAAGATTGATTGCATTATATTACATCCAACTAAAAGCCACACTTGTATTTTAAAAGGGGATAGAAGAACCAAGCTTGAAATAAACCTAAGCTAAATCCTTGTATTTCTTGTTGGACCTATTTAGAGCAACTAGATTGGTAAATATAGCCAAATTGAGTCCTCCCACACCTCCATCAATAGACCTATGCATTATATCCCTTTTTTTGGAAATGATTGCATGGGCAACCGACCCAATTCCTATCAATTGAGTCATCTTATTATTATAGAATATGGATGCACCCAATCCTTGTATACTTTTTTGGAAAACAACGGAAACAAACTTATATTAAGGGCATGTTTGGCCTAATTTATAAAAAGCTGTTTTTGTTTCTTAGAAACAGTTTTTCTAAAAGTATTTATTAGAGAAATTTAAAGTGTTTGGCCTAACTTATATGGAAATACTTTTGAAGAGTGAGTTGTTTGGCCTAATTTTTTTTCTAACTACTACTTATTAGTATATAATTTCATATTGTTTTTCTTTTTTGTATTATGATTATTATTTAATATTTATTTTTTATAGGATAATACTTTTTTTCTTTGCTAGATCAAGAGATTTATTTTTTATAACAATTAAATTTTATGTATTTATTTTAAGAGATAGTATACATATAAAAATATGCATAAATATAAAATTTAAAATAAAAACCCTTAGTAAATTAAAATAATATGCATAAATATAACAAAAAAATGAAGAGAGAGAGAGGGGAAAGATAACGTGAGGAGAGAGAGGAGAGAGAGAGTGTTGTATAAAATGTAAACGGAAGAAAGAGAGAGTGGGTAGTTAGCAATTATAGGGGAAGAGAGAGAATGGAGAGATAATAGATCACAA
Organism: Talinum fruticosum; assembly: GCA_021018815.1. Taxonomy (NCBI): domain Eukaryota; kingdom Viridiplantae; phylum Streptophyta; class Magnoliopsida; order Caryophyllales; family Talinaceae; genus Talinum; species Talinum fruticosum. The sequence goes on along the minus strand of JAITYX010000098.1, from coordinate 691,199 downwards.
CTCATCGGATTCTAAGAAACAGAAACAACAATTTATTGTTTACGTTTCGAAGGCAGCTTATTTGAAAAATTGTTTTTCAAAAACACTTTTTAATTTTTAAGAAAGTAGTGTTTGGCTTAATTTCGTTTTTAAAATCTAAAAGCGAGAATTAAATTAGGCCAAACACCCACTAAAGCAACATCATTGTTCAACATACAAATTGGCTAGGAGAACAAAATGGAGAAAATCAAACACCAACGAAGTAAAAGCCTAGCCCAAAAAATCAACAACCCAGCCACCGCATATGCTCAAACCGATCAATCGTTAATATCTTCCGGGAGGTCCCACTGGAGACACTCATAAAGCTTCGAAGCTTCAGACATCGACTTCTAAGATCCATTTCGCTTAAGGGGAGGAAGTGTATGTATCCGCACCGCTTCCATCCGGTCCTCATTGAGTTTGATAAGAACTAAAGTCGTTAAGTTCACCTGTTTGATTACATGGTTGAATTTAACGTTCCAAGGTTTACGCGAAGGTTCTTCATTTGAGCAACAATGTACTCAATTGGTTCGTTATTGTTGTTGGATTCACCCTCTTTGCTAAGTCTTTGAATTTCTTTAACTTCCAGTTCAACTGTAATTCTAGGGATGTCTGTACTCCAGTGCTTTGGATAGAGATTCTTTCTAACCTTCCAACATAGCCATGACTTTATCTCTTCCGTAAACCACCATTGATATGCCAAAGAACCACATATTGCTACCTGTATGAAGAACACCAACGACAATAAATCTCTTTTCATCTTCCCGCTAACGGTACCCTACATTAAGCTTGAAGTATGCATCGGTAGGAGGAGAATACGGAATAGTGGGAGTATTCTTCAAAAAGTCCAGACCTAAAGACTTCAAATGTTCCTCGGGTTCAGCTATGGTAGAACAATAGAATGTCACAATAGATGGGTCCTTTGACGGTTGTTGGAGAATACTCACCTATTCCTATAATTCCAAAGTGACAAAAATATGATCGAAACTTATTAATCCATTTGCCCTCTTGTTTGAGATTAAGGTTAACCCACTAAATCCACCCCACATTGAATAAGTTGCTAACAAGGCTTGCATTGTCATCGTAGATGAATTTTACCTAAGTGGCGAGCAAGAATCGGCGAGTCAAGAAACAAATGTAAATGGCTTTCTTCTAGGCACCAACAAATTGGGCACCTTGGGTGATAGGGGATCCATTTGGAAATTTTAATGGCAATAGGTAGTCCTTCATAGCAAGCACACCAAATAAGGGTTTTCATCTTAAAGTGGACTTGGGTTTTCCACAAAGCTTTCCACCGAATATTAGGAGGTGCGGTATGAGACAAAGTTAAGGATTTATAAAGACTTTGAGTATTGAACCTGCCTTTAGGGTCGAGCTCCCACACAATCTGGTCTTTAGGGCCCTTCAAGGAAGGAGGGGAAGGGAGGTAATACAATTAACAATATTGAGGGGGAGCCACAACCTTAACCTACTCACATTCCAATTTCCACCTCTAGAGACAGACTAGACTCTAAGGTGTTCCACATTGGCGGGGATAGTCACATCCCGTCTTTCAACCAAGGGTCCACCTGGAAACCACTTATCAAACCATAATGAAGTATCCTAACCAGTTCCTACCTTCATAATAGAGTTATTAATAATAAACTTTCTCATCTTAATAAGACTCTACTAGACTGGGAATGTGATGCCCTAGGCTCAAAGAACTCAAGTCTACCATAGGAGAAGTATTTCTTCCAAAGCAACTGAATGCGGGAGGAGTTCTCATTAATAAACGTAAATGACAATGTCTCAAGGAAATGACATTGTCTAGCCAAAAAGCATCGGTTCCAAACTTGAAGATTTTTAATACCCAATCCTCCTTCGTGCATCATCCCTGTTCCAAAGGAATCTTCGAATTCTTTTGTGCATCTCTTCAATGGTTCGGTAGGGCAATAGGGTGGTCTGCATATGATAGACAGGGAAGTAAGACATGACCGATTTAATCAACGTGACTCTCCCAGCTAAGTTAATGAATTTGGTTTGCGATCGAGCAAACTTAGCTCTGAAGTTATCCAACATATCGAGTAAAGTCCGCATGCTTACGGAAGCAATATGAAATAGGGACACCTAAATACTTCCCAAAATAGGTAAAGGTCGCACGAGTAAATAAAAAGCAGCCAATATCCTACGATGCCTGTGGTGGAGAGTTTTAGGGAAAATATCTCAAGACTTCTTTTTATTAATCTTCGGTCTCGAAAGTTTCCCAAAGTCCTCCAAGGTCTCGAGTCATCACCCTAACGACTTCAAAATTTGCTTGGCCAAAAAGCACCACATCATTAGCATAAAAAACATGAGAAAAGCAAATACCCTTTATCCGAATCGGTTTTCAACTACCATTGGAAACTTTAGCCTCCATTATCCTAGAAGGTCTCTCAAGGCAAAGGACAAAAATATATGGTGAGAGAGGGTCCCCTTGTTGAATTCCTCTAGAAGGAGAAATGCAGTCACCAGGGCTACCATTCCATAGAATACGAATACTAGTGGTAATGATACAACCCTTAATGACCCTAATAAGATTAACAGGAAAATTGAAAAAATAAAGGATCTCTCTAATGAAATCCCACTCAAGCGTATCATAAGCTTTAGATAGGTCCACTTTTAAAGTCACATGCTTAGTTCTAGTTTTGCACCTATTGATATGGAAGGAAAGTTCTCTCACTAGTAAAATGTTATCGGTAATTCTATAGCCTAGGACAAAGATAGCATGAACAGGATTAATGATATAATCCAATAAGGGTTTAATCCAATTCGCAATCACTTTTAACAACACTTTGTAAGAAGAATTGCACCGACTAATGGGTCGAAGGTCACTCACAAGCTCAAGGTTATGTTTTTTAGGAATAAGACAAATAAAAGTCTCATTGACACCACTAATCCTTCCAAACATAGCGAAATAGTCAACAATAAGATCAATAAGGTTATTTCCGATAGTGCTCTAGTATTTTCTCAATAAAAGGCATGTAGGCCATCAAGGCCTGGAGACTTTGTGGGATTTAATTGGAATAGGGCTGTATTAATCTCTTCCTCGGAGGAAATAGAGTCATTGATCTCCGAGCAAACAGATGAACAACATGGTTCGAGGTTACCCCAGTGTTTTAGTGGTATGAAAGATGTCGGAAAAGTGAGAGAAAATGTCATAAGGTAGATCAGGTCCCGAGACCCATTCACCACTTTCCTTTTTAAGCTTTAAGATTTCTTTCTATTCTGCCTAACTTTAGTTAACATGTGGAAGTACTTAGTATTCGGATCTTTGAAGAGATAGTTACAAATTCTAGCACTTTGACCCCGAGATACTTTTCTTCGTCTTAAGAAGCAGAGAGTAGTGGTCTAATAGATCATGTTCAAGCCAAAAAAGGAAAGGGTTTGGGTTACATGCAATAACCTTTTGGACTCCCCAAAGTCTAGCCCTAGTCCTGTTTAAGCTAAACTTAATATTACCAAACACAACACGATTCCATGATGGGGTAGTACTCCTAAATACATCAACATTATTAACATAATTGCTTTCAGGATTCCACGTAGAATTAAAGAAAATTTCAAATTAAGGATGATAATGTCATGCAATTATAGAACAAAATGAATAATGACAATTGGGTTGGGATGGTGAAGTTTCAATCAAAAATAGGGCAATGACAAGAACCTACACAAGGAGTTACCTTCGTTTCCGGGTAGACTTGCAGCCAAGCGAGGATTCAAAAGGGCTCGATCCAATCTTTCTTGTATGTAATATGAACCTATATCCATTGGTCCAGGTAAATTTAAGTCCCCCAAAACCAATGTCAATTAAAGACCATGCATCCATCTAGTTAAGAAATGAAGATGCCCGGGATGATTTAAACTTTTTACCTCCCGATTTTTCAGTTTGGGTTGTAACGGTGTTGAGATCACCAACAACCATTCCGAAAAGGTCCAAGGCTAGTTGGTCCCAAAATTCATCACACTCTTCTTTAGCACTATGAGAGTGCATACCCACGAGCACAATTTTAGGTTTAGAAGAATCAAACTTAGCAAGACAATGGAAGTATTCCGGGTGCGGATTAACAAAATCCATGATGATGACAAGAAATTTCCGTAATATCGCAATTCCACCACGGTTACCCGTATGGTGGAGATAACGGTATTCCTGGAAGCCAAACTTCGCTTTGATGGTATAGACACACTGGCCCAGAGCATAAGAGACTCAAGTAGAATGAGGATAACAGGGTTGTACTGGTAAATCATATCCATGACAAAGATGTACGGGTTTCTAATGTAGGGTCTTCTCACATTCCAAATGACTATCTTGGTATTTGTGGGAACTTCTATAAGAGGATGGGAAGAAGGGGTTCTAAGTTTCCTTTTCCTCTAATAAAGGATCTGTTTCTTCTAAAGAGCAGACTTTGTCTCCTTATTTGGTTGGGCTAAGTTCAACTGATAGATTTTGTCAAACCATTGGGGATTAAGGAATATTTTGATTTTTGGAATGAATGTATAGTTAAAAGTGAATTTCTCTGTTATTTTTAGATTTTCAAATCTTTCCAAAGGGATGAATACCATGATTAATTGGTCTAATTTGACATACTCACCTACACTCTTGTTCTTCCGAACAATTTTGTTAGGAGTCTTTGTAAGGGAGGAAGAAAACGAGGTGAAAACCGAAAGTGTGTGTCCCACAAAATCTCGTTTAAGATCGGCCGATTTTGCATGGATTTTTGCACGAAAGCTTCTGTTTCCTCCTGTATCTTTGAATTTGCCTAAGATGGGAGAAGGCTTAGAATTTCCCATAATCTTGGCATTTGGAAGGTCAGGAAGAAGTGTCGTTTCGAGTTCAAGAATAGGGCGGCTAAGATGACGGCAGATGGGGAGACGAAGGCTGGTTGGGTACCATTGGAGGTTGTGGCTCATGGTGAGGTGGGGAAGGCTGGAGGGATAGGTCCACTTGAGGAAGAGCATGCCTTATAGGAATCAGTTTCGAGGGTTTCATCGGGAGTAGCAATGGACACGGAGGAGCAGGAATGAAGGTCCGGAAACTAAATAGGAATTAGAGAGGGATTAAATGTTGGCTTTGATGGCAGTAGGAAGGCAAGGAAAACATTAAATAACCGATGGGAGGGAAGATCAATCGCCATAAAAGGTCTATTTGAGGAAGCCCTATTCACGTTTGCATGGCCAACTGTGGAAACGAGATTTTCATCATTACTTATATCTCTCTCTTGCTGACTATGCTCGAGCAATTTGGGGGGAGGGAGGTGTAATTATCCTTTGTTAATGCTTGATCGGTTGGGTTATCGGATAATGAATTATTATTAGGTGTGATTCGCTTATTCCTAATGAAGGTAGGTGAAGTATTCGGTCGGTTTCCGCCTTTGTCTCTATTCATCCCTATATTGGGCCTTAGGAATCTTTAAATTTGTCCGACCTATTCCTCACAAGTCGGGCCTAACTATTCACACCTCTTTGCAGCCCATTTCGTCTTGGTCTATTCTTCCTTGTGTTAACTATAGTCCAGGTAACCTTTTCCTTCATTTTTCCTTTTCCTCCCCTTCTTTAGTCATGGCATCATCATACAAAATTTTGTCTACATTCTTCGATGACTCATGTTGTACAACCTATGACTCTCTAAATTCCTATAAATGTCATGATGATACTCAGTGGCCGTATTCTTGTCTTTACCTCTATCCTCGGAGACAATTTCCATGGCGGAACGACCGGCACAGAGCAATAGACAATTATCCTTCAAGTGGCCAACCATACCACATTGAAGAGACAACAAATCCAGATTCTCGTAGACAACTCTTTACCACTTATTCTCTATCCATATCCTTGGGACCAACGAGTTTTCCGAGGAAATTTCCACAAAAACCCGGGCATACCTACCTCTCCCCACGATTCCCGTAGCATAATCAACCTTAATCGATTACCCAACAACCTTAGCTATATCAAAGAAAGCCAGTTTATTAAAGTACTCAATTGGCAATTTAGGGAACCGAACATATATCACCATAGAAGAAAATAGGTTTATAGATGGATGGAAATTTGGTTGCCATCTAGCAAGCATCGGGTAATGCCCAAAGAGGAACTAGAGTCCTCCCACTAAAACTCTCTCAAGGTCGGGCTCATTATCAAAATGAAAGAGGAAAATATCCTTACCCGAATCTATAATGTCGATGGACCCAGAAAGTTTCCACATACGATGAATTTTTGAGTTTATGATATCACACCTAATACTCGTACCAAGGACTTTACTCATTAGTGTCATGGCCCGGGGGCATGGAGAAGTTTCAGTTGGTTTGAGAAAAATTTGACCTTGAAGGGAGTATTATGATCAATATTCTCCTCTCCTTCTTCAACTTCAAATAACATCTCCGATGAAACATTTTGGAGTCGGGTCTCCATGAAGCTTGCCCTTGCAACACATCCTTGAACGACAATTCTCCTAATTTAAGTTTCGAGAGGTGGAAGCCTGATTGACTATAGGGATCATAGAAGGACTTTGGGGATTGAGGTCAGCATAGACCTGGGGGAACAGAGGAAGGATCATCCTCCTCCATATGCACTCTAACAATAGAGTATACTATATAGCCTATACTCCTTATATGTTGAGTTGTTTTATTTCCTTTTTAATAGAGTTGAATATATTTAAAGGATCTCCTAATAATAAAGTTTTGAGTTGAATCATGATCGGGTAGATTTACTTAGTTAATAATCATATCATTTAAATTTACCTAGAAAGCGAATTGGATTTATCTAAAAATATTGAAGAGTTGGCTTTTAAAATAGTTATAACAATTTATTTTAGAACAAAATTAGGTGAAGCGTCGAAAACCTTTTTTTTTAAGGTTAACTTTGTGTCATTTCATTGCCACATATTATATACTATATTCACACCGGTGTCAAATGCTTTCTTCATATTCTTTCAAACAACTCTAACCCTCTTTCCAAAAAAAAAAAAAAAAAGTCTTTGCTGAATCTAAACTTAAAATTGATTAAGAAAATACCTATTGAAAAAATTAATAAATAACCCCATGCCAATATTTAGGGGTTTGTGGTTCAAATTCGGACCCCGGACACTTCCACATGCGATACTAGGGCGTGTTCGGTAAAATTAGTTGTTTTAGTAGTGGTTAGGTGTTTTTAGTAACTGTTAACCTGTTTTATTAGCGAATAGTTGTTATTGACTAGTAGTTAGTGGTTAGATGTTCAACTAGTGATTTGAGATAAGTGTGTTCGGTAATAGTAGCTATTTAAGTAGCAGATTTATATAAAATGACTTAAAAAGACATAATTGATAAAAGATTTAGAAAATAAAAAAGAGAATTTTAAAAATTATGTGCAAACACTAGGTAGTGTTTTTGAAAACGTTACTTTGAGTAGCTTTTCAAAAACACTACCTAAAACTCTACTCACTATATCAAACACTACCTTGCTAGAACACTTATATTTTTAGATAAGTAGTATTTTACATCTTCCAAAACACTAATTACTACCTCAAACGCTACTGCCGAACACACCCTATATATCATGGACACCTTACCCTCTCAAGCTCGGGAAGTAGGCTTGCACCATCGACTGGACAAAGAAAAGGAAAAAAAAATCGACCTGTAAAAAACCTGACCAACCCAATTGCCATGTCTGTGTAAGCAAAGATATTCTCGTGTTTGGGCCACATCATCCACATCGGCCAACTTCACCGTTGCAAGTTGCAACCTCATGAGCAGGAGCCCATTCATGAGAATGACTAATGCTCATCCCTTGCCGAGTTCCCCTTCAGAGAGCGAGAGAGAGAGAGAGAGACAGAGAGACAGAGAGAGAGAACCCACTTTCCCAATCTCATCCAACTAATGCATTTTAGGCAAAACTCAATGAGACCCATCGCCCCATTTCATGGAAAACTCAAGGTGATTCCATGATTTTCATTGCTTTATGATCTTTTTTAGCTTCCCTATTTCAGCTTTGATTTGATTAACCCAGTTCAGTTTTTGCTTGATGAGTTCAGTGCTTCTGATTTCTCATGTTTCTGAGGGTCTCTGGTGGGAAAAGTTGCAAAATTGAATATCAATGCTATTTTTTTTTCTTTTTGATGCTTCGAGGAATGCGTTACTGTTTAAATTACAAGGTTTAGATTTCACTCCCAATTTCAAATTGTGGGTATTTCCTAGTTTGATTTCATTCAGCTCATTTTAATTTGTCTATGTTCAGAACTGTGGATTTATAGCAACTTATGATGCTGGCACCTATTTCAATCTCTATCAATGGTTTCTTAAATACATCACTTGTAAAGTTTGTTTTGTTCTCTTATTGCTGTGATGATTGTCTATTTATTTGAATGATTGATGGATGGGGTGGGACCTGAATTGCTTTTCGGAACATTTATACTCTGTATTTTGACACTTTTGTATCTGGGTCAAGTATCTGGGTCAATTGATTGTCTAGCTAGCTTGATGTGGAAACTAGTTGATGAGCTCCTCTTCTGGCTGATGAAGTGTTTGTGAGAATTTAGAGCGCATCCGGATGTCGTGCTCTAAAAAGAAGCTAAAATGAATGAAGTCTAGGATCATGATAGTCATTTTAAATTTTCTGTCTAAAATTCATTGGTTACGGTTGAAGTTTTTGCTATTCAACAGTAGACAACAAATGTGCAACATATGATATAAGTTAGGCTTTCGAACAACTAAGTCTCCTATGATTACCATGATCCATGAAAATGGTACAAGGGGAATGAGGACGTAAATGAGATAAAATTGGAAGTTGGAACCCATCATGGAGCAACAGAAGCATCAAAGTTCATACCCTATTATGATCCTAAGTGTTTCACTCGCACCATTACTAGCTGCTATTGCTAATGATTTTGAACTTCGGAGATGTTCTACATGCTGTTGGAAACTCTCTTTAAAATCTCTGATAAAGACACCTTTATTCTCTCTGTCTAAAAAGACCTCTTGGAGTTTACATGACTAACAGCAGATTTATCACCAAAAAAAAAAGCCAAAATAAAATCACCATGATGTATCTCAGAATTGCAACCAGTTTGTCTTCTGTGGTTCTATACCGAAACTGGTGCTTGTTTTTATGCCTGATATTTCTGTCTTCGTTAACAATGGCAGGTTGCCTGGTAGTTTAAGATTCCCCCTGGACTGAAGTAACATGAAGGGTGAGAGTTCTCATGGTTTTGAAGCCGATACAATAAACCCACCCTATTGAGCAATATTCTCCTTGTGATCTTCTCGGTCCCAACCACCACCCCCCAAAAAAACCAAAAAAACACGCTGCTCCATTTCATTATAAAATGATAAGAGTACCAAGCCCCTTTAAGTCATACTACTACTTTACACGGATGTGGATGTCATATCTTGAAAAGTTTGTTACTTTTGCTGTTTCTGGATCGGGTTTGCAAGTAGGTTTTTGTAATGCATACCTCGGCTAAAGGTTCACCCTGCTGTGTTCTTGTTTTGTTGGGTGAAGGTAGATGAAAACAGAAGAAGCTGGAATACCAGATAAAATTTTGACTGAAATAATGTCTCTTTCCATTGGTACTCACTGACAATTGACCTGTGCAGTGTATGACTGAAAGGAGCCTTCTTGACCTTTACTATTGATTTGCAGAATATTTGACTTAAATATCTGATGCTCAGTCTTGAAAGTTGACTTGAATGATAAAATGAACTGTATTTTGTGGAAATATTTATTAAGTCCACTTATATTTCATATATAAAAGTTGTTTTGCTTCTTGGAATACTTGCTATTTTAGGTTGATTTATTGCAGATCTGCTGTAAGTTATACTCACTATATCTGAAAATTATTCACCCTCCGAAAAGTTTGATTTTCCAAGAATCTTAAAAGAAGGCTCTGTGGCAAACTAATTGCTACTTCAAGAAAATTGTTTCTTTGGTATGATCTAAAATAAAAGGGAAATATTTACTATGGGATAAATGGAGTTACCCCCACCCTGTTTCCTTCCATTCCTCTGAGGTGGTCGTTTGGGAACCTTTGGAAGTTTTTTTTTTTTTTTTGGTGCAGAGGGCACCTTTGGAAGTTAGGATTGGAATAAAGTGATTTTCAAAGTTTAGACTGTAGATAATGTAGTGTGATGAAAGAGAAAACCATTCTGGATTGACAGAGTAATATGCCTTGATGACTCTAAAACACTTAAGTAGCTTCACTAGGCATTGCTGCTGATCAAGCTTCAGCTTTCTACACAGAGAACTGTTTATGTAATTGGGTACCTTTGTGTGCATCTGTTCTGCTGGGTCTTTGTAAATACTAATGTCCACTCTTATTGTTTTCTGAACTTGTAGTTGCGATGATTGGTTACTTTTACACCCAGAGTTACTGCACAATTGAATGGAGAATCTTGTAAGTAATTGTGCATTATTCATGAATACTTATATTAGTGAGACCTGGAACTACTGTTAAGGTAACTTTGGCAATTTTGTTCTATAAAAAGGTCTACCTGTGTATATGTTAGTATAAGATTACAGGTGACTAAATTTTAAATTAGTATTTCAATGTAGAGCCATTTATATATAGCTATGATGAACTCAAAAGTTGGACTAAATAGTTTAATTATGCATGTAGGCAGGGCTATGGAGGGGTGAATCTAGACTCAAAAGTTAGATTGCCAAAATATGAGAGAAGTGAACTATTTAAGCTTGACAGACCAATGTACCTGCCAATTATGATATCCGTACCCGTCATTTCATCTGACAGACCAATGTACCTGCCAATTATGATATCCGTACCCGTCATTTCATCTCAAGTACCTAGTTCAGAGACTTGATACTTATGGTACTTAACATTTCACATTCAACCATAACGTGCAAAATTCTACATAAGGTTTCACACACCCAACCCCCCAAAAAAAAAAAAAAAAACCCTGCTTAGGTGAGACAACAGTGTGAATTTGGATTATGGATTTTGGCCAAGTCTAGCACTTGGACTAGTACATGTGTCTGACACTTGTAGCTGGATCAATAATATACCTTGCCGGCTTCCCTTCCCTGTTGTTTCACACATGGTTGTTACAGGTGTAGGTCCACAACCCGAATCATTCTACACAAATTCTTCATGTCATATAATAAATTAATTTTTCTTTGATATTTATAAGAGGAGCAAAATACAGCAAATTAGCAGTCCATCTATGTTTCCCCAAATTCCTGCTGTTTTCCCTGTTTGTCATAAGTCATAACCTCCGCTCTGAAATTCCTCCAACAAGATGTAACAAATTCCATGACTCTTTTGGTGGCACACAGTACTGTACTTATTTCTGCCTTCATTTGGTATAGCTACCGATCCTGGGAAATGGAGCAGGTCTTCCTTTCAGATTAGGTGACCGATCAACAAGTGATGTTGTCGTCAGACTTCGCACTCCTGAAGGTCGTGATGAGTGGTTATATTGTCATTCCACCATCCTCATTGAGAAAAGTAAGTATTTTGCTGACCGCCTCTCTGACACTTGGCCAACATGTCAGATCCTCGATGCACGAAGCTGTGTCGAGGTCTACTGCCAAGAATGTGACTTTGACTACAACATCACTCTTCTGCGCCTCCTCTATGTTGTTTCTGACAGCTTGATTTCTGAAAGCTGGCATGGAGTTAGAAACGCCCTTGGCATCCTCCGTGTAGCTGTTGAGCTAGGATGCCCAAGAATTGTTTCCTCTTGTGTGGAGTACTTGGAGGCCGTCCCATGGGAAGAGGGCGAAGAAGAGGAAATTTTAAGAACCATACCAGCCATGGGACCCTCAGCTAACCCGGTTCTTGCCCGCCTTCAACCAGTTGATCAGGCCCATGTTTTGAGAATTTTTCTATCAGCCCTCCAATTTGCTACATCATCACCGCCTCCATCATTGCATGACCTCAAAACTTCTGCACAGGAGCAACTTGAGTACATGCTTACTGAGGATGATGATGCTCCACTTTTACCTGCATGTGATGAGATAAAGTTTGAGGTCCGAGAATGCATGAAAAGGTTGCTATCAAGATTTGGCATCCTTCTAGATTCCTTATTGAATGAACTCAAAGAGACACATTTGGAGGCTGAAAAGTTTGATTGTGTACAATCCTACCTGTCGGATCTATCATGGGCTTGCCAGATTTCAGCAAAACTGGAGATAATGAGGGATTTGGTCGACTCATGGTCAGAGCTTTCTTACGCCATACTTAACATTATCGAGCAAATGAGCTCCAACTTTAAGACACTAGGGGTAAAGCTGAAGGTGATCGAAGTAGCAACCAAAGTGTTAGAAACAGTAGGATATGGAAATGTGGTTTTGCCGACTACTAAGAGGCTTGAAATGGTTAAGCTATGGCTTCCATTTGTGAGAGCCATGAAACCTGTGATCGATGCTGCATCAACTGACACTGAACAAGACAATTTGGGACTGAAGGTAGATTGTGAAATGTGGCAGACTTTAGAATCTGCATTTGTTTCAATCATACTGGCGCTGCCTTCTGAGGATCAAGCTGAGATTTTGACTGAATGGTTAGGAAATCAACATATCAACTATCCAGATTTAACAGAGGCATTTGAGGTGTGGTGTTATAGATCAAAAGTTGCCAAAAAGAGACTTGGATCTTTTGGTGCTCCCCTTGTGTAAACCCCTCTCCCCCCGGGTCCTCCCCAAAAAACAAAAAAGAAGCGTTGATCATTTTTACTTCTTCTCTTCTTAATCACAATTATCTTCCAAGTTCCACCCAATGGGAAGACGAAGATCTATCTTTTTCAGTGTTTAGAAGGTGAAGTACTCTGACATGATTTAGTGGCGTTTAATTTAGAGAATATCTAAAAATGTCCACCCTCTATTATCTTGGCAACATTGCTGGAGAGGCCGCCAGCAAAATGTTTTTTAAGTATGCATTTGTTAAAAAATAGGAAAGAATGAAGCTAAAATGCTAAATTTAGTGAAGGCCAAGTTGGAAAAGGCTTTGGTTGTGTCTTAACAAAATTGCCCTTAGTATCTTTGTGCATAATCTTTGAGGAGTTTGCAGTAAAGTCAAGAATTTTCTTTAATCTCAATCCTAAAAAAGTTATTTTCGAAATAATTAGCCTTGTGCATGTGCTGATTCGAGTTTTAATATTGTTTTGTGTCCCGTTTTCCCTAGTCGAATAGTCCTATTTACATGTTTAACATTAATTTTTAAACGATTATTAGATTAATATTGTATGCTTTAGCATTATGGTCTTGTGTCTTAAAATTATTGAAGGACTTGTTTTATCTCGTACTAGTCTGAAACCCTGTTATGCACGGTGTAATGTTGTATGATATATACCTTTAGAAATTATTGAATCACGGAGCCATGTTATACTTGTGAGATTCTTTTTCTTAATCATTTAATTTTATAGAATTGTTTCACCTTTAACAACATTCTTCTACATGTTATCCCCGTATAGAAAATGCTTTCGTGACTTATCAAATTTATTAGAACCTAACATATAAAAATTATTAGAGCCTAGTACATAATCATCTTTCAATCATTCTAAATTTCTAAAGAATAAATAAAGAATCTAAAAAATAAATAAATAAATGTTAAAAAAAATATCATCAAGGTTTTAATATTACACTCGTAAATTGGAACAGAGCTCCTCTAAGAATCAAACAATTTAAATAAACCTCACTCATACAATTATATGAATAGTGTGACAATATGTTTGGTTATTAAAAGACAAATATTAGTAGGAAAAGGAATAATAATATTAGTGGTAGATATTGAATTAGATGACCTATAGATGACAATAAATATCATTATGTCATACATTAATATTACAATACAAAGTACATCACATCAATAAAAGAATATGAAACTTATAACTAATAACTTTTTACAAAGTCAATACTAATTTAACTTAATTGACATCTACATAAATATTTACATGTAACCTACTAAAACAACATTGATTGAAATATTACACGAACTTTTTAAAAGCACACATATACCTATAATGGGATATCAATTTTTTAAAATTATAGGGTTAACATGATGATTTATCCATTCTTACCTACCTCTGCACAAAAAGACCATCCCTTTTCCTCTTCCACTCTTCAGTCATCCTCAAGAGGTTATAGATAATAAAAGTTAATTATAAATAACTTTAAACTAAGACTCCACCTCTTAATCATAAAAAACTTTATGTTGAGACTCCACCATTTATTTTCTTACGTTTGCATACTTAAATCAGTTGTATTTTCAAATCATTTGCCCAATATCCAACTCAACTTGCAAAATGGATTCACATATTTTAGCTTCACTTCGAGTACTTTCGAAACGGAATTTCCATCTATATATGCTCTCTAAAAGTTATAACATCCTAGTCATCTAAAAGAGAATGAGAACATTTATTAAAGAGTAAATTTACTGGTTGTAATTATTCACACACAATGATAAAAGTATGGTGGGAGAAAATTTATTTTGTAATCTTACCCAAAAATTTTATAGACATTAAAATCATTTAAGATAGAAATGTGGTGAGAAAGAATGACAACGTCACTTTTGCATAAATTAGCAAGTGAAACATATAAAATTCAACTTAATAATTACCAAATTAGGCTTCATAATTCATACTAATGATCAAGTAGGTAGTAAACTAAGAAAATGGCTTCTAAGGAAGAATATATACAAATCCTACAGACAAGTAACTTAAGACAATTTTTTTTTTAGGTTGGTGCAATTTAGCAAGTTAGGCAAAAAGCATATAATGAAAATATCTCATAAACTTGAGGCAAGTCTGTTAAAATACCTTCAATTTGTTTTAAGCATTATATGACAACCTTGATCATATAATCTCTATTCTTTGACCCTATATTTGCGAAAAAATGTAGATAAAATTAATTGTAAGGATTTATCGTTAATCAATCGAGACACCATCTCAAACTCCTCCTCTCTAATTTAAAGTACACACTATAATTTGATTAAGGCCCAAATTAAGAGATGCCTAAATACCAAAGTTAAACTGCCGAAGCAACCAAATTTGCCGGAATTAGGCATATATAACTCAAAGCAACAGACCTTCGACTTGTTCTCTAATATTTCTAAAACCCCGATAAACCGGAATTTTACGTTCTTTTACGTTCTCTTATTGGCTAATTTCGACACTTCAAAGGTCCTCTCACCTAAATTCTTATTTGATTTCACTTACTTTCTTCATTTATGATCGAAGTGTGCGAATTTCTATGTTTTCAGGTAATCCTGCCTTTTATGATGAAGAATACATCTTTCATAGTGCTAAAAGAGCGGGAAGCCATAGAAGGTCGAGAGCGAAGAAAGAGATCAAGCCAAGTCAGCATGACCTATAGCACTGGCTGTGCTTGAAGGAAAGAAGGAAAGAAGACCTAGCACAGGCGTGTCTGAAGCCGAAGAGGTCAGCACAAGCCATGCTAGGAATTCGGGAATTTAATTATTGATGCCGTGAGCTTGCACGGGTTAAACACGGTTTCAGCATCTGCCAGTGCCAATCAACGATTTTCGTTTTTCGCCTCTTTTATTCCATAAACTCGTTATTTTCCGCATCAGACTTTTATGTTGCGTTTTAGGCTAGTTTTCTCTCTACTTGTAAGCACTTATTTCCATTGTTAAGAGATCAAAGTTTAGAGTTATTTTCATTTAATTGCAAACTAATTCAAGTTTACGATATTATTATTCTTCTCTCTACTTTTATCTTTCATTCTTTTTGGTGTTCATTCCTCAATTTGTTGTCATACGCCATGAATATGTGTGGCTAATTTTCCAACTTAGGTTGGGGATTTGCCACTAATATGCTAGTTTAATCGTAATTTATGCTTTGATGCTAATTTCCAATTGTTTGATGAATTTCCGACTCGTTGATACTTATTGAATTGGTGTGAGGTTCGAGAGAATCCTGCCTTTATTGTTTTTGGGAATTGAGTAGACTTCGAGAGAAGAGGCTTAGTTCTACTTCAACTTGTTGGATGATTACAACTTAGATATGAGAATTTGAGGTTGTTATTAAGGGAAGAGTCGATAATCATGTAATTCTTTGGTTTTGATTATGTGAGAACAACAATTAATTCAATTGAGTTAGCTTAATAACCTTCGAGAGAAGACTTAGGTGGTTTGAACTGCATCGATTCCCTAATTTATCTTAGTTATGAATAGTGTAGAAGCATGTAATTAAGATTGTTGGCATTAGCTTGGTAAATCCTCGCCTAAGGTTTCCTTCATCTAATTTCCTTTCGTTCTTTAAGTGTTTACGTTACCAACCAATTGAACTGTGAAGACTCGGACTTTGCATGTATATCATTCCGAGTACTAACAAAGAATCATGTACAAACTTCATCTATTCTAAGTTTTGATTACAAGTCATTCTAAGTACTCTAGAAACCGTTACGAGTGGTATAGAAACTTTTCCGAGTGTTACGGATACTATTGCATATGTTTTCATTCGTTTCTAACCGACTTAGAAAGCATACTCTTACTCATCAATTCACACTGATGGTTCCGAGTCACTCGGACAACACGGACTTATTGCATGTTCAAACAATCTCACTAACACTTTCAAACTTAGGTCCGACTTCATATTCTAAGTTCAAGTGAATTACGACGTCAATTCAACTCTCTAAGTCGGCATGGTTTGTTTGAACTATATTTGTCAAGATCAAGTATTCATACTACGATATTCTCTATTTAACTTGATCTTTCTCTGATCGACTTAGATGGAATTTGAGTATAATGAATATTAGACTCAGAAAATTCCATTCTTCTCTGACTCGAGATAATTATGTACTTAATTATTTTAATTAAATTATTATCCGTGTCTAATCTTGGACCAAAGTATTTTATAATTTGAGAACCGAAATTGGTTTACTTTTGTAGGTTATTTAAACAAGGTTATCCTATTTTTTGAATTACAAAAGTAACCGGCTTCAAGTCGTCAATCACCAGGAGACAAGGCTTTTCTACTTCGACCAAGGCCCGGACACTCGTGTCGGGGTTGTCCGTTTCCAAAGCTGAAAATCTTCAACGTTAAACTCAATGGTGGTTTCCATCCTACTTTTGAGACACCACCAGTGGATTGGGACATCCTAAGGAGTCAAGAGCCGTTGCACAACGTTCACATCTCAACGGATCTTTTACGAGCGACTCGGAAGAACCGTTACAATGATCACAAGGACTTCTAATCGGAAGATAGTCACAACGGCTAATCTGCTTGGTCACCTATAAATAGAAGCCACTTCACAAGACTTGAAGCTTGCTGAACCCATTGCTGAAATTATATTCCTTTGTATAATACTCCTTCAATCTTCATCTTACAACTCTCAGTCTATACTTAATACTTTTACGAGTTGTAAAGTCTTGTAATCAGTCACAAACTTTCTCTCTTACTTTCGAGTAAGGTCCCTTGACTGAGTTATAAGGGTTAACTCAGCTCAATTGTTCCTAGTTGTGAAGGTTACCTCGGTTAAGAAGTACTAGATCGGATAAGGAAATTTCTTAGTCTAGGAAAACTTTGTAAAGAATTATCTAAGGGAGCAATTCGGTTGAGTCGAGTCTATCGTATTTTGTGGATTCAAAATAGTGGATTTGACTTGGTGCTTGGATTAGCACTGGCCATGGTTTTCTGCCCTAGGAGGGTTTCCACGTAATTACGAGTTCATACTTTTACGAGTCCAATCTAGACTCGGAATTAGTCGCTTATCCTTTTCAAGCAAAAAGATTCTAAATTTGTTCAAATTTCCTCATCACCCTATTCACCCCCTCTAGGGTGACTAAGACTTTCCAAGAACAATCTTTCAAATTGTTCCTTTGCTTAGTTCAAAAGGACATTGACCTTAGACTTGTATGAGATCTACCTCCACGAGACCGACAACCGTACTCTCTATAATACACAACAAACCCCTTTCTTTTTTTGTCATAACGAATATGTCATTTTCTTATTCCTAAATTTTTCTTATCCTACACGACGACTCTATTCTTTTTATATCGCAAACAACTAAAACTAAAATAACCTAAATTAAAATTTTAAAACTGTAAAAAAAAAACGTGAAATGTGAAATATCAACTCCACATAAGCCTATTACCATTATTCAATATCTGTTTCAATATATGAAGGAGCAAAAATACTAAAAAGAATGTATTATCACACGTAAAAAAAAGGAAGAGGACAGTCCACTTATAAAAGGAAATATTTTTTTCATTTGGGTACATTATATTATTTATTTATTTAATTATTTACGTCAACGACCCATATTTAATGGACAAATAATTTTTATGGTTAAGATTACCCTAAATTCCTGCAATCATTCCCCATGCAATATTTGACATATTTAATGGACAAATAATAGTAGTTTACAATACTACTATTATTTATTGCATAGATTATTTTTTTAATTTTTTTTAATTTTATTTAATTTATTTATTTCTTTATTTTATTATTATTATTGTTGTTGTTGTTGTTGTTGTTGTTATTATTATTATTATCATCATTATTATGATTATGATTATGATTATGATTATTAGTGGATGAAGCTCGGGCGTGCGTCTTTGCTGTGAAGGAAGCTATCCGGCTTGGGCTGAAGAATTTCATCTTAGAAGGGGATTGTTTGACTCTCATCTCCAAGTTGGAGATTAGAACTTGACTTCTTTTTGGATAACATAATATCTCTTTGTGTTTTCTTTGATTTTGTTTCCTTTTTGTTTGTTACGCTGGAGGGTCATAAAGTTGGCCATCATTTAACTCACCTACAACCCTATGATCCGACTCCTCGGATTTGGTTAGAAGGATTGCCCAGATCATATCATTGATCGGGCTTTGGATGATTGTTGTATTGGTTCCGAGTTTGAGTAATACAAACCCCGACTTTTTCATCAAAAAAAAAAAACTATTACTATTACTATTATTATTATTATTATTATTATTACTATTATTATTATTATTATTATTATTATTATTATTATTATTATTATTATTATTATTATTATTATTATTATTGTGGCAATGAGTAAAAGAGAGTTCATGCATGAATTGAGACCTTTTTTTAAGGATAAATTATTTTTTTATTAGACGAAAATCCTAAATTCACTCTCGAGACCACCATTTCATAATTTTGAAAATATAGCTATTATATATAGTATAGATAAGAGTTTCAATTGTCATGTTAATAATTATAATTACCATAATTAATGTATTATATTAGCATAACTGATACTTGAATCATCATCTATTTGTCTTGTCCCTAAGTTTTCTCATATAGTACATAATGATGAAGGATTTACGTGTTTAGTATGTCAATTAAACTATACCACTAATATAGTTTCAGAGTTGAAGATTAAGAAATACTTATCATTAATACATCTCTTTTTAATAGTGAAAATAGACATTGTGATAAGTCTGATTTAGGTAACAGTGTTCGTTTTCATCATAAATATCCATTTCCAATCCCTTTTCTTTGTAACAATTACAAATCCTAAAAATTAAAAAGAAACTAACTGTTGAAGAAACATTAGAAAAAGAAGATGGAAATTAAAGACTATGATCTAGATATACTCTAAAAGATGTTTGATGATGAACAAGACTCAAAGAAGATAATGAATATTATTGTTGAGAAACAAAAAGTACTCAATATCTCTAAAGAAGAAATGGATTATCTCTGTCTTGGAGATGAGGTACATCAACAAATGAATTTGATTATATCAGATGAAATTAACATACTATCATTAGAAAAAATTAAGAGAAAACTAAATAAGAAATATGAAAAAATGGTAGAAGAAAGTGAATTTAATGAAGTTGGTGAAGAACTTAACGACAAACATATGGAATTCAATTTGGTTAATAATATGGTCCCTAAACCTGAAGACTTCGGCCAATCATCTAAAAATCTACAAATTTTTTAAGACTAAATTATCTTCCGACTAGAAAATAAAAAAAATTTCTTTTGGGTTCATGAAAAAAGCAATTTTATTAAAAAAGATTAGCCTCACTCCTATAAGCCAAACATGTTATATATTAACATAGATGGAACTCGTAATAGAGAAAAAATATTCAAACATTGGAAAAGAGGAACATTATCTTAAACTTGCATACCACCTGGACTCCTGAAAATTTCGAACATAGTTGTTTTGGCATTGTTCCCTACTGGTACGATTCACTAAATAAAAAAAAAGAGTTAAGAACAATGGACTCACAAATTGCTAGATGTAAGGAAATTGAAAATGAATTTATAAAAGCTAAAATTCTTCGCGAAGAAAAGTCGGAGAGTGTCAAAGAAAAATTAATAATATAGAATTATAGGACATGAGATATTTGAAGAATTACAACTCAATTTAGTCAGTACTACTATAAAATTCATCATAATGACACTGATCTAAGTATGCTCCATGACAAATTACAATACTCCATTAAATCAATAATTAATGTGAAATATGCTGCATTGCATGAAATGACAAATGTTGTTGATACCTTACGAGCATGAATTCCATTCTTAACATAATGAATTAATGACCAATATCTAAATATTTAGAAGCAGAAAAAAATGAAGAAACAATTTATTGTATATTGGGATGCTCCACATCATTAGGGAAAAGAACCTGAAAGAAGAAGAAAATTATAATTCTATAAGAAAATGAACTTTAATAAGTAAGAGGTGATAAATGCAAGATAAAATATTGTAAATATATGAAAATCTAAAATCAAGAAGGTTTTTTCGAAATATATGACTTCATTAAAATCTCTTGTGTAGCCCCTCTCTCTCTCATGGCTTCCTATACTACTTCGTCCTGCTTCTTCTTTCTCATTTTCTTGGTAATTATCTACCAGTATGGCATATTCTCACTCGCTACCACCAAATGGATGAACTACACACAAATACTTACTCATTTCGGGCTTGGGGTAACCTATAGAAGGAGAGCAACGAATAGCTGTCGACAACGCAAATTGGACGCGAGCTGCCAACAAGGGGCTATTCTTGGTTGTCTTTGCAGGTGAGGTAGCCATAACTACCATGATCGATGCAGTCGAGGTTGTTTCTAGAGCTGCACCTCATCTTGGAGTCCTACTACACTACATTAAGGTAACGATACGTCTACCTGCATGTTAATTCATGTTTATTTTTCTTTTAATTTCTATCCGCTTGTTTTTCATCGTTTGGGCTCAGTGTTGGTCTTCTCGGGTTGAAACTAGATCACCCAAACATTTATGGTTTGGTTCCTTTTTTTCGTTTCTTTAGATGTGTAGTAGTTCCATTTTTTTTGGGGTAGTTGAATTGTTGTTTAATTTACGTGGAATATGTTTGGTACTCATCTAATATACAAAATTAATAATCTACTTTTATTTTTTGACTATGAGATACATTGGCCTTTTTTTTTCATTTTTTATAGCACGATGTGATTTTAGTTATAAATAATAGTCAAAATGATGACCCTTCAATTATATGTCTCGCCCCATTGCCCCAACTCCGATTTAGCTCTTAGTATATATGTTGGTTGTTATTTAGATGTTTATTCGATTTTATAGTATTGTTAGCCTCAGTAGGTGTGGTCCATACCAATTTAACTCTTTCAAGTTCTTTTCCATGACCTTGAGTAAGTTGTTTTAGGTAACTGGTGTAATTTTTTCAATAGTTATGTTTGATGTTGTCATTGTTATGGAACAAGTATGTGCGTTCTGCAAATTTGAGCCTCAATAGGATATAATGTTTGCCCCACTTTTGGAATTGATGCAAAGAAACCTATGTGTTATTGTATAATTTTTCATTTACAATTTGTGAATTTGACCACAACTTTAGACTAGCTTGTTGTCTTGTTGCTTTTTAGCCTATGTCCAAGTATGAATTGTGGGCTAGCTCATGGTCCGAGGTCCTCTGTTTTGCATATGATTTATGGTTTAAGTTCGACTAGTGTACATGTCATCATTCATACTTGTAAGATTAAGGACTGAACTTGAGTTTTTGTTTCAAGCTTTGTTTTCGAAAGCATATTAACATGATTTGCTTATGTTTTTCTTGTGCATTTTGTAGCACCATTTCTATGGGACATCAATCTCATATGAAGTAATCAACACGACATTATCTGCTCCAGATGTTAGAAGTTTTCTAAATTCGGAGTAAGCACTGGTTGACTTTGCTCATATTATTTTGAGCCTCATGACCAATCTGTCAGCTACAGCCTCACATGTAATCGTGTTAGAGGGTTCTTACTCTAAGAGTGAGTATATTTATTTAATTAGCTTCCTTACTTCTTCTTTTCTTTAAATAACAGTTTGAAATTAAAAGTAGCTCATTAATATATGTTATATGTTTTTCTTGTAGTGTTAGTGGCATGATTTCGACTTAAATACCTCCATATTGCAATTGGAGCCCTTGCATCCTCGACTCCTATTGTGTATTTTGAAGACATATGTCAGGAAAATAATTTTGCTCTATTGTCGCCAGAATTTTGATGTTAGATATAAATTCCTATGTTTGAAATACTTAATTGAAGTATTTTTATTTTATAATACTAAATTCTTGTATGACCATGTGGCTGGCCTGACTCACATTCTAACCATAGTATTTAGTATGTGTACGTACTGGACTCATTACTATCTGACTAATGAAATTTTGTTCTTGTTTTCAGCTCATAAATCAACGATTTGCAAACATCATTCACCAATCAAGGAGTATGGTTAACGGCACCCAGTATAGATGGTCTTGGTCTCTTGACTAAGACATTCAGTCTCTGCTCATAAGTATATCTTCAGCTTTCTTCCAAACTCTCACCACCTTTTTAAAAATGAAATCAATATTAAACAAATATAAAATAGTGAAATGATTGCAAACATTTCATTTCAATTTCCCTATTTTAAAACGTAATTTTACGACAAATAAGGCCCCTAGCAATGGGTCAAATCTGTTGGCAAACGATGCAAAAACTATTGGAATAGGCCTATTACAAAGGTTTATGAAATTGAGGCAATGTATTTATTGAAAGCTTCTCCATAAGAGATGCTTTCTACTCCTACGCAGCACAGACATGTTAGGATTGCTAGAAATATTGTCCTACTGCATACGAGTATCGTACAAAAATGCAATTAAAAACAATTTAAATCAAGACATGGATGTAAAGAGGCAAACAATAATGATCAATGTAATGCATGTGCAATATATGATCAATGTATGTTCAATTGTTTAGTTGGAATATGAGAAATGAAGAAGATACTTGTCTTATGAACTATTTAAAACTGGAATCCATATTCAAAAGTAAGACTGTTGAATTGAAGATACTTGTCGTATGAGTGTTGAATTGAAGATACTTGTCGTATTTTGATTTATCTGTTTCCTAAATTCATCAAACCCTTGAACTCTTTCTCCTCTTAACTTCATTGGTTTATTTTCATTTCATTAGATTGGGTTTGCTTTATTATTAATTTTCTGAATTACTTACTGAAGGCAGAATTATGTTGCCCTTTTCAATCCATGTCTAACCTGTATATGTGCATTTTGGAAGAGGCTATTTATGATCATTAAAATCTCTTGTTCAACCTCTCTCTCTCTCTCTCATGGCTTCCTATACTACTTCGTCATGCTTCTTCTTTCTCATTTTCTCGGTAATCATATGTCAGTACAATAAATTATCACTTTCTACCACCAAATTGATGAACTATACACAAACACTTAACCATTTCGGACTTGGGGGAATCTATGAAGGAGAGACATTTCAACAATGGATAGTTGTTGACAACATATATTGGATGGGGGCTGCCAACAAAGGGCCATTCTTGGTTGTCTTTGGAGGTGAGGCAACCATAATTACCATGGTCGATGCAGTCTAGAGCAACAACTCACGTTGGAGCCCTAGTGCTCTACATTGAGGTGATGATACGTCCACCTACATGTTATTTCATGTTTATCTTCCTTTCAATTTCTATTCGCTTGTTTTTTGTCGTTGGGGCTCGGTGTTGGTCTTCTCAGGTTTGAAACCGAGTCGCCCAACAATTATGGCGTGGTTCCTTTTTGTGTGTGTTTTTGGATGAACAGTAGTTCCATTTTTTGGGGTTGTGGAATTGCTATATAATTTGCATGGAATATCTTTGGTACTCATTTAATATACAAAATAAATAATCTACTTTCTTTTTTGGCTTTTATGAGATACGTTGGCCTTTTTTCATTCTTTTTGCACACTGTGATTTTAGTGATAAATTATAGTCAAAATGGTTGTCTAACACTTGTGTCTCGCCCCATTGCCCCAACTCCGATCCATCTCTTAGAATATACGTTGCTATTTAGAAGTGTATTGGATTTAATACTATTGTTAGCCTTGGTGGATGTGGTCCATATGGATTTAACTCTTTCAAGTTCTTTCCCTTGACCTTGAGTAAGTTGTCGTAGGTGACTGTTGTACTTTTTATGTTTGCAGCTATCATTCTTGTGGAACAAGTATGTGCGTTATGAAAATTAGAGCCTCATATAATATAATGTTTGCCCCATTTTGAAATTGATGTAAAGAAGCCTATCTATTATTGTATAATTTTTCATTTATGATTTGTGAATTTGACAACTGTAGACTAGCTTGTTGTCTTGTTGCCTTGTAGCCTATGTTTAAGTTTGAATTATGGGCTGACTCATGGTTCGAGGTCCTCTATTTAGTATATGGTTTATATTTTAAGTTCAACTAGTGTACATATCATTTGATTCATAATTGTAGGAATAAGGAATGAATTTGAGTTTTTGTTTCGGGCTTTGTTTTCGAAAGCATATTAACATGATTGTTTTTGTTTTTGTGTGCGTCTTGTACCATTTTTTTTATAGGACATCAATCTCATATGGAGCAATCAACACGACATTATTTGCTCCTGAAGTTAGAAGATTTCTAACTTCGGAGCAAGCACTAGCTGACTTTGTTCAGATTATTTTGAGCCTCAAGGTCAATCTGTCGGCTACAACCTCACATGTAATCATGTTAGGGGTTCCTATGACGAGACTGAGTATATTTATTTAATTAGCTTTCTTGCTTCTTCTTTTCTTCAAATAAAACTTTGAAATTAAAAGCAGCTCATTAATATATTTGATATATTTTTCTTGTAGTGTTAGCTGCATGGTCTCAGTTTAAATAGCCCCATATTGTAATTGGAGCCCTTGCATCCTCCGCTCCTGTTGTGTATTTTGAAGACATCCGCCCAAAGATGAATTTTGATCCATTGTCACCTGGGATTTTGAGGTTAGAGATAAATTCCTATGTTTGAAATAATTAATTGAAGTATTTTTTTATGATACTGAATTCTTGTATGACAATGTGGCTGGCTTGACTCACATTCTAACCATAATATTCGGTTTGTGTATGTATTGGCGTCATTATTGTCCGACTAATGAAATTTTGTCCTTTGTTTTTAGCTCATAAACCGATGATGTGCGAACATCATTTTTCAATCGTGGATTACGATTTGACGGCATTGCGTCTCGTCTAGATCTTTCTCCCATACTACCACCACCTTTTTCTAAAATGCAATCAATATCAAACAAATATCGAACGATGAAATGATGGCAGACATTTCCTTTCAATTTTCACATTTTCAAATGCAATTTTACAACAAACAAGGCCCCTAGCAATATGTCAAAACTGTTGGAATAGGCCTATTATAAAGGTTCATACAAATAAGGCAATGTATTTGTTGAAAGCTTCTTCATAAGAGATGTCTTCTACTCCCACAAAAAAAATGTTAGGATTGTTAGAAATATTGTCTTGCTAAATACAAATATCGTAAAAAAATGTTCGTAAAAATAATTAAAATCATAACATGGATGTACAAAAGTAAACATTAATGATCAATGTAATGCATGTGCAGTATATGAACAATGTAGGTTCAATTGTTTAGATGGAATCTGAGAAACAAAGATACTTGTCTTATGAACTAGTTAAACATGGAATCTATAATAAAAAAAAAAGAGCGTTGAATTGAAGATACTTGTCGTATTCCGATTATCTGTTTCCTAAATTCATAAGACCTTTGAACTTTTTATAAGAACTAAAATCTATTTTAGTTCGTATGTATGCATTCGTGGCCCAATGTAACAGCCGATATACAACCATTAGATCAATAGTGTCCGCGATCCGATTGTGATGGAAATTCCAACGACGTTGTAGAAGCTGGAGCTTGCATTCCTTGTTGTTAATCTATCACATGTCCTGCATTGATATCATAAAGCCCACGGGTGCAGCAGCCCCATATGATGTTTTAGATACCAATTCATTGAAGGCATGGTGATGGTAGGTAAAACAACTAATTCGATATCTTTCTCTTCATCCGATTTGATTTTGTTCTTTGTTAATGGCACAAATTGTTTCATCACTAGGCATGTTAAGTATATAACATTATTCTATGATTTCTTTACAATTTTGTCTAACCAAATGCTGTTGGATCTTAAATATTCATCAACAATGTAACGAGCTTGTTGTAGTACAAGGCTGCAAGGGACGAAATTCAATGCTTCCACCGAGAGGTCTTCAAAGACCAAGCCCAATGGATGGAAGAATGTCAACAACAATATCTTGCCTTGCCTCGACCAGATTGGATATCAACCTTCTATTGTGGCCTAATAATAAGATATTTATTTGATTTACTTAGCTTATATTCTCTAATATTTTTACCGCTAAGTTTAGTTCTTAATTTGGTTTTGCTCTCGTCAAATTATAGGGTATTGAAGTCAAAAGTAATATCATCTTTTCTAATGGCCTCATAGATCCATTCAGCGAGTGTGGGGTAATTTAATTTAATTGATTTGTATTTTTAGATAATTATTATATTATATGAAGGTTTGCTCGGGAGAGTCCGAGTCACCCTAGAGGGGGTGAATAGGGTGATAGAAAATTCTTCGCGAAAACACACTCTTTTTGACAAAAAGAGGCAAAGACAGTTTACGAGTCTAAACACGGGGTCGAAAAGATTGGACTCGGAAAACAATGAAGCGAGACGAAACAAGAGTAGTTAGGGCTGTCCGAGTCTAGAATGAACTCGGAAAGAGAACTTACGTGGAAACCCTCCTGGGGCGAGAAAACCACGGCCCGTGTCAATCCGGACACGAAGTCAAATCCACTATTTTGAGTCCACAAAATACCGTGAGTCGGTCGAACCCGAGTTGCTCCCTTGGACAACTCTATACAAGTTTTCCTAGACTCGAAGTTACCTTATCCGATCTAGTACTTCCTAGCTGAGATAACCCTTACAGCTAGGGACAACTAAGCTGAGTTAACCTTTACGGCTTAGTCAAGGGACCTTACAAAGAATGTAAGAAGAGTTTGTAACTTAGTACAAGACCTTACAACTCGGAGAGTACGGAATTACGGAATGGGAGTTGTAAGTAGAAGATTGGAAGTAAATACAATGACTTTTCTCAAGTATGTGTATTAACAATAGAATCGGCAATCTTCAAGTCTTGTGAGATGGCTTCTATTTATAGATGACCAGGCGAGTAGCCGTTATCTTCATCTCGCTGACCGAGAGTCCTCTGTGACCGTTGATAGAAGCTTTCGAGTCACTCGGAAAGTATCCGTTGAAATATGGACGTTGGACAACGGTTTAACTCTCTTGGAAGTCCCAAAACATCGGTTGTGTCTTGAAAAATGAGGTGGAAACCACCGTTAGGCTTAGCGTTCCAGTTTTCCGGATATGGAAGCGGACGGCTTCGACACAATCTTCTGGGACTAAAGCGAGGAAGGTGAAAAGCCATATCTGCTGGTGATTTGACGTTACGAAGCCGGCTACTTTTGTAGTTAGAAAAGATATCCTCGATTGAATAAACTACAAAAGTAAAACACCTTCGGTTCTCAAAGTATAAAAATACTTTGGTCCAAGGTTAGACACGA
This sequence comes from Talinum fruticosum, assembly GCA_021018815.1. Lineage (NCBI taxonomy): Eukaryota > Viridiplantae > Streptophyta > Magnoliopsida > Caryophyllales > Talinaceae > Talinum > Talinum fruticosum. The sequence continues at coordinate 663,379 of JAITYX010000098.1, read as the reverse complement.
GATAAAATAATTATGATAATTACGCAATTGATTATCCGAGTCGAAAAGAAATGGAATTTTCTGAGTCTAATATCCATGATACTCAGAATTCCATATGACTTAGTCTTAAGCAAAGAATCAAGTTCTATAACGAATATCGAGTGGGAAAAACTTGATATAGACTAAGCATGAGAAGACCTACGAATGCCGACTATGCAAACAATAGAATAGATAACCATAAGTCGATTCTAAGTAAGAAACGGCGGAATACTTGGTATATTCAAAAGCGATTAGTCCGAGTGAGAGTGGACTCGGAATAAAGAACCAGGTTTTCGATTCGCTAATTGAAAAGCGATAAAAGAGATAATTGAGGGCCGAAATACTTAGAGAAAATATTATTTTACTCAAGTAAGTTTCTAGGACGCGAGAGAATGCCTTGGAATCAAAACTCTATATGAATAACATCGTTATACCCGATTCCTTTTGCATGACTCGGAAAGATATTGAGCGAGTGTTTGAGTCTTCATTATATATTTATGCGATCAACTAACTTGAACTAAAATAGGATCTTGGAAGATATTCTAACACAATTATAGTGATAAAAACAAAACAAGTTGTATTTTGAATTGATTTCATAATGTAAAGTTTACGCATGTGTTTTTATTTTCTTGTTCATTCTCGGATAACTATCTCGTATTTTCTTATTCGAGGATCTCATCACTTGAATATAAATGTTATAATAGCGAGATGATCCTAAATGATTGCTGAAGCAAATGGAGAGAGAGATTGACATATTCAAGAAGTGGATAAATAGGCGTTTGTCAAAATCCTCGTTTTCTGTTCATATATTAGAGGCCTTATTATTCTTGATACATCTTGTATAGATTACTCGTTGAGAGAAATAATACCGCAAGTGCACGGTGTAGCTGTAGCTAGGAACCGGCAAGTACGGGTCGTGTCCACAAGGAACTCGTTTTCAAATACTAAATCCACCTAAAAACTCTAATCTAGGTAAAAACTCGGTTCGACGATGATTTGGTTTTTGGATCAACTAATAACAAAATAACTAAGAGAAACCGATGAATTAAAAAGCCTTAGATTGGGATTAATCACACTAATATGCCTGAAACTAGAATCGAATACCGCTTGAGATTTGCCTATGCTAGTAGTTTAGAAGAGGGAGACACCAATTAAGCCTATCTTTGCCTACTTTCGAAGGTCAAAGACTAATCTTGCACAATCCAATCACATATTTTCATGGTATTAATAAAGGCAAAATTACAATGAATGCATCTCACAACCCCCAATTAAAACCTTAATTATTTTCATATCAAAGTTCTAATCGTTCACAACGTCATTCTAGGTAAGTTTTTATCTTTCGATGTTCCACAAAACCCTAATAAAAGCATATGAGTCCTCTCTCAAGGCAATCAATGAAAGAGTGATGAACGAAGTGAATTCTAACCTAAAAGCATAGAACAACCCAATTGGTACTCAATTCATGATTATCAAGGCATAATAGGGATCAATCCCAACCTAAATAAAGAAATTAGCCCCTAAACATGATACTAAACAATTGACAAAGATTGGAGAAGATAGCCATAGCAAAACAAAGAGAAATTGTGAAGAAAAGATAAAGAGGAGAAATTATGATTACCGAATAAAAAGTTTGATGCGATTCAATCATAAAAACTTCAAGTAGAATAACAATAATGGGTGTTCTTGAGTCTCCTCTCGAGCTGCCCACGAAACCCTAGCTAAAAATCTCAAATTATGGAAAAGAATCCTTCAACAAATACAATTAGGAAACTTAAATAATCACCGAAACAGTGAGTCGCACGGCCGTGCGAAATTCGCACGGGGTATCGTGCGAAAAATCTGCCGCGTTCGTGCTCTCTGCCTGTTTCGCACGGCCGTGCGGAAGTCGCACGGGGTACCATGCGAAATTGCTTCACTCTCTGGTCGTTTCACACGGCTGTGCGAAATGTGCACTGGGTACCGTGCGAAATGCAGCGGCTTTACGGATGATTCGCACGGCTGTGCGAAAGTCGCACAGGGGCCGTGCAAGGTCTTTTGATGTGCTTTAGGCTTCTTCCTTGCCTCCTCTTGGGCCCGAACTCTCCTCTTCGTCGCTTTTCATCAAATTTGTCTCGAATCTCTCGAATTTAAGCCCAAAAACCTGAAATAAGGAGATTTACGAGCTTAGGTGACGATAAAGAGAAAATGAGCAAAATCTAACCCAAAACTAAATAAATATCATTGAAATCATCATGGAATTGGATTAAATAATGCCTTAAAAACCAGCAAAAACGAGGTTTATCAATTACAAGTTCATATATTAATATCGAGATAAGGTCCACTATCTACATGATACAGGCCCAAATAGTGTGGCATATGGACCAAGGAAATAAGATCAATGAATTTAAGACATGTATGGGAAATGATGGTTTTAAAAAAAATGGAAGGGGTTATTAAAAAAATTAAAAGAGAAGGTCATAGATATATTAGATTGGAACTCATATATATTATTAGTTGCAATGATGAACATGCTAACATATATATAATGCATGAGCAATAAATATGTATCCTATGTATGTTCAATTGTTCAATTGGAACTTGAGAAATTAAGATACTTCTGTTATGATAGTTAAAAATGGAATCTTAGTCAAAAAATAAGAGCATTGAATTAAAGATACTTGTCCTATTTTGATTTATCTGTTTTCTAATTTCATCAGACCCTTGAACTCTTTATACGAACTAAAAGTTGTTTTAGTTTGTATGTATGCATTCAACTTTTAGTTTGTATGTATGCATTTGTGGCCCAATATAATAGTCGATACACAACCATTAGATCAACAATGTATGTTGTATGATTGTGAACGGAACTTTCAACGATGTTATAGATATTGGAGCTCGTACATTATTTGCTATTAATCGTCACATGTCCTGTATTGATATCGTAAAACCCACGGGTGCAAACCCCATATGATGTTTTTGATACCATTATTGAAGGTACGGTGATGGGAGGTACAACAACTAATTATAACTTTTTGCTCTTCATCTTATTGATTTTGTTCTTTGTTAATGACAAATTGCTTCATCACTAATCATATTAAGTATATATATGATTATTATATGATTTCTTCACAAGTTTTTCTGACCAATTATTGTTGGTTCTTAAATATTCATCCACAATGCAACGAGATAGTTGTAATATAAGGCTGCAAGAGACCATATTCAATGCTTCTACGAAAATGTCTTCAAATACCAAGCCCAATGGATAGAAGAATGTCAACAACAACATCTTGTCTCGCTCGGGCCCGATTTGATATCATCCTCCTATAGCGACCGAAGAATAAGAAATTTGCATGATTTACTTAGCCATATCTTCTAATATTTTATTGTTAAGTTTAGTTCTTAATTTGGTTTTGCTCTCGTCAAATTACAGGGTATTGAAGCTAGGAGAGATATCATCTTTTCTAATGGCCTCATGGATCCATTCAATGGTGCGGGATAATTTAATTTAATTGGTTTATTTTTTAGTTAATTACTATACTATATATCTATAACATGATTATGATAGGATTTTGGAAGATATTTCCGACACAATCATAGTGATAAAAACAAAGTAAGGTGTACATTGAATTGATTTCATAATGTAAAGTTTACACATAAGTTTTGTTTAATTTTGCTCATAGATTTATGTTATTATGTTAAATTAACTTTGTGATTTACTTATTATAAATATGTGAATTGTAAATTAGTAGCGGATAATAAGATAATTACAAACAGGATTATTATCAACAAATAATCGTTGCAAAGAAACATTTGCTATTGGCTAGAAATATTTTCACTAATAGATATTCGATGCTTGGAAAACTAGTAGTCGCTACAAACATTTGTTACTAGCGGAAAACATTTTCACCAATAGATATCTAAATGTTGGGAAACAAGTAGCCCTTGAAAACATAACTCCAACAGTTTTTTTGTTGGTAAACATGCATTAATAGCAATAGCCACCATATGTTGGTGAAAAGCTTACGTTGCCAACATAACCCTATCTTTCGGTATTATCCCGCAATTCCAATAGAAGATTTTATCTATTGGTAAAACTTTTACTATAATATTTTTCACCAACAGTTTAGTGACAAATAATTATCTGTTGGTAAATCTTTTTACCAACATTTTAAACCATTTATATCAACAGATATAGCCATATTGGTAAAAGTTACTTTTTGTGGTGTACAAATGTTACACTAAAGGATGATCCCAAATGGTTGGTGAAGCAAAGAGAGAAAGAGAGAGAGAGAGAAATTGACATATTCAAGAAGTGGATAAACGGTGGTGTGTCAAAATCCTTGTTTTCTATTAATCTACTAATGGCCTTATTATTCTGAATATATCTTTTATAGACTACAAGTTCATCTATTAATATAAGATAAGGTCCAATATCTACATGATACAAGCCCAAATAGTGTGACATACTGGCCAATGAAATAAAAGCACTGAACTCAAGACATGTACTGAAGAAGTGGTAGTTTTTAAAAGAAATGGAAGGAGTTTATTAAAAAATTAGAAGATAAGGCGACATATTATATTAGTTTGGAATCAATGAACTCATATATTGTTTGTTGCATTAATGAACTTGCTAACATAGATGTAATGCATGTGCCGTAAATACATGAGCAATGTATGTTTAATTGTTTAGTTGGAATTTGAGAAATGAAGGTACTTGTGCTATGAATTAGTTAAAAATGGAATTCTTAGTAAAAAACAAGAGCGTTGAATTGAAGATACTTGTCATATTTTGATTTATCTGTTTCCTAAGTTCATCAGACCCTTGAACTCTTTATACAAACTAAAAATTGTTTTAGTTCGTATGTATGCATTCGTGGCCCAATATAACAGGAGATGCACAACCATTAGATCAATTGTGTCTGCGATCCGATTATGAAGGGAACTTCCAGTGATGTTGTAGAAGTTAAAGCTTGTGCATTTCATGCTTTTAATCATCACATGTCCTACAATGATATCGTAAAGCTCACATGTGCAGTAGCCTCATTATGCTGTTTTTAATTCCAATTCATTGAAGGCATGGCGATGGCAGATAAAACAACTAATTCTAATCTCTTTCTCTTCTTTATCTGACTGATTTTGTTCTTTGTTAATGACACAAATTATTTCATCACTAATCATGTTAAGTATAAATAAGATTATTCTATGATTTCTTCACAATTTTATCTGACCAAATGTTGTTGGATCTTATTTATTAATAATACAGTGAAATGGTTGTAATACGAGACTGCAAGGATAAAAGTCAATGCTTCCACGAGAGGTCTTCAAAGACCAAGCCCAATGGATGGAAGAATGTCAACAACAATATCTTGCCTTACCTCGACCGGATTGGATACCAACCTTATATTGCTACCTAATAGCAAGAAACTTGTATGATTTACTTAGTTCATATTCTCTAATACTTTTTTCTGCTAAGTTTAGTTCTTAATTTGGTTTTTGGTCTCGTCAAATTATAGGATATTGCAGTCGGAAGCAATATCATCATGTCTAATGGCCTCATGGATCCATTCATTGGTGTGAGGTAATTTAATTTAATTGCTTTGTTTCTTTAGTTAATTACTGTTTATATATCTATATGATCAACTAACTTGAATTAAAACAAGACCTTGGAAGATACTCTGGACACAATTGTAGTGATAAAAACAAAACAAGATGTACATTAATTCGTTTTCATAATGTAAATCTTACGCATGTGTTTTTATTTTCTTATTCATGCTCAAATAAGTGTTTATATTTTCTTCTTCGAGGATTTCATTGTTTGGATATAAATGCTGCACTAGCGGATGATCCTAAATGATTGGTGAAGCAAAGAGAGAGATAGAGATTGACATATTCAAGAAGTGGATAAATAAGAGTGCATCAAAATCCCCTTTTTGTCCATATACAAGTAGCCTTCTTATTCTTGATACATCTTCTATACACTACAAATTCATCTATAAGATAAGGTCCAATATCTACATCATACAAACCCAAATATTCTGGCATATGAGCCAAGGAAATAAAATCACTAAACTTAAGACATATATGAAAAAAAATATTGGAAGTGGTTCATTGAAAAAAATTAAAGAAGAAGGTAGAGATTATATTATATTTGAATCAATGAACTCACACATCATTATTTGCATTGATGAACTTGGTAACATATATGTAAAGCATATGTAATATATGATCCATGTATGTTCAATGATTTAATCAAAATTTGAGAAATAGAATATACTTGTCTAATGAACTAGTTAAAAATGGAATACTTAGTCACAAATAAGAGTGTTGAACAAAAGACATGTATGGGAGAAGTGGTTGTTTTTTAAAAAAAAAAAAATTGGAAGGGGTTTATTAAAAAAAAATTAGAATTTACAAATATGCTAAGTCATGAACAATAGATGCGTAAGTGACCAAAGTGTTGGCAATATGGTACCTAAATCCTCTTATCCAAAAATGCCATAAAAAAATTATTAAAAATCTCATAAAGTTTAAGGGATTGAGATGTTGAGTATCTCATTGTTATCAGGTTTTATCTTATGTTTCCGTTTGTCTTATATAAAATTCTCGAATTTGCCTTTGATGCCTTTCCTTTTCATGCTTTTTCAGCTACGGTTTTCCACATGCACAATTTCATAAATAATTTTCATTTTTTCTATAGATTCATTCATTGCCTAAATGCCTTTATTTCTATAAACGACATGTCTTAAGGGCTAAGGCTAACTAATTGTGACTATTTGTCTAAATTTCTTACTAATTTGCAATCTTAAAGTCAAGTATCTAAATTATGTAACGTAACTAATTATGACTACATTGATCATTTTCATGCAATACTTCTTTGTTACCCTCTTTGAATGTACCCATCCCATGTGACTCCCCTGTAAAAACCCCAAAATTGCATTCGCTCCTCTTTCCATGATCTTCCTTAGTTGTTTTTTTACCTTTTCTTTTTCTTTCATTAAAATATAAATCCATTAACGTTTTCTTGCATTGCTAGTGGTAACTTTATCTTCCATCTAAACTCATTTGAAAACATCTATGAATTACATATGATACTAACATATAGATATAAGCACCCTCAAGTTAGAAATTGTTCCTCAAATGGTCGTAGAAACAAGTACTTCCTGTCAAATTTTAATATAATTTAATTTATAAGTAAACATCTCTTGTAAAATATTGGTGCTAAGGAAGTGAAGCGATACCACATTAAGGATTTATACGTGAGGAATCAATATTATTACTTGAACATGACCTCTTCGTATATGTATATGTGAGTTGGATGTTAAAAAGAAAAATTATGAATAGGGTTCAGGCTTTAGCCAATGCTTCAGCTGCCATTCTTGCCCTAATTAGCTCTAAAGAATCATGAGAAAAGGTGGAGGGATTATAATAGTAATTGCTTAAGAGGGTTGATTTGTTGAGAAAGTAGGAGATCAAGTGGCGTGCTAGAACAACACTTTATTACCCTGAGAGAGTAAACTTATAAGAATTTATACAAACACTCAAGAGTATGTGGAACACTTCACTTTCTTTTCTAGGATCCCTTACTTATTCTTATGATGGATACTCTCACTTGTTGTCTATGCTTAGATAAGTAGGTCATTCTCATATTTATATTAGTTCCACCTCCTTAATATATGGTGGAGATTTGGTCAATTGTCAAAATTCTAGTCATGCATCTAAGATATTTGTGAAGGTAATTCTAGAGAGTATAATAACTAGGATATTTTCTAGAATAATTCTATAATTATATAGATATTTTTAAGAACTAGATTTTTCCATGTAAAAATCCTAGATACTATTTTGATGCTTTGGTTCCAAAAAGTGGTTAATGATTTTTATTTTATTTTATTTCAACATTCCCCCTCATTACTTACTTTTCTTCATTTTCGTCCTTGGAACCATCCCGAGGTTGGTTTAGAATTCTTCAAACTTCATGGCATTGAGTGACTTTGTGAAGATATCAACTACTTGATCTTCTGTCCTCGTGTATGACATGAAGACTCACACTTTGTAAGTATGACATTCCGAGTGCTATAAAGGAATCAGGTACAAACTTCATCTCTTGAATGTTTTGACTACAAGTCATTCTATGTGATTTAGAAACTTTTCGAGTGATATAGAACCTCTTCGAGGGTTACGAAACTACCGTATAAGTTTTTCATCCGTTTCGATCGACTCGAAAGCATAGTATTATTTATCTTTTCACATCTGCAGTTACGAGTCACTCGGACAACACTCAGATTTATCGCATATTCAAACACTCGCTCTAACATATTTTAACTCGAGTCCGACTTTATATTCCATGTTCGGGTGAATTACTACATTAGTTCATCTCTTTTAAGTCAGCTCATTTTGTTTGAACCTAATCTGTCTAGATCAAACACTCTTACTACGATATTGTTTATCTAGACAGGACTCGGATGGAATTTGAGTATAATGAATTTTAGACTCAGAAAATTCCATTCCTTTCGACTCGAGATAATTACACACTTAATTATCTTAATTAAATTACTATCTATGTCTAATCTTGGACCAAAGTATTTTATAATTTGAGAACCAAATTGATTTACTTTTGTAGGTTATTTAAACGAGGTTATCCTGCTTTTGAATTGCAAAAGTAACCGGCTTCAAGACGTCAAATCAGCAGCGAGACAAGACTTTTTTACTTCGACGAAGGCTCGAAGCTGTGTTAGGGTTGTCTATTTCCAAAGCTGGAAATCTTCAACGCTAAGGTCAACGATGGTTTCCACTTTATTTTTCGGACACCACCAGTGGATTGGGACATCCTAAGGCGTCAAGAGCCGTTGCACAACGTTCACAACTCAACGGATCTTTTCGAGTGACTCGGAAAAGCCGTTACAACGATCCATGGACGACTTCTAATCGGAAGATAGTCACAACGGCTAATCTGCGTGGTCATCTATAAATAGAAGCCAACTCTTAAGACTTGAAGATTGCTAGAATCATTGTCATACACATACTTAAGCAAAAGTCTTTGTATTCATATTCAATCTTCTACTTACAACTCTAATTTTGTACTTAACTGGTTGTGGTTTTCACGCCCAGGAGGGTTTCCATGTAATTTACGAGTTATCACTTTTACGAGTCCAATCTAGACTCGGATTGCTTCAAAGTCGGTTTTGGCTTAATTCTTCCTTTTATTGCTTAAATTTCCTCATCACCCTATTCACCCCCTCTAGGGTGACTAACTCTCTCCAAGAGCAAACCTTCAATTGGTATCGAGCCTAGCCTTTCGGAAAGGATCTAACCATCCAAAGGTTTAAAGATCAAATGGCTCGGAACAATGGAGAGTTCGATGAAGGAAGATCTTCCAGCAGAACATCAAAGTTTAAAGGATCAAATTTTGTACACTTTGGAAGAAGCTCATGGAATGCTTTCTACTTGATTATGATGAAGATGTATGGAACATCATACAAGAAGGCAACTACATTCCAATGAAGACGGAAGAAACAAGACTCGTGCCTAAAGTAAAGGCCGAGTACACTACGAAGAAGCGAAAAAGTTCGGAAAGAACTTCAAGGCCATGAACATTCGATGTGCGCCATCAGCTCGAGAGGAATATAATAGAGTATCAGCTTGTGACACAGCAAAAGAAGTGTGAGACACTCTTGTCAACACATATGAAGGCACAAACCAAGTTAGACAAGCGAAGATAAGCCAATATCTTCACAAGTATGAGCTATTCAAGATGGAGCCGAAGAAAACATCACTCGGATGTTCATTTGCTTCACCGAGATTACTAACAATCTCAAATCTCTGGGTCGAAAGATTTCCCATGAGGAAATGTGCAGAAAGATACTAAGAAGCCTGCCCAAGAGAAGATAGAGTCCAAAGGTGACAGCCATCAAGGAAGCTTAGAACCTCTCCTTATTAAAGCCGGACGAATTCATTGGGAAGCTATTCACCCATGAGATCCATCTCGGAAGAAGAGGATACTGAGGTCAGCACCCAAAAAATATTGCACTGAAGGCCTCAAAAGCGAGAGAAGAAAATCTAAGTTCATCGGACTCGGAAGAAGATCCCATGGCACTTATTGCCGGAGGCTTCAAAAGAATGATGAAGCACAAGAGATGGGATAAACGGCCAAGAGAAGAGTTTTACAAGAAAGACAAGAAGTATAGAAAAGGTAAACACTCTTCCCCTGCAAAATTATCTTTAACTAAGAACTCTAACTGTTTTGAATGTGGCAGCAAGGATCATATAGTCAAAGACTGTCCAAGAAGAAAAAGGGACGGAAAGAAGAAGAAGGCTATGATGGCCACATGAAGTGATGAAGATTTATCCGAAGAAGATGAAGACTACGAAGGTTTGCTCGGGGAGAGTCTGAGTCACCCTAGAAGGGGGTGAATAGGGTGATAGAAAATTCTTTACGGAATCACGCTCTTTTTGCGCGAGAATAGAGACGGAGACCGATTCCGAGTCTATCAATAGGGTCGAAAAGATTGGACTCGAAGGCAATCAATCGGAAAGAACAAGAGCGATAAATCATGTCGAGTCTAGAATGAACTCAGAATGATAATACTTAGAATTTACGTGGAAACCCTCCTGGGGCAGAAAACCACGAACCGTGTCAATCCGGACACGAAGTCAAATTCACTATTTTGAGTCCACAAAATACCGTGAGTCGGTCGAACCCGAGTTGCTCCCTTAGACAACTCTATACAAGTTTTCCTAGACTCGAAATTCCCTTATACGATCTAGTACTTCCTAGCTGAGATAACCCTTACAGCTAGGTACAACTAAGCTGAGTTAACCCTTACGGCTTAGTCGAGGGACCTTACAAAGAATGTAAGAAAGAGTTTGTAGCGAGTACAAGACCTTACAACTCGAAAGTAATGAATTACAGAGTGGGAGTTGTAAGTTGAAGATTGAAAGTAAATACAATAACTTTGAGCAAGTATGTGTATAAACAATATGTTCGGCAACCTTCAAGTCTTGTGAGATGGCTTCTATTTATAGATGACCGGGCGAGTAGCCGTTATCTTCATCTGCTGACCGAGAGTCCTTTGTGACCGTTGATAGAAGCTTTACGAGTCACTCAGAAAGTATCCGTTGTAATATGAACGTTGGACAATGGTTTAACTCTCTTGGAAGTCCCAAAACCATTAGCGATGTCTTGAAAGATAAGGTAGAAATCACCGTTACGCTTGGCGTTCAGTTTTCCAGATTTGGAAACAGAGCAGCCACGACACAATCTACTGGGACTGGAGCGAGAGAAGGTGAAGAGCCATGTCTGCTGGTGATTTGACGTTACGAAGCCGGTTACTTTTGTAGTTTGAAAACTGTATCCTTGATTGAATAACCTACAAAAGTAAATTAATTTCGTTTCTCAAAGTATAAAATACTTTGGCCCAAGATTAGACACGAGATAATAAAATAATTATGATAACTAAACTAGCCGATTATCCGAGTCGGAAATGAAATGGAATTTTACGAGTCCAATATTCATGATACTCGGAATTCCATCGACTTAGTCTAAGCGAGGAATCAAGCTCAATAAAGAATATCGAGAGAGGATTAACTTGATATAGACTAAGCATGAAATAAGCTAGGAATACTGACTATAACAAGATAGGACTTATAACCACAAGTCAAATTACGAGTGAGAAAAGACGAAATCTTGGTATATTCAATCTGCGATTAATCGAGTGAAGTCTGGACTCGGAACAAAGAACCAGTTTTACGAGTCGCTTACATATAAGCAATAAATATAGTAAGTAAGAGCTGTGTCACTTAGAGAAGATACTATTTTACTCAAATAAGTTTATGAGATACAGAGAATGCCTTGGAATCAAAACTCTATATGTATGAAATTGTTACACCTGATTCCTTTTATATAACTCGGAAAAGTATTGAGCGAGTGTCCGAGTCTTCGGACTCGAGATGACTCAAAGTGTCCGATGGCACTATCGGACTCGGAAGATGAAATTGAGTCGATTTTGATCACTCGGACAATGAGGAAACTAGTCCTCAGGAGGTAATTGAATACTTCCTCAAGTTTTCCAAAGTTTATTTGGCTAAATACATCTATACTTTGGAAGAGAAGTCCAATTTTGACTCTTCTAAGTTTAAAGAACAACTTGAGACTATCACTTCTGCGAGTATTTTTTGAAAAATGAATTAGAAAAACTAAGACTTACTCTAAGAGAACTCAAGACTAGTACTCAATCCAATGAGACTGAGTCCGAGTCACTCGGAAGAGAAAATGAGCATCTTAAGCAAAAGCTCAACGAGTCTCAAGAACTGGTTTTGAAATTTACTTAAGATCGGAAGAATCTTAACATGCTCTTAGGGTCTCAATGTGTCTCCATCAGAAAGGAAGGACTTGGTTTTAACAAGGAGGAGGAATCCAATTCCCACTTAGATATTTTCAAAAATGATTCCATAACGGTGAAGTTCGGGAAGAGTCGAGCATGGTCCCATTCATAAGAATGAAACGAGGACTAAGCCCGGACTAGCTTATAAGATAAAACCTTCTCCACCGATTTATAAAAGAAAAGATTTTCAAAAGAAAGAGACACAAATCTGACCAAACCCAAAGTTATTCAAATCTGGGTTCCAAAGAGTCGTCTTCCTCGAGAAAGGACCACGAGTAAAGGGAGTTACTGGGTTCGTTAGAGGAAGTGAGAAAGGTTAGTTTGTTTCTGATTTGTAGATGGGTTAGAAAAGAACAAAAGGACACTGGTATCTGGATAGTGGATGCTCACGTCACATGTCGGGAAATCCAAGACTTTTTCTGAGTTAGAAGATTACAAGGGAGGCAAAAACACATTTGGAGATGACAGCAAAGGCAAGATAATTGGGATAGGCAAGATTAGAAAAGGAGACAATCCGGTCGACCCTGTCTACCTGGTTAAGGGATTGAAGTACAATCTTCTTAGCATCTCTCAAGCTGTGTGACAAAGGTCAAGAGGTAAGATTCACTCGGACCAACTGCTATATTTCGATGAAACTACCAAAGAGACTAAGCTCTTAGGTAAGAGATCGGGTAATACCTATACTATTCCTCTTTCGACCCAAGCCAAAATCTATCTTGTTTAATTACATGATGATTCTTGGACATGGCATCATAGGCTAGGTCATGTTAGCATGCATACCATTAAGAAGCTTGCTTCTCATGGTTTAGTCAGAGGATTGTCTAACTGTGCATTTAAGAAAGATAAAATTTGTGATGCATGTACAAAAGGAAAACGAGGTTAGATCATCTTTCAAATCTCTCAAAACTGTTTCCACATCCAAAGTGCTTGAAATGTTGCATATGGATTTATGCGGTGAAATCCCTGTCAAGAGTTTAGGAGGTAAATCTTATGTGCTTGTAATTATTGATGATTATTCACGATTTACCTGGGTTTGTTTTCTTAAGCACAAAAATGAAGCTTTCAAAGAGTTTAGCAAGCTCTGCAGGAAAATCCAAGTTGAGTCTCGGACTCGAGATCCAGGAGAATTCGAACTAACCATGGAAGGGAGTTCGACTACTCATAATTTGCAGAGTTTTGTGATAAGAATGACATCTCCCACAATTTCTCAGCACCAAGAACTCCTCAACAAAATGGAGTAGTGGAGAGAAAGAACCGTACTCTTGAAGAAATAGGAAGGACAATGATGATTGAACATGATCTACCCTTCTATTTACGGGCTGAGGCGATCAACACAGACAAACTACACATTGAACAGATGCCTCATCGGACACATCCTGAAGAAAACTCCATACGAGCTCTACAAAGGGAAGAAACCCAACATTTCATACTTCAAGCCTTTTGGATGTAAGTGTTGTGTCCATAACAATGGTACGGGCCACCTGACCAAGTTTGATGCTCGATCGGACGAAGGTATTTTTATTGGTTATTCATCTCATAGTAAAGCTTACCGCATTTTCAATAAAAGAACTAACAAATTGGAAGAAAGCATCCACGTTGTTTTTGATGAGATTGAACAAGAAAATCCGAGTGAGTCAACATTCCGAGACCTGAAGCTCAGCAGAGATGATGATCTTGGTGAAAATGAGCTCATCAAGAATCAAATCAAAGTCACTCGGAACTAAGTGACTCAAAATAACCTGAATCGAACGAAATGACTCACGAACCAGCTCGGAATGCTGAGGGTCAATTAGATGAACAAGCTCAATCGAACGGACTTCTAAAGACCAACAAATTCAACCTACAAATCTGGTAACCCGGAGAACAGGTAGAGCATTCAAATATGCTTCGAGCCACCCACTCGAAAACATCTTGTTTGATATCAATAGTGGGGTAAGAACTCGTTCCTCTCTACAAAATCTATGTGCATTCACTGCATTCATTTTATTAACTCGAACCCGAAATGCACTAGAGGCCCTAAATGAACCTGAATGGGTAGAGGCCATGCAAGAGGAACCCAATCAATTTGAAAGAAACCAAGTCTAGACTCGACCAACGACCTTCGACCACCCGAGTCATAGGCACTAAATGGGTTTTCAAGAACAAACTGGATGAAGGTGGGTTGGTAGTCGAAATAAGGCTAGACTTGTGGCTCAAGGTTACAATCAAGAAGAAGGGATTGATTGTGGGGAAACCTTTGCACTTGTTTCCAGAATTGAAGTTATTAGAATCTTATCGGCATTTGCATCTAGCATCAATATCAAATTGTATCAAATGGATGTTAAATGTGCCTTTCTTTATGGTTTCATTGAAGAGGAAGTCTATGTTGAACAACCCCTGGATTTGAAAACTCGGAATTTTCAAATCATGTTTTCAAGTTGCAAAAAGCTCTTTATGGTCTTAAACAAGCTCCCAAAGCTTGGTATGAAATTGAAAATGATTTTAGAAGAGGTCAGATTGATAAGACTCTTTTTATAAAAACCAAGGGAAAGACTTTCTTATTGCTCGGATCTATGTTGATGACATAATTTTTGGAGCTACTAATGAAATTCTATGTCGAGATTTTTACGAGTAATGAGACAGGAATTTCAAATGGGTATGATGGGAGAACTTAATTTCTTCCTTGGTCTACAAATCAAGCAAGACAAGGTGGAATCTATGTCCATCAATCAAAGTATACCAAGGAGCTGTTGAAGAAGTACAAACTTCAAGACGCAAAACATGCAGCGAACACCTATGAGCGACAGACGATAAAACTAGACTTAGATGAAAAAGGTAAAGCGAGTGGATCGAAACTTTATTGAGGTATGATTGGATCTCTGCAATATCTTACTTCCAGTAGACCAGACATAATGTTTAGTGTATGTCCGTGTGCAAGATTTCAAACTAATCCAAAAGAATCACATCTCACTTGCGATGAAAAGAATATTCGAGATATGTTCCGGGGACTCGAGAATCTAGGTCTATGGTGCTCAAGAGACTCGGAACCGACTCTCACTGGATACTCGGATGTTGACTATGCTGGGTACAAAGTTGATAGAAAAAGCACTTCGAGAGCACTGCCAATTTCGGGTCAATCCCTTATATCTTGGCACTCAAAGAAACAGAACTCGGTAGCTCTATCAACTGCTGAAGCTGAATATATTGCAACAAGAGCATGCTTGTGCTCAGATTTTATGGATCAAGCAACACTTGAGAGATCTTGGACTTACATTCAAATCAATTCCAATCAAGTGTGACAATCAAAGTGCAATCAGCATCACCAAGAACCCAGTTCAATACTCAAAGACAAAACATATTGAGGTCGGGTATCATTTTCTAAGAGACCATTATGAGAAAGGTGATATTGAACTTGAATTCATTCCTACCAAACTTCAATTAGCTGATATCTTTACTAAGCCACTTAGTGAGGATCAGTTTTGCTTTATTAGGAACGAGCTTGGCATGATTAATACATGATTATGTGCTTTTCGATTGGAATTCCATTGCATGTTTATGTGTTAAATATTTCATTACGTTGCTTTCATAACAATTAGTTCAATTGAGCCAGTGATATTGAGCTATGAGTTATTACTTGTTTGTGGTTTCGAGTCACTCGAAACTTCACCGAAGTCGGACTCAAATTTTGAGAAAAATGGACATCAAACTTCGAAATCATCTCTAGATCGGTGGAGAATTTCATAAATTTCTTTTAAAATCTCTCTTTTTCTCTCTATCTTTCGTGCGCATTAATAAGAGAACTAGTCGTTGGGAGACAAGCACTGGAATTCTAACCGTTGGAGAGCATAATAGGCACGGCGATCCGAGGCGACCGTTGGAGTCTTGGGTCGAACGAACATCTGAAGGACGATTCTTTCTCTATAAATAACATCCTTTTACCTTCATTTCGCTACTTTAGTCTCTACTTACCCTCTCTCTCGCTTATTACATTTTGAGCAAGCTCACTGTTTTCAAGGCACAAACCGACTCTCAAGCTAAGTGAAAGAAGTCTCATGTAAGCACCGATTGCTATAAACTCTCTTTCTAATCTTTCATTTTCTTTACTCTCTACTCTCTCATTCTCTCAGAGCTATGTCTCTCTCTCTCTCTCAAAGTTCATTTTCTCTCTTTTCTCATCAAAACATGCCAAAAAGAGGTTCCCACCTAGATTTTCTTAGTTCCGCAACCAAGAAACCCCGAACAAAAAGCCAAGAAGTCCCTTCTAATCCTTCCAAAATCATTGTCACCCAACACCTAATGTTAGATGACAAATTATTCCCAACCACAAAGTTTACGTGGATGAATCACATTAAATCAACAGGGGTTTACAATTTCCTCTGTTTCAGCAAGTTCATCTACCCGGAACTCATTTCGAGTTTTATTCTAACCTCTCTAGCTCCGAGGGTATAGTCACCTCTAGAGTTCAAAATATTACTTGTCCGAGTCAATGTCTCTCTTCTTCATCGTCTTTTCAAAGTCTCTTCTCTTTTCCTCAACGGCAACCCCATACCTTTCAACGAGGTTGCTATTGAATTCTTTGAGAAGTATGCCAAAGAATTTCCTGAGTCACGTAAAAATTTCTCTGTGACTCAACTAAAGTCGAAGCCCGACTTTTGTGTTTCCTGCCGATAAGAACCTTTTTCTCTCAGCATTCTAGCAAGGAGAACCCTAACTCCAAGCATCTCAAAGCTCTTTATGATATTCTTGAGGGCTACGAAGTAGACCTCTTTCCAGCTATAATCAAGTAGATGGCCGCTGTGCGAGCTCGGACTCAAACAAAGAAATCCACCCCACTTCCTTTCGAGGCTCTTCTCACTTTTATCTTCAAGCAATTCAAAATTCCTCTCCCCTCGGATCCTAAAGTGGTTTACGAGGCTGCCGTTGTCGTTGGCAAGAAAGAACTTCTTGGGTATGGATACTAAGAGACCCAACCGGGTGTGCGGGTCCATAGCTCGAGATTGAGGCCACCTTCTCCGCCTCGGACTCGGACTCAACCTCCTCTCTCTCTACCTCCTCCACCTGGTGGTGCCTCTACCTCGGGTGTTTCTCAAATCCTCTCTTCTACCTTGTCCACTACCATCATGGACAAGCTGTCCTCGGTGTCCACCGAACTCAAGGACACCCTCCGGGTATTCAAGACTGTCCTCCGGTCTATGACCATCAACCAAAAGACTGCTCAATCCTAGATCAAAGAGCAGCAAGACGTGCTTCTTGAGATGAAAGCACTTGTCAAGGAGTAGAAGGAGATGATCGAGCTCCTCCAAGAACGGCGCTCCAAAGCCACTCGGGACCCGGTTGACTCGGACACATCCGAGGAGTCCTCGAGCCCGGCCAAATCCCCATCTGCAGGGGAAGAAGAAGAAGAGGAAGAAGAAAACGAGGAGACTACAAGCGAGGCAGCTCCATTTAAGGAGAAGGAGGAAAGGGAGAAGGAAGAAGTAGAGAAGGAAGAAGCGAAGCAGCGAGAGGGCCAAGGTGCTCTAGTTCTCCACCCGGACCGATCGGCTCGGATAGTAGTCCGAGTGGGTCGGAAGACCTTGCCGACAAAGGTCGGTCGGCAGCGGTCCGGCTCGAGCAAGCCCCGCCCTCGGTCAAAATCCAGCAGGATGAACCGTCTGGACGACACGGTTACGGGTCGGCCATTCCGAGCTGAGCCCATCCCGGACATCCCAATGCTGCCCCTGCCTCGTTCTTCAACGTCATCCCCCTCTTACCGGAGAAGGCGCACTACTCGTTCTTCCACCTCGGCTCGACTGCTCCCTCCCCACCTTCTTAGAATTTTTTTATTTATTTTCTTCGTTTCTACGTCCGGACATCCAAATTTGTATCTTCTTGATACATTCTTCCCCTTTTTTTTTTTTTTTTTTACTGAAAGGCAAGGGGAGAATAGTTAGAAAATTTATACTTGTCTTGTTTAGGGGAGATTTTTCTCTCACCTCTTTGGTGTATATATACTGTCCGTGAATATTAATGAAGTGTTTTACGAGTTTCAAGTTATTTTTTACGAGTTTATCTTGCTCCGATCTATCAACTGAGCTACATATTATCTTGCTCCGATCTATCAACTCGGTTACATTTTTCTTGTGCTCCGATATAACTAGTACTCTAATTTCGATTCACTTCACTTCTATGCGATATTTCGATTTTAGCTCGAAGCAATATAAACTTATATGCTCGACAAAATCTAAGTCCGATTCACTCTAAGTATTTTATACGCTTCTATCTGTATACTCTAACAAAGTTTCTATCCGAGTAAAGAATGTCTTTCATTAAAAAGGGGAGATTGAAGACTCGGACTTTGTAAGTATAACATTCCGAGTGCTATAAAGGAATTAGGTAACTTCATCTCTTGAATGTTTTGACTACAAGTCATTCTATGTGATTTAGAAACCTTTACGAGTGATATAGAACCTCTTCGAGGATTACAAAAACTACTATATAAGTTTTTCATTTGTTTTTAACTCGACTCGAAAGCATAGTATTACTTATCTCTTCACATCTGCAGTTCTAAGTCACTCGGACAACACTCAGATTTATCGCATGTTCAAACACTCGCTCTAACACATTTTAACTCGGGTCGACTTTGTATTCCATGTTCGGGTGAATTACTGCATTAGTTCATCTCTTTTAAGTCAGCTCGTTTTGTTTGAACCTAATCTGTCTAGATCAAACACTCTTACTCGATATTCTTTATCCGGACTCGGATGGAATTTGAGCATAATGAATTTTAGACTCGGAAAATTCCATTCCTTTCGACTTAGATAATTACACACTTAATTTTCTTAATTAAATTATTGTCCGTGTCTAATCTTGGACCAAAGTATTTTATGATTTGAGAACCAAATTGATTTACTTTTGTAGGCTATTTAAACGAGGTTATCTTACTTTTAAAATGCAAAAGTAACCTAGCTTCAAGACGTCAAATCACCAGCAGACAAGACTTTTTCTACTTCGACCAAGGCCCGAAATTGTGTCGGGGTTGTCCGTTTCCAAAGCTGGAAATCTTCAACGCTAAGCTCAACGGTGGTTTCCACTCTATTTTTAGACACCACCGGTGGATGGGGACATCCTAAGGATTCAAGAGCCGTTGCACAACGTTCACAACTCAACGGATCTTTTACGAGTGATCGAGAAAAGCCGTTACAACGGTCACGGAAGACTTCTAATCGGAAGATAGTCACAACGGCTAATCTGCGTGGTCATCTATAAATAGAAGCCAACTCTCAAGACTTGAAGATTGATGGAATCATTGTCATCCACATACTTAAGCAAAAGTCTTTGTATTCATATTCAATCTTCTACTTACAACTCCAATTCCGTACTTAACATCTCTTTGAGTTGTAAAGTCTTATAATCAGTCACAACTTCTCTTCTTACTTTCGAGTAAGGTCCTTGACTGAGCTGTAAGGGTTAACTCAGCTCAGTTGTCCTAACTGTAAAGGTTACCTCGGTTAGGAAGTACTAGATCGAGATAAGGAAATTTCTAAGTCTAAGAAAACCTTGTAAGAAATTGTCTAAGGGAGCAATTCCGGTTAAGTCTGTCTACTATATTTTGTGAATTCAAAATAGTGGATTGGACTTGGTGCTTGGATTAGCACTGGTCGTGGTTTTATGCCCCAGGAGGGTTTCCACGTAATTTCTAAGTTATCACTTTTACGAGTCCAATCTAGACTGAGATTGCTTCAAAGTCAATTTTTGGCTTAATTCTTCCCTTTATATCTTAAATTTCCTCATCACCCTATTCACCCTCCTATCTAGGGTGACTAACTCTCTCCAAGAGAAAACCTTCATGACATGTTCATCTCTCCTCGTAATACTTTCTCCGTATAAAATGATAATGCATCTTCACATGCTTAGTTCTTGCATGGAAGTCTGGATTCTCTCGCAAGTCATATAGCTAAGAGATTGTCACATTTTAGCTCCATTGGGTCATAAGATGGTTGGTAAAGATCTTTAAGTAACTGGACCAACCATGCACATTCTTATGCTCCCATCACCACTTGCACGGTATTCTGCTTATGCGCTTGAAAGTGAAATTGTCGGTTGTTTTTCATTAGACCATGATATGGCAGCTGATCCAATGCTAAATACATAGCCCATAGTAGACCATCAGGTATCACGATCACCGGCATAATTGGCATCATAATAGCCGAGTCAATATGAACTTGTCACCTTCTTGTAGTATAGACCATAATCAAGCGTTCCTTTTACATACCTCGGTATTTTTCGTATTACTTCCAGGTGAGACTTCTTCGGCTTCGCATATACTTGACATATTATGCTAACAACATAAGTAATATTTGGTCTTGTTAATGTGAGATAGATTAGGCTGTCGACTAGCTGCCGATTGTAGGAAACACGACCTGTGACGATTTGCTCCTGGAGAGTCTAAGTCACCCTAGATGGGGGTGAATAGGGTGATGAGGAAATTTGAACAAAACTATGAAACTTTTTACTTGAAAAGATAAGCGGCTGATTCCGAGTCTAGATTGGACTCGGAAAAGTATACACTCGAAATACGTAGAAATCCTCCTGGGGTAGAAAACAACGAATAGTGCTAATCCAAGCACCAAGTCAAATCCACTATTTTGGAATCCTCAAAATACAACGGTCCGACTCAATCGAATTGCTCCCTTAGATAATTCCTTACAATATTTTCCCAGAATCGAAGTTCCCTTATCCGATCTAGTACTTCCTAACCGAGATAACCTTTATAGCTATGGACAACTCAGTTGAGTTAACCCTTACAACTCGGTCAAGGGACCTTACTCAAAAAGTAAGAAAAGTATGTGACTGATTACAAGACTTTACAACTCGGAAAAGTATTAAGTACGGACTTGAAGTTATAAGTAGAAGATTGAACGAGTAATGTACTAAGAGAGATAATTTCAGCAATGGGTTCAACAATCTTCAAGTCTTGTGAAGTGGCTTCTATTTATAGATGACCAAGCGAGTGACCGTTGTGTCTTGGTTTTGAACAGAAATCTTTATTGGCCATTGTAATGGCTCTTCTAAGTTGCTCGGAAAAGATCCGTTAGGATGTGAACGTTGTGCAACGGCTCTTGGCTCCTAAATGTGCTCCAGTCAACTGGTGATGTCCGAAAAGCAAGGTGGAAACCACCGTTGAGCTTAACGTTGAAGTTTTCCTGTTTTGGAAACAGACAACCACGACACGGTGTCCGAGCCATGTCCATAAGTGGATAAGCCTTATCTGCTGGTGATTGACGACTTGAAGTCGACTACTTTTTATTTCAAAAATGAGATAACCTCGTTTGGATAACCTACAAAAGTAAACCACTTTGGTTCTCAAAGTATAAAATACTTTGGTCCAAGATTAGGCATAGATAATAATTTAATTAAGATAATTAAGTGCATAATTATCTTAGGCCTAGAAAAGTGGAATATTTTGAGTCTAATATCAAATAGGTTCAAACTCAGCTCAGAATAATTACTAGAAAGATCAAGTACAAGAGTATTCAAGTAAAGAAAGTGAACTTGATCTATCAAATAAACTTCTAAGTAATAAGCCGACTTAGGCGTACTCGGTAGAGACTGACTCGGTTACGAATTAGTAAACACAGTTAGTATTACAAGAGAATGTGTAGAAAGGATTATTTGATCATGCGATGGTTCAAGTATATTTTGAGTAGGTTAGAATACCTTAGTAGAGAATATATAGAACATAGTTATATCTAAGTCACTCGGAACAAAGATGAAAACTTGGATATGGGTTTCTATGAAGCTCGGAATGACTTGAAATCAAAATTCAAGAGACATAGAAGTTTATACCGAGTCTTTACGTAACACCCCAAAACACCCCCTATGAGTATTACATCGCCGAGTTCCTTAAAGGAACTCCCAAGGCTCTTTCCGGTGTTGGTTTGGCTATCTAAACTTAACTCGAAGACAATAAGGATGGTTTTCTAAAAGGATCCGAAATTTCCCGAAAATTTCGGCGAGTTCTGTTTGTAATATGGACTAACCCATAGGCGTGAAGCCTAAAACCCTGCATAAGAAGCATAATAAAACTCGACGAGCCACACGCTCGGAATATACAACTCAACGGCCACACGCGGGAGTTCAACCAATCATGCGGTAAAACTTAAAACAGTCTAAGCTGGGTTACTATACAATTGGTACAACTATATGCACTAAATTACAAGTACAATCATTTAGGAACAAAAGAATGCATGACAGCCACTTGAGTCACTTCAACCGTCAACAATCGGCAGGAGTCCGAAGTGTGCTAAGTGTAGATTATGTTTACGAAGGTGTACCTGCAACACTGGGAGGGAACGGGGCAATTTGTGGGGGTGAGCAATAAACCATGGGCTCACTGGAGTCTTATACCCTTAAAATGGAAATTCTTTACACATAATACTCATAGTTATGAAATCGGTGAAAGCGTAATAATATAATACGAATCTATATAGTTTTCAATGAAGTCTCTTCAAATCATTCGCAGCATAAAGCTCAACACTTTAATCATTTGGAAGCATGATTTGCAATTATTTTAGGAATGGAGTCACATTAAACAAGGTGGAATCATCTCGGACTCTCTTTCAAATACTTTACGAAAATTCTTTCGGGGTTTTCGACGATTGAACTAGCACCGGGCGGTTCTCGAGGCGCAACCTCGACTCGGGTTCCCTGGACCTATCTCTAGTTAAATACCCGGAAGGCTCCGCTTTCCTCGTCGAGGAAAGAATCAACGTCTCCGGTTGATAGGCATCCCGATACGCATATCGAGGACCACTGTGGCACGATACGCACGACCACCTCCTTCCTCCGGTCTAAACAATCTAGCCCATAATTCATTTCAATCGAAGTGATCACAATCACTTATCAAACTTGGTTTCCAACCAAGATCTCAATCAATTTCTCATCGTAGAAGGCATGACACACGTGCCACCCTTCTAAATTTCACTTTCTCAAATCCGATTCACTTTCTCAAACAAGATTCACTTTCTTAAACAAGATTCACTTTCTTAAACAAGTTTCGCTTCTTTAAAACACATTCACGTTTGAAAGGCGGTTCACAAGAGGTTGCATTCAAGGATCATTTCACATAAAATACAAAATGCCTTTCAAAACTACTTTTGAGCATCACGTAAAGAAATCACTTAACACGAATAACCACCATTCAATGGAAGCAATCATTCTCAACTCTTTCCAACTATACATTTCTCAATCCACCACTCTAGTACAATTAGTTTCCATTTTACGAGCCACAATAACCACAAGCGGACATCACCTAATTCGGCGCCCCAACTTCTCACAATTTTTTGTCTTTATTTCAATTCCTCATTCTATGTCCCTACTCGGTGAATTCACTTCGTTTGCTTACGTCTCCACTTTTCTCAACTCCCTGTCTTTACTCCAATTCATCAATTTAACTTTACCATTCCCTGCCTCAAATTCCCGTTGTATGTCTCTAACTCGTTACTTAACTCTTACTCGTCCATCCTTAGTTATGTAACTCTTAATCACTTTTCCATGACTCGGTTTCCGTTACCTTCGCTTATCGTCACGCTCAGCTCAACCTCAAGGATTTAAATATACTTCGAACGTAATTAATCTCACAATCACCCATTTCTCGCTT
The DNA here is from genome assembly GCA_021018815.1 of Talinum fruticosum. NCBI lineage: Eukaryota > Viridiplantae > Streptophyta > Magnoliopsida > Caryophyllales > Talinaceae > Talinum > Talinum fruticosum. The sequence continues at coordinate 639,385 of JAITYX010000098.1, read as the reverse complement.
ACATATCCCAATTGCGCATCACTCAATACGAATTCATACTTCTCTTTATACTTCGACCTACCATTCCCCAATGTTCGTAATTAGCTCTTTAATGTCGTAGCTTCAAGAATCTCTAAGACTTAATTAACTCATAATTCATATCAATGTCCCAACTCTTCATCCTTAATAGCTCATCGAAACTTCAATATTACTCATTTGACCTATGCAATCTAACCTCTTCAAAATCAGCACGTTCGGTTCAACCTTAAGTAACTACTAATCTCTTTAAAGTTCTCAATTTAGTTTTACTATTTAACCCAAGTAACTCCCTTCACGTCCCAATTCAGCCCTATCAATTCTCTAAATCCATTCCAAGCTCTTATTTCCAATCTCAAACCACGACTAGGTGCGTTTCGCAATACGGATACTCAATGTTCACAACAATTCAATATTCACGAGAACACATTCAACATTCACAACAAATCCATTTGGGTTTTAAAATTACTAATAGTTTAGAGTATAAGACTACCCACCTGAAATTCTCGGGTTTTAGGGATGGATTTCGAACTCCTTTACTCCTGCCTTCGATTTCGGTCTCCGTCTCCGCGATCCTTGCTCGGTCGCTCGGTTTTTCGCTTCCCCTGTTCCGACTTGCCGTTTTCGGCCTCCGCCGACTCTCGGTCTAGGCCCTCGCGCATTCGCCGCTAGTCCTTCCCCCTTGCCGCCGTTATTCTCTTGGTTTCCGGCCTCCTGGACCCTCTCGCGCCAGCCCTCGCTCGGTTCCTTCCTTCGCCCTCGTTCTACCTCGGTCTCTCGCTTTCTTTTCCCTTCGCTCACATCTGCTCGGGTCGCCGGCCGTTGCTTCGGGTCTGCGGTGGTCACGGGCCACCCCTTGGTCTCCTCGACCCTTGCACCGCTCGCCTTTTTCCCTCTCGGTTCCCTCGCTCGGTCGTCCCTCTTCCCCACTCTGCTTCGCTCTGTTTCTCCTCCTTCTCACCTTCCCGAGCCCTCACTCTCCCCTTGCCCACCGGCAGCTCACCGTTTAGGCGGCCACCGGCCTACTGTTCCGGCTCCCACGCGTTCTCTCTCTCCCTCCCTCTCTGTTTCTCGCTCGGGCTCCACCGAGCCCTCTTTGCTTCCCTCTCTTCCACCTCCTAATTCGGTTGGCTAATAATCCTTATTGGACCCCCAATTTGATTTCTATCTCATTTCCCACTTAAACCAAAGCCCACCTCTTCATTTCCTTTTTATTCATCTTTTCCTTTTTCTCTTGCTAAACGTAGTAATAACAATTAAACCCACAATTTATCTTACTCATCTTTTCATAATTCAACCAAAGTAATCATCGGCCCATAAACGACAAATCCATAGCTCCTCCCTTCGTCCTCTTACGCTGCATCCTAACTTATTTTAATACGCCGGCCACGACAATTCCTAACTATGCAAAGGTTCAGCTCACAAATGGGAGGCAATTTCCTTGAGTTAATTAATTCAACACCAGCCTCCAAAGGGATTCTAACGTAATATGTCCGGCCGTAAATAAAACAGACACTCAACCCCCTAGCGAGTGTGGAATAATACTCAATAATTCTATGCTTTCCAGCTGCTTTTCTTAAAATTCGGGTATTACACTTTCACAAAAGATATGGAGTTAAAATATGAGTCTTCGACCTAGACGGACCCGGACCGAGCTTCTCCACGAATTGCTTGGCGTAAGGGGTTTAGAAAGTTGTAAAATTATTTTAGGGTTTTGAAGATGGAATTTAGAAAGTGGGGATGAATCTTTACTAAGAGTCCCGAATGTTATTAAATCTATTTAAAGATAAATTAAGCAAAGTTCAATGGCAGTTTTGTTAACCTTTTTGTTTTAGCAATTATTGTTAGAAAGGTCGCGGGATATTATTTCTTAACCAAAAAATAGGAATTAGGGTCTCTAGCGCCAAACTAGTGTGAAAACACCGATTTGGACCCGAGCCTCGCTCGATAACCACTCGGTGCGAGCGACGACCTACACTCGGTGGTGGGCTGGCATTGGCCGGTGACCACGGCTAAGGAGATCAACCTCGGCCTTTGCCCGGGCTAGCGGATTTAGAACCTGTTTTCTACTATTCATTCAAAAAATAGTCGAGATGCAAATTTGAAGAGAAATAAAGAAAAGAGGAGTCGCCGATCAATTTTTAAGAGAAAAAACTAACAAAAACAATAAAGTAAAAATTTCCTCTTTCAATCTTAGTATGGGAAGACTAAGACTGAAAAAGATTAAAAATTGACTCCATCGGGCCTTGAACCAAGAATATTCAAAGGCGAGGGTACAAATGTAGGGATAAACCCTAACATTCCGTCCGTCTAAAGACGGCCATTATTAGTTCGAGTAGTGAGTTAAAGTAATGTACAAAACACAAGCATACAACAACATGCTAAGCAAAATTAAAAAGCAACCAAAGATAATTATGGAAAGCAATAAAAGCAAAAGTAAAGAAAGTGATTAAGAAAAAGCGAAGGTGAAAGAAAAGCGAAAAAGAAAAGAAAGCGAGAAATCTAAAAGATTACATCGGATGGGGAGGAATTAAATGTGATACATCATTTTTCCATAATACGGAAAGCAATAAAAAAAGTATATAAATAAAATAAACAGTTGACGATCAAATCTGTGCCCTCGGGTTGTCCCACCTATTGATCTAGATCTCGGATCTAGATCTCTTGATGCGACGGTGGTGAATCAAGGAAGGCTTTTAGTGAGTATTTGGTGGAGGTAGGTGAATGATGGAGTTTAAGTAAGCGAGTATGATGGAAATAGGATGAAAAGAGAACAAGAGATCGGAATACGAAAGGGAGTATTCGGTAGCTCTTAATCTGGTTTCGAAACATAACGATAAGGGATGAGCCATTGGGAGAATGAGAGCCAAGGCTCTTTATTTATAGGGAGATGTTAGGTTAAGGGAAGACCTAGGTTTATGCTCAGCCCGGCCGTCCGAAGCGGCAGTAAAACGGGCTAAGAGAATTAGAAGATTGAACCGGATAGAAGAGATAAGACCGGATAGAACCGAGATGGACGGCGCCGGCCATCAAGGAATGCCTAGGGTTTCGTGCCCTAGTGTGTTTCCAAAGGAGTCTCCGGGGCACTTAAAATTTAGGGTGGCAGGCGCCAGCTATAGCGGCTTTCCAAAAATGAAAAATTTTCATTTTTGGTAGGTTTCCATTTTTGTAGGTTTCTGTTTTTGGCACGTTTCTATTTTTGGCGGGATGCGTGCTCCTAGTCTCGGGTGGGCTGTCTTGGAGCCAAAATGGAACACTTTGATGCTTGTGATCATGAAATGCGGTGTTTAACATCGTCTTGAGGTATTTCGATTGGACAAAGTGAAAAGCAATGATCTCGAGCCTAGAATTTCTTGGTACGCGATGCTTGGACTCCGTTGTCTCCAAAGGCTTGGCCTGGTTTTGGACCGTTCGAAAGAAAAGGGGATTTTTGGATTGATACAAGGCAAAAGGCTATTTATGTGGTGCTTGGGGGTTCTTTGTGGTTTACTGGCTTCCGTCGCACCAATCAAACACAGTCCGAGATCCAAATCCTCAAACGAGAACTTGGGATTTTATCATTAGGCCGATAAACGAGAAGATAGAAAAAGGTCGACACTATTTTGGTGTCTACACCGATACATTGTTGCTTCTTTAAGATCTTTCCCCTAGTATGAACATAACTTGTGTTTGCTTCCATCGAAGTTGAGATTGGCTTACACTCAAACATGTTTTGACTTGGGCATTCTTATGCTTGGCACAAGAATAACCCCTTACTTTTCTTTCAACTTCAAGACCAAGGAAATGTTTTGACTCACCGAGATCTTTTATTTGGATGCTTATGGAAATATTGGCCTTAATTTGCTGAATTTACGCTTCGTTGTTGCTAGGGATGATGAGATCATCCACGTAAACAACTACTATAGTAATGTTTCCTTCTCGAGCCTTCATGAATAGACTGGAGTTTGCCGGTGTCGTGGTATAGCTACTTTGGACCAAGAACTCGGCTATCTTACCATACCATGCCCTACGCAATTTCTTAAGTCCATATAATGCCTTCTTCAACTTGCACGCATAACTTGGATGACTCTTCATGGAAAAAAGTGTTCTTCACATCCATCTGCCATAGTCTCCTAGACTTTATAGAGGCTAGTGCTAATAGAACACGTATCGTGGTGATTTTCGCTACTAGATCGAAGGTCTCCTTATAATCTAGGCCGTATATTTGTGAGAAACCTTAAGCCACCAATCATGCTTTATACCTTTCAATTGAGCAATCAGGGCACACCTTTAACTTGTATACCCATTTACAGGAGATGGGCTTTGTATCCTTAGGCTTGGGTACTAGTTCCCAGTCTCACTTTGAATCAAAGCTTGTATTTTTCCTCCATTATCTTTTTTCATTCCTTCTTTTGGCATCCTTCTTAGTAGGTCTTAGGTTCCTTGATGCTTGGTCCTTCTACTAATGTTGCATTTGCATATTTAGGATTTTGTTTCCATGTCCTCTTTGACCTCCTTAGTTGCGGCCCCGGGGCTTCTTTTATCATTGTCTCTTCCAATTGGCTCAGTCTCTCTTCTTACGGAAAAGCATGACGCACACCTATCTGTCATGAACTTTACTACCTGCTTGATGTCTCTTTTTTCCTCCTTCTTTGATAACTTCTTGTCGTTATGTTGTCTTATTTCTTGAGTCTTTCTCATCATCTTCTAGCCTTTGCTCCAACTTTTCCCCGATTTCCTTAAAGTTAGGAAGTGTTATTTCCTATGATGACCACCACAAAGATGCTTTGTCGAACACCACATTCCTCGATGTGTAGCAACATCTTGTTGTCGGGTCACAACACCTTCATCCTTTTCTTTAGTTATCATAGCCCACGAAGATACAAAGAATCACCTTTTTGTCGAACTTTATTCATAGATGGTCGGGCATGAAGACATAGCATACACATCCAAATACCATGAAATGGCTTACCGTGGGCTTTATATTCCATAACTTCTCATATGAAAACAAAAACTCGAGCCTTGCCTGTGGCAATCGGTTTTGACATAGATCGTTGCCTTTATACACTCGTCCCAACAACATGGCGAGTACATTCTTGGCATATAGCGTACTTCGTTGGTGCATGTGCAAGATGCCTAGGTTCTTTCGCTTTGCCACACCATTTTGCTGCAGTGTGCTAGGACAGATAAGCGGCGCCATATTTTATGTGCTTATAGGTACTTCGAAAATTCGTCCAATGTATATTCTCCCACATTGTCTATACGTAGGCACTTTACTTTGTGCCCTACTTCACTTTCAGCCTTATTTTTGAACTCCTTAAATTTATCCAACATTTCCAATTTTTCTTTCATAAAATCTACCCGGACATATCTCGAGAAATCGTCGATAAAGGTAATCATGTACCTATATCAACTTATTTATGGTTGCCTTACTCTTCCAAAGACATCGAGTGGATGAGCTCAAGTGGTGCTTTAGCTTTGTATGAGGACTCCTCATAGGGAAGTTGATGCACCTTTTCATATTAATTGACACCCCGCACATACTATGTTCTCCCGAATCTCAAGTTGCGAAGGCCCTTCATCATTCACTTCTATATCATTACCTTTAGCTTGTGATAACTCACGGCACCGAGTCTTGCATGCCATAAATTTGCCGCCTCATTCTACCTTTTTTTTCAATGTATTCATCTTGGGCTGACATCACATAGGTCGACTCCGGACGTCGTCCTTCCATAAGTGGCAGAGACGTGGACTTAAGATTACGATATACCTTAACATTATTAGGACCAAAGGCTATGTAGTTCCCTGAAGATGTCAAATACGATACGGACAAAAGGTTCTTCTTCATACCAGGCATGTGATAGACATTTTGTAGCTGCACTTGATGCGGACTAAACTAAAGAGCAATAAGTCCGTTGTCAACATGGGTTATTGGCATTTTGGAGTTGTTAGTTGCTACCATGACTCGGATCTCCTTTATATTCGGTTATACTATGTAGCTTGTTCATGTCTCCTGTTATGTGGTTTAAGCAACCTAAATCCACTATCCGATCATATTGATAGTTGATAGATTCATTGCTCATCATGACAAGAGCAATTTCCTCTTTCAGCTCCTCGACACATGATGTAACTACTTCTACATCGAGTGTAACATTGTTCTTTTCCATTGCAAAGGACGCCTATAAGTCCCATTCTTCTTCACTTTCATTATTTTTGAAAGTGACTATATTACCTTCCTCTTGAACAGATCTACGAGTCTTGAGCATGGTGTCATTTCTTGCTGCATTTGTAGCATCAATCCTCTTGTCAATGATATGTGATTTTTCCTAATCACTTGGAGCATAGTGTGCTCCCTCTCGAGATACACCTCGTCCACATTGTTCTTGACGCCACTTTGATTGCCTCCTTCTCAAGTAATTTTCATGTCCGTTATAACTTCTCCCTGTCTTATCTTGGCCTTTAGGTGCTCTCCTTTTTATAAATGGAGCTTTTTTTCCTCCTTTATTGAGAAGTTGGACATTTGTTTGTCTAGACATTGGACATATGTTAAGTTGGATTGAGTGGTCCATCACCGAGTTGCTATGATAAGGCCACTATATTTGGGGTCCAAGCCTCGGATTATGATCCGACACATTCTAGACTCGTTGATAGAACTTGGGGATCTACCTTCTCTATTTCACCACATATAGATTTAAATTTTGTGAAGTATTAGCTTAATGTCATATTTCCTTGTTTGATGGATATGAGCTCGTTCTCGAATTATTGTAGCTTAGCTTCATTTTTCTTCGTGATGAGTATAGCTAAGGTATCCCATACTTCCTGTGGTGACTTGTAGTCCTTGATCCGATGCAGGAACTCATCCTCCACTATGATGGACAGAAAATACATAGCCTTCCCCACCTTGATCTCCCACTTCTTTTTTTTTTTATTAGGGTCCGTTGGGGTAGCTTTCTCATAACCGCCAACAATTCCCCACAAGTGTTGCCCATTCTTCTTCGTATGCACCAAGTACTATAGTTGCTCTCATTGAGCTTCTCGAGTGAGCTAGCTAATGTTGAAAGATCCGCCATAACAGTTTGATAAGCTCCTAACACTTAATCAATAAGATGTGGTCCCGGACCAACAAACTTCACGAGTCCCTAACTATGCCAGCAGAGTTTCCCTATAATCCGGTCGGTGACCGTATAGACAACAACGCTAACTCAAGACTAGGCCACCAAAACTTTGCTTTAATACCACTTGTTGAGAAATTAGGAGATCAAGTGGTGTGCTATAATAATACTTTATTAACTTGAGATAGCAAACTTACAAGAATTTATACAAACATTCAAGAGTATGTGGGACACCTCACTTTCTCTCTTAGGACCCCTCACTTACTCTTATGGATGGATGTTGTCACTTGTTGTGTATGGTTATATAAGTAGGCCATTTTTATTAAGGATGGCAACAAGGTGGGGAATCGTTGTCCCCGGCGGAACCCACCCTAAATCGGGGAAAATACCTGTCCCCAACGGGGTCGAGGTCGGGACTCGGGAGAAACACTTTCCCGAACGGGGACAGGGACGGGGAAATTTTAACCTCGTTCCCACTGTTAGGAAGAATTTAAGTTCTAAAATTATAACCGCAAGTGCACGGTGTAGTCTGTAGCTAGCCGGCAAGCACGAGTCGTGTCTACAGAGAGTTGTGTTTCAAATATCGAAGCTAACTTAAACTTTCTGTCTAGGCGAATCAGCACGAGATGAGATATATATGATGATTAAACTAACCTAGAAAGTAATAAAAATAAAATACTCGGGTTGTGATTTTACCACTTAATAAACTAATTAATCAAGTCAAGCCTAAACCTACCTAAGTTTATACAAGTATTTAGGAGTGGTCGGTTGCACCATCAAAGCCTACTCAAGCCACACTTTCGAGGGTCATGAGTTAGTTTAGTTATTCTAACCATCTACTTTCGTGGGGTTAGTCCAACTAAACTACAAAAATAACAACCTTGGACCTAATTAGAATTTGGACTATTTTCATGCCAAAATCTCAACTATTCTCTTTACCCACACTAGCAAATTGACTCCACCTTTCGGTGATAGACCAACCGCCTAAAAATCAAGATGAAAAGACCCTTTCGGGCATCTCATCAAACCTATGTGGCAGGTATGAGAAACAATCCCAAAATACTAGCATAAACTAGGTAAGTAAAGGCCTAAATAAAATTAATTAGCCATCAAGGAGGTTAATCACAACCAAAGCAACTCAAATTAACAACTAATTAACATGAAACAAAATTAATCTAACAACTACTAACAAAAATAAATTAGAAACAAAAGAGAGATAAAAGGAAAGAAGTTACTGAGAACGAATCGAACTAAAACCGAAAATTGTCGGGAATCGAACTTTCTAAACTAATAATTAAAACTAAAAATATTTAAGATAAATTTACAGAGGAAAACTAATTAAACTAAATTAATCTAATAGTAAAACCTAAACTATGCTATGCCGCGGCTCCTCGCTGAAGAACTCCCCTTCAATTCGCCTCCACTTCATATATATATATATTCACCCATCGCTGCTGCAGAAAATTTGGAGCCCTCGAAGATACGATGCTGATGATGTCATCATGACATTGTGATGACATCAGCGCCTGAAATTTGCCAAATTCCTGCCCCTTGATTTCCTAATTGACCTTGATTTCCTTTTCATGTCTAATTGACGTTGATTTCCTTTTCATGTATAATTATCACCACCGCCTAACTAATCAAAGCCCACTTAGATTAATGTAAAAATTAATCTTTGTGAACTTTTGCTTGGCCCACGTCTCCTTGATCGGAAAGCTAGTAACAATTGGAATATTGGGGTACTTGTATTAGTGCTAGTAGGCTTGATAAGTGGACTAAAATGATCATAAGCAACTTGGGCTGGGCTTTGTATTTCTGCATTTGATCGACTCGATTTGCTCAACTTTGTATCTCAATATGTATTTTCTGCTCAATTGAACTCAAATTATTGGATCCGCTCAATTTCAATTTATTATCTACAAAATCAAATGAAATAAGTAAAAATTCTAAAAATTATATTATTTTACGAGACAAAAACTAGATAAATAAGGGTAAAAATGACGTAATATTTGGACCTAACACCTACCCCGTTTCCTCGTATTTTTAAATGAATTTGAGTAAGCTAAGGACATTTTTATAATAATATTATCACCCTTAACCCTACCTATAAAAGGACTCCTTCACTTAACATCTCCATCACCCGTTCTGTCCATCTCTTCTTTCTCTCTCTCTCTCTCCCTTCACGCGCCCTCCCTCTCCCATTCATCTTAGACCCTCTCTCTCTGCTCTTGCTCTCACCCTCCTCTCGGTCCCTCCTCTCTCTCTTCTCTCGGTCTTAGTCTCTTCTCAATTCCGAACTCTCATCTCTCTCTCTCTCTCTCTCCTCTCTCCTCTCGGTGGGGGTGTTCTAGGCGAGTGTCCTTGGTGGTGATAGAGTGTCGAAGGTGCCGAGCCATTCATCTCGACGGTGTACTCTCGGTCATCCTTGAAGATGTGAGTACGGGCGGCCTCCTCGACGGTGTTGAAGGTGCCGAGCCATTCTCGGGTAGCGAGTGGGGGTTTCCAATCTGTATAATTATGTAAATTTTTGTTTTTCAATTATTTTTTTAATTTCATTCATTTCTAGAAACGGGAGTTTTCCCCGCCGGTGATCGGAGCCCCGTCGAGTCGGGACCGGGAAAGGATCCATCCCCGAGCCGGGACAGGGTGGGGACACGGTAGCGAGAGCAGGGGCGGGAGACCAGTCCCCAACCCCGACCTACCCAGTTGCTATCCCTAATTCTCATATTTATAATAGTTCCACCTCCTTAATTTATGGTGAATATTTCGCCAAGTGTCAAAATCCTAATAATGCACCTTATTAAATATCTAGTATATTTGTTAAGATAATTCTAGAAAGTACAATAATATATAGGATATTTCCTAGAATAATTCTATAATTATCTAGATATTTCTAATATCTAAATTTTTTAGATAAAAAATCCTACATAATATTTTGATACTTTGATTCTAAAAATTGGGTAATAATTTTTATTTTACTTTATTTTAACATGATTTACTTTCGTAGTACTATATATCATTATTTACGTTATAAGTGGATATAATTATATTAACTTCACATTTTCAATACATGCATGCAAGTCGACAATAAATGAACTTACGCATATAATTAGTCACATGAGAAAGGATGTTCTTCACGACTAAGGTCTACTAAACATTACTAGGGTTTGGTTGGTGTGGGTTTCATCTAATGTTCTCCTCTAACTCCTTACCGTTGAGTTTAGCTATTGTTTGCCTAATAATCTTAGCACCAAGTACTTCCCATCAAGTTTTAAGGTCGGTTCGTTTCCGCTATTAAAATCAGTTGTTATAGAGGTTATATCTCGTTATAGAGTTGTTATAAACTATTAAGAACTGTTATAAACTGTTATGAGATATTATGAGCTCTTAACCAATTATGAGATGTTATAACGGTTATGAGGTATTATGAGATGTTATAACGGTTATGAGGTATTATGAGATGTTATAATAGTTATGAGCTAATAATAAAATTTTTAAATAACAACAACAACAACAACAACAACAATAATAAAAATAATAATAATAATAATAATAATAATAATAATAATAATAATAATAATAATAATAATAATAATAATATTATTAGCAACCCATGGAGTAATGAAAACAATAAAGTTCTCACCTACGCTAAATCTCTCCCCCTCCCCCAAATGAAATAGCTAATATGATCCGTGACATAGTAGGGGATGTTGCGCAATAACATTTGCCATATTAGTCGATCATTTGACTATAAACGATATATTACTAATTTTAATATTTTTAAAGTAAATTGATGTGTACGTTGTACAAAAATCTTATCCAAAAACTTATTAGTAAGATCTTTTCATATCAATATATAATTGTTGCAATAATACAATAACGATGACAATAATAACTATTATAATAACAATTTACGACGATAATGATGATAAGAACAATAATAATTATAGTAATGAAATTACTAAATTTTTATATATAATAATATTATTTTTTACAACAACAACAATAACAACAATAACAACAACAATAATAATAATAATAATAATAATAATAATAATAATAATAATAATATTATTATTATTATTATTATTATTATTATTTTATTATTATTATTATTATATGAAGTTATGATTAGCGATTATATTGGATAGCTGTTATAAGTTGTTAAGAGCTATTATGAGAGCTATTATAGCTACTAAGAGCTGTTATGAGCTATTAAGAGTTGTTACGAGTTGTTATGAGTTATTATGAGCTATTAGTAGTTATAAACGCTTTTATAAATGCTAATTCGACACTCATAATGGTAATAACAAAATTTTTAAATATAATAAAATTTTTAAATAATAATAATAATAATAACAATAACAACCACCACCAAAACAACAACAAGAATAACAATAATAATAATAATAATAATAATAATAATAATAATAATAATAATAATAATAATTATTATTATTATTATTATTATTATTATTATTATTATTATTATTATTATTATTATCCAAAAAAGTTATCCAAAAAATTATGAATGATAATAATATTATTATTATTAAATATATGATGTGTAAGTTCTAGAAAAATGTTATCAAAAAAACTTATCGAGTAAGCTTCTTTCATATCAATATACAATTGTCACAATAATATGATAACGATGACGATGACAACCATTATAATAATAATTTATGACGAGTATGATGATAATAAAAATAATAGTTATAGTAATGATATTAATAAAATTTTTAAATATAATAATGTTCTTTTTGGCAATAGTATCCGTACTAACTTGATTAGCGACTACGATCCGAGGTAGAAAACAAAATAGATATGGGTTGTGTGTGATCTAAGAATGATGTGGTTGAGATTAGCAATCTCTATAAACTGAAAGTTAAAGAAACGCTAGGGTCTGACACCAACTAAGTTGAGGTCACAATCAAAACTTGTTTATTAAGTTTAATTATTTTACTAAGATAATAGAAAATATAATATTTATGATATAAATAGTATATTATGATAATTAGTACCGGCAAAATCATTATAAGAAGCTAAAAAAATTTTTAAAAATAGAATGACAATTAAAACAGGGGCATTTTCAACAATACACAAGGTATCCAAAGTAAGGAAAAATAAAACCACGGCCAAGCCCGAAGTTGTTTTAGCCCTTAGAGTTATTTAGATTTGTACATGGCTAGCCATGATAATGGTTAGGTCCGGGTCAGGTCCATTAATCTTTTTGGACTTGAACCCGGATCCATCGGGCTTGTGAAGCATGGACTCAAATCCATATCCGTCGGATTTGAGGTCCGTGAGTCCTTAACCGAGTCCTCAATGGTCCAGACTATTTCATACCAAAATTGATAAGAAATAATATAGTCTTATCATTTTCATACCCCATTTAATATAATTACACATTTGTAGGCAACACAAATTTTTTATGTTTTCACACATGCACTTAGGTACCTATAAATTGAAAAACTAAAACAAATAATCAAAAATCAAGCAAATTGAACAAATTTGAAAAATAATGTGAGAGGAAATGTTTGAGAGTTACGCATGATGATTGATGATGAGCGAATGAGACAAAACAGGATTGAATTGTTTAAGGGAATTACGGTAAGCTAAGCTTAAGTCATATTTTAAAAAAATATTTAATCGGGTCTATGAGTCGAGTCTAGGTCTCAAATTTCCAACCCAAACCAAGACCCGTTTGATATCACTTGGACATAGACCCGACCAAGATCCGTCAAATCCAAAACTTTTAGACCCGGATCCGCTTATTTGGGTTGGATCTAAAGGTTTGTGTTGGATCCAGAACCTATTGTCATTCCTATACATTACCTCTCCACTAATATAGGAACTACTTTTAACTACGGTTGAAAACGACCTTTAACTACGTATCGGGCATCGACTATGTGGCCGTCGTTGTATGTATCATCTTTTACTACTATTCAAAACCATAGTAAAAGAGCACCTATGACGACGGTTTAGATGAAGAACTGTAGTCATAGGTCACTATATGACGATGGTTTTTCAAAAGAACCGTCGTCATAGAGTGACATATGACTACGATTCTTCATCCGAATCGTCATCATAGGCCTTCAACTAGACCTTTTACTACGATTCTTCCTTAAGAACCATAGTAATAGGTCTGATTTTTTTAATAATTTTTCTTGTGTTTGCTTGCCCTCTATACAGTACAAATACCTTACACAAACTCTTTCAAAATATACAAACCAAAATCCAATACAGTCTTGACTAGAATGTATACAAAACAACATATGCATCACATTTGTATATGGTACATATAAAAGACAGTGTAAAAATATATATACCTATGTAAATATATATAACTATGTACATATATACCTATAATAATATGACTATTAAAATCACAAACTTGACCAATCAAATAATGAAGAATAACCGTAAATATATACCTATGTCTTTATAAGGTTATATACAAACTCATCCCAACCTTGTTTTAATTTGTTAAGCACTTCATTTATATAGGGAGTGGGTGGGTTATTTCTCGGAAAATATTGTGACTAATACTCGTAAAAGACAAATTAATTAGGTCAAGTACAAGTGTTAATCAAGTTGAAAAAGAACATTAAAAAATTAATTTTTTCATAATCAATTACAAGTGTAAGTATACCTATTTGGGATTAAACTTATTTAAATCAAGTTCGGTCACAATCTCTTTCATGTATTGTAGAATGTAGAAGTTGCACTCTACGTTCCTCGGTTGTTTATGGCACTACAATACTAAAATATATTCACAACACGGAGAGAATTAATTAGTACTTTATATAGCTAGCAAGTAATATGAAATGAAAAACAATTAAAGTAGACTCTAACCAAAAGAACCTCACTTTTATGGGGGTAATTATTGACTTTGGTCTCGTTTATCGGTCTCTCAAGCCTCCGTCATAATAATAACGTGATAGAGCATTATTTTTCAATCGGAAAAATAAAATTCAAACTAGACATACAATTGAGACGAATATTAATTAACAAAACAACATAAAATGATTAAAGTATAAACTCACTTATCGAGTACGTTCTTGATATCTTCCTTCACGGTACGAGCTCGAGGATCAAGCCGATACGCGATATTAGCCCTTGGAAATATGGCAGCAAGCATCCAATGGTGGCTACACAACCACAAATAACACATTTGTATAAGTATGTATAACACAATAAAAACTTCAGTTGATTAGTTTATTTGTACACTTACTTCTCATTGAACGGCGCCAAATACCATGTTTTATCCTACGCATTACGTTTCATGACTTTGAAGATATAGTGGAATCATTCTTCATGTTTCGCCTAACTCCTTGAAATTAGCGTTGAGAAACCGAACAAAGTCATTTCCAATCTCGTGCAACCACCTTACATATTAATTATATGTAGTTAGAAATTGAAATTAATAGTAAAAAAAAAACTTATTATGAATATAGTAACTCACATAATGCCAAACATAACAGCGGATGCGCCGATATTCTCCATCTCCAAAAATTGCAATATGTCGTCCGGGAAGACAAAGAAGGTCATGTCCTCATTGTCCCCTTCACGTTGCCCAAATAGGAGATGAGACTTCTTCCGATGATGAACGGGCGCCGCTGAACGTTTGCTTGTGCCAACCGAGGGAGATAGAGTACCCTTAATCCCACTCCCAAATATGTCCCGGATATCCTAGTGAATAATCAATACGAAAATTAGAACTATATATACGTTATATTAACAACTAAGGGTGTGTTTGTTTGAGTGGAAAATATTTTCTCGGAAAATTATCATTCTATTTTCCGGCGTTTGGTAGCATAAGTGGTGGATAAATATTTTTCGGGGAAAATAATTTCCCTCAATCAATGGAAAATAAATTTCCTTTTATGAGGAAGGAAGTTAATTTTCCTCTACCTCAATTAAGGGAAAATAAAGTCTTATCAATAGGAGTTCAAGTTCTAAACTTCTCTTACTTTGCCACCTTCATTTTATTTTTTCAAGTTTTGCCCTTATTTTTCTCTTTTTTGTTGTAAAGTTCATAGATGAAAATTTTTTTTACAGTATTTGTTTCTTTTTTTAATTTCTATTATTTTATACATGAAAAAGTTTGATTATAGGGAGATGTACAAACTTCTCAAATTTAGGTGCTCAACATATATATATATATATATATATATATATATATATATATATATATATATTTGGGTTTTGAAGTTGAATTAGTTATTTACTTTTTCTTTTCATATTTATTGGGTTTTTATGGTTGGTTTTTGTATTTAAGTAATTATTTTAGAAAATTATTTTTCTTCTACCAAACAAAGGAAAATGTGGATGGAAAATGGTTTTCCTTGGAAATTCATTTTCCCATGAAAAATATTTTCTTGGGAAAATATTTTCCGTTCAACCAAACACACCCTAAATCTAATATTTTAAAAAATGAATTACTGTGGAGAGGATGACCAAACTCTTGGGCCAACAAAGAAAAGTGTTGACTGCGTCGTCAACGAGTGTGAAGGTCCGGTGTCCGAATCGGCAACTTACACTCGCCATTCCCATGCATGACCTCTTTAACACTCAACCTCACCTCATCACTTAGAAAGGGTGTCTTGTGAACGACGGTATCTGACCTCCATGGGAAAAACAACACCTCATGCCACAATATGCTCTAGGGGAAGGTGATGAGAAACTAGGTTATAATCCGCCGGCTGCATAAGAACAAGCGTAACAATTACAATCATGGGATAATCTTTGACATAAAAGTTAAGTTAAACAATCTAAAAATCCCGAAAATAAAGGAACAGAGTTTCCCCTTAAAAGTAAACATTTTTCCGTGATAACGACCCTCATCCGAAACAACAAAAACATAATATATAAGTAATTACTCAATGGACACACGTCGAGTTCCACAACAACCACACAATATACACCATTCATTCAACAATATTATACACCAATTAGTCAAAATATAAACATGCATATAAATAATGACACTCATCTAAAACAACAAAACATACTATAAGTAATTATTCAACAAGATTATACACTAATTACTTAAAATATAAACATAATTAGGTTGCAAAACCGAATTACCTCCGCCAAAACTTCAATTGGTCGATGGGTGAGCTCGCATTCACCCTCACTGGTGTGTAGGGTGAGAATGGACGTAAATTGCTAGGTATCAACATACCCATGTTGGTGAAGTACGCCCTCATCCGGGCTTGCATCTTTACCCACATCTATGCCTTCATCTCTTCCATATGTGCAGCCAACATGTGGGACATTTCGGACTGCATTTCGGCCTTCATTTTGGCCATTTGGGCCTCCATATGTGCTTGGTCGGCGAGGCGGGGGCACTTCTTCCTAGCCCCAAAGTGCCCAACTATCCCTACCTTCCCAACGACGGCTCGAATACGACCGGGATGCTTATCTCTTTGTAGGGCCAAGGCTAGCTTGTCCTTCCTCCCGGTGATGTTAGTGACTTCGAAGTTGATGTCTCGTGACAAAGACTCCTTTAAGAAGTAGAAGAAAATTATCATTTGAGAATTCATAAATATTAAAACCGATAAGTTATCAAAATAAATAAAAAAAATAGAAAAAAACTCACGATTCGCTGCACAATAGATTCTACATCGGCCGTAGTGAAGGTTCCATCTTTTTCTTTCTTCCTTCGACCCACAACTCGTCCCTCTCGATAGCGAGCTGCGAAGTATCTTTGATGGAACCTTCACCGGATGTGGTTTGATTGTTCAAGCTTCTACTTGTACAACCTCTCTTCTAACTTCACGTATCCCTCACGAGACATCACATGAGGACACGCATTACTCTTAATCCTCTTCCGATTGGTTTCACCTAGCGTTGGTGCAAGTAATTAAGACAATGAAAATATCGGTGCGTAAGACTTAAATCAAAAAAAAGATAACAAATGATGATGACAAATTACCATGTATTCGGAGACGTGACATATGATTCAAATGATCTCTAGTCCTCCTTGATGATACAATTGAACACCTCCAAGGGTCTACCTTCCGCCTTTATCTATTTTGTTTTGTAAACTCATATCTTAGCAATGTGAGATTTGAAGTCTCTAAACTTTTCTATCACCGACATGAGGGTCTTGTGTTTCATTAAGGGGATCTCGGATTCATTAACTTTCAAGATGAACGTTTTCGAAACACAAGAATGACATGCATTAGAATATATATATATATATATATATATATATATATATATATATATATATATATATTAACCATTTACAATATGTTGCAATACTAAGTTAAGATGTAGTGCATTTACCCAAATATCATTCCAAAGGTTGTCCTTAATGGTTTTGGGGACTTCGTTCCATTTTCTATAGTTGATGTTCATATATGTGCGGGTTGTCGCACCAACATAGCTCATAAAGTGAGATTTATGATCACCTACAACGTTTTGGTGCCTATTAAAATTGACCCATGTAAGGAGGGCTGGATCATTTCTACTCCGGACCAACTTCTCCTTATTTATCATAGTTTGCCCCCTCACTTTTTTTGTACTTTTGGAAGAATCCATTTTATACTGCAAACAATTATACAACTCTTGATAAATAAACATGTACAACAAATTTTAGCACGCATATAATGTCATTTTAATCCAAGAAACTAGTCCCATGTTGAAACACAAGTGAATTTGGGTTAAAGCAAGAGATGTAGCAACCCTATGCAATAAGACTACATTTATTTCATAATCAACACTCGCATTAGACAAACACATAGCAATTAACAATCAAGAACCAAAACTTTAAGAAACCAAGCAATGAACACATTAACATTAGAGCAATAGTATAATAATTCATCCGAATTTAAACGAAAAGGATTTGGGGAAAAGCTGCAATGTCATTGCCGATACCCACTAAGAAAAGCATTACCATTTCAGTTCATGAGAAGGTTTAGACCAAATCCCTAATGAGAACCTCAAATGACACACCAAAACCATATTTTGGGTTCGACACAATAGACCAACAACCGAAAGCTCTGCTACTACAAGCGATTCACTCATGCAAAACAACAAAGAGTGATGAGTTACATACCGGCCGGCAAGAGTGAGGGAAAAGGAGTGGACAGGTGATAGACGAGAGCATGAACAGGGAGTGGAGACAACAGAGAGTGAGGAGAGCAGCGAGAGTGAGCAGCCGGAAACCACCGTCGACGCGAGGACACAGCAGCGAGAAGAGAAACGAAAGCAACCGGAAGCCGTAGACAGCGACGGTGAAGTGAGAGTGAGTGGAGAGACCGAAGATGAGAGAGTAAGAGCGGCCGAGAGCTTTTTTTTTTGTTGTTCATCTATGACGACGGTTCAATGAATGAACTATGGTTAAAAGTTAAGTTATCAACTTTTAACTATGATTTATTCATTGAACCGAAGTCGTAGATGTATTTATGACGACAGTTCAATTAACGAACAGTTGTTAAAAGTTGAAACTTAACTTTTAACGATGAGTTCGATTAACTAACGATTGTTAAAAGTTGAAACTTAACTTTTCACAACAGTTCGTTCATTGAATCGTCGTCATATATATATTAATAATCGCTTTATTTACAAAAAAATCATTGTATCATTGTTTATAATAGTTTTCTTTATAACCATCGTTAAAGACCCATAGTTGAAGGTGGATCCTATAGTAGTGCTATGACGAAATTCCCTATCAGTATATGATATGGACAAAGAGGAACCAAAGGTTATTCTGTAGTACAACAAGAATAGCAACAAATTTAAAGGGGAGTATTCAAGAAGCCATTGAGGGTAGATTTGATTTCTGTTTTAAATTCAACCGTAAGCTTAGAAATTGGAGAGAGATAATAAGTAAAGAATGCTGGATTTGATGTAATTTCCCTGCCTGCCAAAGCTTGGTCGCACTTGTAATAAAACTTTAGCTTATTATTTTTTAAAAAAAAAAAAAAAGAGAACGTGAAGTAGATTTATACGCTCGATTTCAATCGGTAACCAAAGATATAGGAACTAATTAGGGCATTTTCGTTTCATTTGTTAAAACTAGCGGTTATAGCGTTTATAACGTTTATGAGCTGTTATGAGCATGTTATAATTGGCGGTTATAAGCTGTTATGAGTTGTATAGCGGTTATAAGTCTGCTATAACGGTTATGAGCGCTTATAAGTCGTTATAATGGTAATAATAATATTACTAATGAACTTTTTAATAATAATGACAATAATAATAATAATAATAATAATAATAATAATAATAATAATAATAATAATAATAATAATATATATTATTATTATTATTATTATTATTATTATTATTATTATTATTATTATTATTATTATTAATTATATTATGAAGTATTGAGAGCAATAATGAAAATAATAATAATAACAATAAAATGATAATAATAATAATTATAATACATTATTATTTATTATTATTAGTAGTATCATTAGTATTAATATTATTATTATGTCATGGAGTAATGAGAGCAATAATAATAATAATAATAATAATAATAATAATAATAATAATATGAGTTTATAATTAGTTGTTATAGTGGGTAGTCTGTTATAGCAGTTATAATTAGGTGTTATGAGTCTGTTATGAGTTGTTATAGCGGTTATGAGCATTTATGAGCGGTTATAAGCGGTTATAAGCTTTTATGAGCAATTATGAGCGATTATGAGCGGTTAGCGATTATAAACACTTTTATAAACGCTAATTCGAACAGACGCTTAGTGAGATACGCACATAAAATTATATCGACCATTTTATTTGTATCTTTCTCTACACTTATTTGATGTTATATAGTTATTTGATGTTATACAGTTAGTGTCATTAAGAGTTAAACTCAATAAGCTTTGACAAAAATAATAGAAATAATCATCCAAAATGGAGGTCAATGAAAAAAAGCTAAGCTCCCTCTTCAACCCTTTTTACCCATCTTTTCAAATCTTGTATGCACATCTATCCTATAGTGGTAACCACCATTAAAAAAATATATATATACTCCTAGGAGTTATTATGTATCACATGTGAAAACGCCTATAGAAACTGGTTCGTAGTATGGGTCAGTTCGGACAGTTTTGGTGTAGTTAATCAGATTCTTCGGTAGGTAAAAATATAAGGATTATTGGATTTAATATCCCGAAATTTCGGTCATGTTTCTTATAATATTTCAAAATATCGATTACATCCGTAACATCCTCATCTTTAACATTAATATTTTTAATATTCTATACTTTAAAAAACTAACCTTAGTTATCCCAATTTTGGGACACTCATCACTTCTTTTTTAAAGTATTGGATATTAAAAATATTAGTACTAAAGATGATAATATTGTAAGGTCAATCGATATTTCGGGATATTATGAGTAACATAGCCCAAAGTTCGGGACATTAAAATCTACTAATCCAAAATATAAATTGAAACCGTAATTGAACAAATCAATAAACGATTTTTTCAGTGAATTTACCGATTAACTGGAACCGTTAGATAAAATTATTAAATCTTCTTTTATAGTTAAAATATTATTATAGACTACTGAAAAAAAAATAGTAAAGAAGTACAGGGCTAGCATTTCCATATTATTGTTGGGCAGTAGCTTTGTTTTTTTTTGGGGGGAGAGTTGGGCAATACGTTTGAGTTGCTTCTGGTTGGCGGGACAATGGGACAAAAATAAGGGCCTGTTTGATTATGAAAAATCCAAATGGAAATTTTCAATTGTTTGGTCGTGATTTTTTAAGGATGAAACTTAAAATTTAAAGGTTTAAAATTCACCCCTAAATTTCAGCGATGATTAATTTTCAATCCCTTAGGATTATATTATGATTATTAAAAAAATAATCTAATATTAATTATTTTCCCAAATATGTGTTCACTTCCATTATGCTTTACCACATTCATTATACTTGAACCCTGGTTGTGGTAGAGTGGGAGACCCACGCCTACCACCTTTGCTGCACTGTTGCTCAGCTGTAGCATGGTCGCCATCTGCTGTCCACTCAATCGTCATTCACTCAATCACCGGTACTGGACACCGGCTTCGTTTACCGACACTTGACACCATTAAGGTGTGAAATAACTCATATCATTCCATTCAAATTTTTATTTTCGATTTTTCGATTTGTGGTGTTTTTCTTCTTCATTGTTGTTGTCAGTTTTCAGTTTATAATTTTCAGTTGTGGTAGCCGAGCAATTGGATTTTTGCCATATTTTGGTTGTCATTTCAGTTTTTAATTTTTTAGGGGTTACTTTAGTGGTGCAATTGGTTGTTAATGGTGATTCTTTTTTTTTAATCTAAATTGTTAATGGTGATTCTAGTGAGTATCATGATCTAACCGAGCATTTTATTTTGTTAAAAAAGTTTTTAATTTCAATTAGAATATGATTGTGACGTAGGTGTTACAATAATGAACCTACTTTATGATCACCTTTTTATTTTATACAGATTTATGAATTTAAATTCATGTATTCAGTGGCCATGCAAAAAATAAAATATTGTGAAATACTCAAAATTTAAATAAAAACTAAGTCAAAAAAATTATCTTAAAATCAAATATATATTACAAGGAAATATTTAAAATCAAAATAATTTTGAAATAAAATCGATTTAAATTAATGACAAGCATAAAAAATAGTTTTTAAATAAAAGTAAGTTTGATTCCATTCCATAACCTTCAACCAAATAACAGAGATTGAAACTTAATTCCATTTTAGTTACCTACCAAACAAGTGAATTGAAGATTCAAATCCCATATGCAACCCCGGATATCATTCTTTCATTTCATTCCATTCTAGTTCTTCACACCAAACAGAGCCTAAAATCGTTTGCCGAACAGGTTGCTTGCACATTATGCATTAGGCAATAGCGGAATTAGCAGTAGTAAATCAAAAATCATTACAAATTTCAGCTTAAAAATTCACTAAAAAATTTTAAAAATTTAAAATTTAATAGATTCAATTTGGTTAACGGTTGATTTCAAAATTGTAAATTAAAATCATAATTACAATCAGATAAACCAGTTAATCTAAATTTTAAACCAATTTGGTTTAACTTTTAAACCAATTTGGTTTAAAAATCAGTTTGATTAAGCCAATTTTCAGTTCATCAATTCCAATTTTTTTAATTCACCCCTCTATAAATCGTTGTACATACAGAATTCATTCAACCATAAACATCAGCACACCTATATAAGCTTAGCTCAATCGAATTCTTAACTGGGATTCATCATTCTTAGTTTGGCATAGTGGTAATTTTGTCTAATAGAAAACTGAGTACTACACATTTTGGTTCAAGAAAATTTCAAACAACACCGAAATGAGAATTGCAATTAATTGGTTTTTGGCTTTTCCAAAAATTTTAGTTTTCTCAAAATCTGAACAAAAAAAAAAAATATTAACTAGTTTTTCGAATCAGAAACGGGTTAATCATTCAACAACAAAGAAGGTACATTTTTTGCTAAAATTTTTTATTTTTCAAAGTTTAAATTCATTTTTATGAAATTTGGTTACGGTTACCTTTGATTAACCGAGTTTTCTAACCACCCGAATCAAAAACGAAGTTTTTTGATTAACTGTTTTTAGAAAATCCATTCGGTTAACCATTTTAAGATTTTTTTATTTTATTCATTTTTTCTTTTTGGGCAACCAGTAGGTCAAATATCCTTATAATTTCTCTTTTGCCCTTATTTTCTTCTTATGCTTTCTTCATTAGCATAAATTCTAATAATTAAAAGAAATTAATTTTCTGTATAATTCGAATTATGAATCAAAAATTAAAATGTTCATGTAAATCAAATAATTTCTATATTTATTTAGTTTTCAATTCCAATATGACGAGCAATGACTGTCGGGAATAATAGACTTTTTAGATTATATATTCCACCTGAAAATTGTTACTTTGTTACGATCATGGATCCTTGGTTCCAAATCTAATGGAATTGAGTGCTCAACTTGCACCGCATAAATTAGGTTCCAATTAGAAGATTGCTTTTTCTTAAAATTAAAAATTGTATTTTCCTTTTCTTTAACTTTATTTTAAAAAAGAATGAACTTGCAATGTTACTCTAAATCTTTCTTAATAAATGAACAAAATATGCAATTATAGTTATATTCCTAATAAACTACCCCTTAATAATAGAGTCATAAATAAAAATTACCCCTTTATGGATCAGTAGTAACTTAAATCCTAAATAATAGGAACTATTGGTAATAATAGAACCATCGTCTGTTATAGTTGTCCAAAAAAAGCACTCTATAAAGGAACTCAATGTTAGTAAACCACAATATAAAATTAGACCTATCTTTTTCCCTGGTTCTTAGCAAGTACGTAGCAACAGAGTCGAAATTTCAAATAAGCATGTCCAACTATTAAAATTAATAAATATATATGGGGAAAAAAGTTCATTGTAGTCCAACAATTGTGTCAACCCATATTAAATTGGACACGAGAACAAAAAACTGAAAAAATTCAACACAAACCCCGAAACACAATCACACCAATTATAATTACACAACCATACAAATCATAATCAACAAAATACCTCATTAACCAAATAACAAACCAACTAATTCAACTTATTAATTGAGCCAAACAATGATGCCCACAGTTCATCAGCAATTTTTTTTATTTTTCAAAAATGTAGCCGAAGCGAGACAAATGATATTCATGAGCAAAGCAATTAAAAAATAAAACAACAATGTAATGATTTTGTAAGAAAATTTATACATTTGAAGTCTAAAATTGAGAGGTATGCTTGAATTTTAAAAACCTAATATTTAACTTTAAATTGAGGCTGAGGTGAGGTGAGTCGCCGGTATGAGTGGGCTGCTTGCCGATTGGAGATCGAGAGGAGCACCGAGCGTCGCAACAAGGAGACCAAGGAAGAGCAGGAAAGTTGTCGCCATGAGGTTGAGAGTAGAGAGGGAAAGTGCAGCGAGAGTGAACAGAGCAAAGACTAATGGAGCAAGGCAACGAGAGCAGAGGCCGAGAGTAGAGAGAGACCGACGAGACCAAAGATTAGGGAGAGGGAGAGAGGAACAATGGGAGCCGAGAGAAGAATCACAGGAGCAGAGATTACAGAGAGAGGGAGAACCGAGAGCACGGGAGTTAAGAGACCGAGGAGAGACAGAGAGAGCCGAGAGAGGAGAGAGAGTTAATGGTGTCACGAGTCTGGTCCATCAAGGTTCAAAGGTATCTAGCTTTGTTTTGGGCCAAATTTAAGGGTGTTTACTTACCCATTATTTCATCATTCATAATTCTAACATATCTATTTACTTAATTTGTTTTGGGGCCAAAGGTGTCCATGCACACCCTTACCTCGTTTAGGGCTCTACCCCTGCATGTACGAGCATTTAATTATCAATTTTCTTTCTACACTACCGTGGATAAGTAGATTGAAAAGCGTTAATCCGAGTAGAAATATATAAACACTATGCCGGTGTTTAAATAGTTAGACGTTAGCTTTTAGAAAAATGGTAATTAAATTCTAATTTAGGCTTTGATTTTAAGCTCCGTGAAAGACCCACATATTCCCCAAACCAGGACATTTTAGCCTCCCTATTTGTGAAGGTAGATAAGTCATGTGGACCGAAGCAATGTCCTACAAACTTTAGTAGGCTGAGTTAAGTTGGTTAAGGTAGTTGAGCCATTCACCCTGAAAGGGGGAGGGGTGGTTTGTTTGGAGGGGACTAGTTGAACCATTCAATGAACAAGTTGTAGGGTGAATTTAGTAATTTTTTGAAGGTAACTACAAATAACATTAGGTAACCGTAGACCTTATAACACATCTTACTTTGGTAATATAATCAACTGCCATATTATCCTCTCTGAAAACATAATTCATTGAATAACATGAGAACAATGAAAGCATAATTCGTATATCATGAAGCGATCGAATCCTTCACGGAGTGCAAATGGTACCCCGAACACCCCGTATAACTAATTTATTGTCGCCCTTCACTTGTATGTATGTAATGCCTGCATGAAGTGCTGCTTTGATACTATCGCGCATAGCCATAACTTCAGACACAAGTATAGGAGTTTTATACATGAATCTAATGCCTACTTGAATGAGACCTCGTTTCCAATCACATAAAGTATAATGCATCTACTGCTCCTGCTAAAGAAAAGATGTTGTCGAAATTGATTTTGATGAAGCCGCATGGGGAGAAATCCACCTTACTAAACAGGTCGTCTTAATGATGAGAATCAAGTGAAATGGTGAAGATGATAGTTGTCGCCACTCGTGCAATTACGTTTGGCCCCGATAAGTTTATTTGCCATCCACTACAAAAAACACTAAAATAGCAACGAGATTCCCAACGGGTATTCCAACGGAATATGAGAAATTCCGATGGGATATCCAATGGATGGGGACGTTTGAATCCCGCTCGTCGGTAAGGATATACCGAAAGGCCCGTCGGAAATGTCCGACGGGCTGACAAACACGTCGGACCCTTCCAATTTACATCAGGTTCCGACGGGTTTTATATCGAAAATCTGATGTAAAACCCGTTGCACAACAAGTACCCACTTTATGTCGGTGCCTTATATAATATCTCGTCGGATTGTCCATGGGCTCCTAACTCGTAGGAAATTTTCCATCGCTATTTTGGTTTTTTTGTATTTCATCGAATTTAGTGATGGTTGGTACTTTACTCCTTTAAAAAACACATTCTCGGTTTCTTCTTTTCAAATCTTTCCACCACGTGAAAGGACGAAGCATGAGTGAAGTATACAAATTATTATATATACACATGAACGTGTGTGTGTGTGTGTGTGTGTGTGTGTATGTGTATGTGTGTGTGTGTGTCCGTATATATATATATAGGGAAGGGTTCAAATAAGCACCCCTCTTTACGTACACTCCACCTTTTAGGCAAACACTTTCAATCCCGACCGTCCATTCTCGATCTAACGGCTTAAATTAAAAGGGATTTTTATAATTAAAAAAAGGAAAAATAAAAAATTAAGGGAAGGGGTCTGCTGCTCTCGACATTTCCCATTTTCACAATCCAAAACCTCCCTCTCTCACTTTCGCTCGCCGGAATTTGCCAGCCAGCCGCCGGCGGACGCCTGCTCGGCAACTCGCCGTCATCGGACACCCTCGGCCGCATGCCAGCTGCCAGCCTGTCTCTGGCATTTGCCCACGCCACTTCCTCCTCTCTCTATCTTGCTTCCTCTCTTCTCTCTCCTCGCCGGATTCGCCAAGCCAATCGCGGTAGTCACCTGACGCCTGACTGTCGTCGTCGGACTCCCACCGCCAGCCGCCAACCTCCTCGGCATCGACCCATCGTTGCTCCCTCTCTATCCATCACCTGCGAACCACTCAAGGTAAAAGCTTGCCTTTTCGAGCGAAATTAGGGTTTTTAAAATTGCGAATTCAGGTTCTAATTAGGTAATTTCTTTGTCTTTGCGAATTTCTTGCTCAATTCAACTGAGTATTTGAACTCCAATTTTGTTTCGCAAGTATGAGCTTTCTCCATATTTTTACTGGAAATTATCAACTTTCCTTCATTGATGCCGGTTTTCTTATTTTCGGTTCATGTGTACTCAACTCTATGGAATTGGGCTCCAATTTTGCTCATTGCTAAACTTTTATTGGAAGCCCTGCAAGTTGCTTCGATTAGTGGCTCCAATAGTTACAATGAAGGTTATATTGTGTATTTGGGTTAATTGTGGCCTGTTTGATTTTCCTAGGAACTGTCCATATATCATCTGCTGTTTGGTATATGGTTCCGTGTGTCCAGACATCGGGTGTTGCTTTGACTTTTTAAGGAGAGGAAGTTGTGGAGGGATCCTTTCATATTAATCTTTCATGCAAATGGTAGGATGGAATTTTAGTTTCCAGGACTAAAAACTACTAGTTGTTTGTCTTTGCTATTTGGTGGTCTACTTATCTTTCCTTGGTTCTTAATGGCTTACCCTTTGGAGCCCTTAAGGATGTAGGAATGGCTTGACCGACTACTTATCTAATCTATTATACTGCGGTATCCGTACTTAGAAAGCAAACTTCCAGGCTTCCACACCCATTAATGACACAAAGCACCCTCCAACTATAAGACCATATATTGTCCATTGCAAATGCAAGTTCCTTCCTAGCTTATCATCTAGATTCAAGGCTTAGATAGTGCTTCTTCCACAAAAAGATGTAAGATTCAATTTACAACATCTATTTTCTACCTACTATCTGCATTTACTCGCTGCCCACATATGAAATCCCCATTTGTATTGAAACTACAAATGAAAATTTTCAAAAACAAAAATAACAACAAAAATCATCGGATAGATTTATGTTGAACTCAATAGTTTGATCTAACTACCAATAAAAGGTTAAATTAACCGATGAATTTTCCTGTTCCTTCATGCCGATTATAGATCATGTATCCTCCTCCATTTGAATGGCTTGACCAACTACTAAATAGTTTGCTTTGAGAATGTGAGAATAGACAACTAAAAATCTATGATTTTGGATTCTCTATTCCCTTGGTCCTCTCTTATCCCCCTGTCTCTTATTCCCCTATCAATTGTCAATTGGTTGTGAAATCAGGTTCATCAACCTTGAAGAAGAAAACTAAGAAGATCGGGACCAAAGTCACCTTCCACGAGCCAAGCTGCCAAGGTTGTGAAATCGGGTTCATCAATCTTGAAGAAGAAAACTAAGAAGACCAGGACCAAAGTCACCTTCCATAGGCCAAAGACATTGAAGCTGCTAAGGACCCCCAAATACCCTCGCATCAGCGCAACCCCAAGAAACAAGTTTGCTGCAGCTAGGAAGATTCTCAAATACCTTGTAACTTGGTATACCTAAAGCCTATTAGCTCAATACGGGAGAGCATTTGTGCAATGGCACAAACGATGTGGGTTCAAATCCCACACAGGCTTTCTTTAATGAACTCACTTGTAAAAATTACAAAAAATAAAAAAGCTTGCTGCAACTAAGAACTCAATGTGCTAAATTTGGTGTTCAAACTTCGACATTCATTCTCTTCATTGATTAGCATCCTTTGTTGCATATTAGACTTGTCCAACACCCTGGTAGCCTCAAACTATACTAACATCAACTTTTATGCACACTATTAGTTTCGAGTTGTACATAAACTTCCTCAACTAATATGAACTTAATGTGCTGAACTTTTATGCACAATTACAAATTCCATACATATTAGAACATCACAATATACCTCCAGGCGTGGAACACATCACAATATACTTTCTCAACTAACGAAGCTGATGCATGAAACAAATTCAATTAGCATGAAACAAATTCAATTATCTCAAAATAGCCTCCAACATGGCCGAAACTACTGAAATAAATTCATAACACTCAATATGGCCCGAAACATATTCAAAAAGCTCAATATGATCGGAAATTGCACGAAACAAATTCAGTTAGGTCAAAATGGCCTCAGATTCTACTAAAAGCCCTTAAACATATTCAAAAAGCTCAATATGGCCGGAAATTGTAGGAAACAAATTCGGTTAGCTGGCCTCGAACCAATTCATAAAGCTCAATATGGTCGTAAATTGCATGAAATAAATTTAGAAAGCTCAATATGATTTGAAAATGATAACTTGAGATTCTCAAATCTATTGCCATACATACAAAACTCAATTGTTATACTTACAAGACTCAACTGAACACAACATAAAAGTTCGCAAATACAAGTTATTAAAATGCTCCTTTTAGCACAACTACACAAAATCCTCTTAGATAACTTGAACAAAACCGCCATTCTTATCCTCTTACATAACGTGAAGATAACTTGCTCCTTTTAGCTCAGCTACACAAAATCTTGAAATACAGATTAAAACAACACATAGTTAGCATGACAACAAAGATTAAAATTGGACACAAAATAAACTAAAGTAGGGATTTAACTACCTTAGTTTGCTGAAGAGCTCTTTGTAGGACCATTGCGACTATTATGGTAAGCTTGTTTTCCACATGCTTTACCAAGTCTCAACCTCTTTACTTGTTGCTTCATTGCTTTCTCTTTCACACCTTTAATGCATTTGCCGCTTCCTTTGGCGTTAAATTATTTAGGCGGGAGAATGTCTATTTGACTAGGAGCACTTGATCTAATAAATGACTCCAACTCACTTATTTTGCTTTCACTTGTATTACCACTTAACTCAACTTCTTTTAAGACATTCTGAATTCCTTTGCCAACAAGGACAAGCTTTTCAAGGTTTCTTCCAACCACTTACATGCAATCCAAGAAGTCTAACCAAATTCTTGATATTTGACGATCTTCATAGTTTATTTGAGAGCGCCCTTCTAGAAGTGTACCATCCACATGAAAAATTAGTTTGCTTGCAACCATTTCAGTCCATCGGTTCAAAATATAATATGAGGGCAATTCACGCAAAGACTTTCCTTTCAAAATACACAAAATGTGGCAACATGGAATACCTTGACATTCAAACATCTTGCATGAGCAATGACCCACATGGATGGAAGGGTTATATATAACTTGCCTTTTCATAACCCTGTTGCGGCCACTGTCTACCATAGTAATTACTAGCCCCTCGTCAATTATTGTTTGTTCTCAACCTTACAATCCATACAAGCATTCCAGAATTCATCTTGAAACTTGTAAAAATTAACATAAGTAAAGACTTCACTTGAATGCTTCTCTAAATCTTTGGTGGTCTTCAACACGAGCACTCGAAGTAGAAGTTTTATTATCAACCTGCAATTGCCCATGCCTTTGCAATTCCACTACACTCTCAAATCGTAGCCAAAACTCGAACCAAACTCAAATGTGGATTAGTGAAATTGCTGAAGAATTGATTCTCAATTTCAGATCTAGATGTTGTTCTCAATACTTCTCCCAAAAATAAATCCCCGAAATAAGCGGTATCCACCGTTCTCGAATATGAAACAAATGAGATAACCATACATTATTATGCAATCCAAAATCTTGGATAACAATTTCCCATCTTTCTTCAAACTCTATTGGAGTCTCGAGTTGTACACACACGATTTAAATCGAGCAAGAAAATTGTTGTTACAATTCAAAGAGCTTCCTACCTTTTCCGATAATTTCCTCATGATATGCCAAATGCGGAACCAATGAGTAGTTGATGGAAATTTTGCTTCTATTGCTACTTTCATGGCAGGATCTTAATCGGTAATAAGGCAAACAGGCATGTGACCCCCATTGCATCTAAAAACGTATCTAACAACCACATGAATGATTTCGCTTTTTCATCCCCTAAGAATGTAGCTCCAAATGTAACACATAACCTATGATTATCAAACCCAGTGAATGGACCAAAGATCATTTTGTATCTCGTTTGTGTCATATGTTGTATCAAAAGAGACAACATCACCATATACTCGAATAATTTAATCTTGCAATACCATCCGCCCAAAACACATGTTTAAAAGTACCATCAACATCCAACTCATATGCAAAATAAAATGAAGGATGAACCTCTTACTTCCTCTTAAAAGTCTCGATAAACATTTGTGCATCGGAATCTTTGATAAATGCTTTCAAGTCTCTTTGAAAATTTTTCAAAACTTGTTTACTACAACCAACATTTTCAAAGCCACCAACTTGCTCTTTAATGATTTGGTGCGCTTTAGAAGGACCAATATTAGCACGAGTAAGTGATTTGAATAAAGTCCGATGCACACTATTAACACCCCTATTAGAATTTAACATATGATGCTTCCTAGGAGTTGCAAGTAAATGCGTACGACTTTCATAAAATTTAAAAAGGACATATCTTCCATCATCATTTCTCTTGAAACCAACCATTGCATTACAACCCTCCCTAGTCAACCTCACTTTCCTAGCGTTCGCTTTGGTACAAGCTCTTCTAAACCCTTATTTAGAGCAAACAACGTGCTTATACTTTTGGAAACCTTCTTTATTTTTCTTAGATGTCCATTTATGAACGCTAAAAGCAACATAATGAGCATAGGTTTTATAGAATTTCTCACATTCTTCCAAATTGGCAAACTCTAATCCTTGTTTCGGTTTCAACTCCTCATCACAATTGGGTATCCACTCTTTGATAACATGCGTAGGACTTCTACATTTTTCAAGCGTTTCATTTTCTTCAATAGTTGCTTCCCGTTGTCACTAAGAAAGTAGATTATTAAAAAATAATTAGATAAATTTATTTTAAACATTATTTCAACTACGGAGCAATCTTCTTCAAGAGTAGCCAAATTATTGCAAAATAACATCAAAACAAAACCGTAACAATTATTTCAAACACCATTATACATAATTTTACAAATAAAACCGAAAGGCTTACTTGCAGTTTCGACGGTGATGAATTTGAAGGGGAATTTGTTGGCAATAGACTGCAAATTTTCATTGTCTATCTCGTAATTTTCCGACGTCAAATCCATGTCCAAATCCATACTTCGATTGAGAGAGATAAGAGGAAGCGGCGTGGGCGAATGCCGGAGACAGGCTGGCAGTTGGCGTGCGGCCGAGGGTGTCCGACGAGGGCAAGTTGTCGGCAGCGTCCGCCGGCGGCTGGCTGGCGAATTCCGGTGAGCGAGAGTGAGAGAGTAAGGTTTTGGATTGTGAAAATGGGAAATGTCCAGAGCAGCAGACTCCTTCCCTTAATTTTTTTATTTTTTATTTTTTTAATTATAAAAATCCCTTTTAATTTAAGCTATTAGATCAAGAATGGACGGTCGAGATTGAAAGCGCTTACATAAAGGGTAGAGTGTACCTAAAGAGGGGTGCTTACTTGAACCCTTTCCTATATATATTAAATATATCAGTGAGAACTACTCTTTAAAATAAGAACCGAGAACTTCTACTCTAAGTCATTCATTTATAATCCAACGAATACGGACGCGCTACATCATCTTCCATTTTCCCCACCACCTCTCATCTTCACAACTTCCATGCCGCCCATAATTATAGCTGCCAACCACCTAGTTTCGACCACCATCAGCCTTGACGGCGAAGGAGAAACACAAGTCGACCCTTCGACCACCGACGAACCCAATGGTGGCCTCCATCGGTCTCACCAAGTCAACTTATTGCTAGCCCAATCAGTCCTCCACCTAGCTCTACCTCCAAACAAATCAATTTTCCGGTGGCAACGAAAAACCCTAAAAACTAGCAAGAAAATAGAGGCAGCATCAACCCTATTGCGGAAAAGCTTGATTTCAGCGGTAAGTATGGCGATTTGTGGTGCCGGAGTAAATTCGAAAAACCAAATTGAAGTTGGTTGTTGTGGCCGTTATCGAGGCTTTGCCGGAGGCTAGCAAGGTTCTCGTTAAGCGCGGAAAAATTTGCACCAGCTTCACCATCCATTGGTAGTCACCGGCATCGGCGGTGGAGGATGTCGTGAAAACCATGGCAGGCGTGGTTGCTCGAGCAATGAAGGGTTGGAGAGAAAATGGGGTGAGGGGGCTGAATTTAGGGAGTTGAGTGTTAGTGATTTGGCCTATTTTTATCACTTAGATTATATTTAAACGCTAAGATTAAAAGTTCTTAGTTCTTATTATAACTAAGAGTTCTTATTGGATATATATATATATATATATATATATATATATATATACACCATATCCAATGAGAACTAGGGGTTTAGATGAGAAATAGGAACTTTTAATCTACACCCTCTATTTATAATCTAATGGTTGAGATTAAACCCTAACTTCTACCCATTAATTCATTCCTTCATCCGCCACTCCATCATTTTCTCTCTCATTGTCTTGGTAGTAGTAATGTCGTAGGACCGCCAAGCCAACGTCACCGAACCAACATCACAAGACCGCCAACGTCGCCGGAATATCCCAAAAATTGGTTGTTGACTCGCCGAATATCCAATCCAACTTCCACGCCTCCACTTCCCGGGAAGGATCGCCATCTTCCGACTAAACAACACTCGTGAAGCATCGCCATCTTCGTTGGAAACCATTCGCCGACTACCGGCGAATTAAGGGAGACCAAAGTGGTGGATAGAGGGTTGAGATTAATTGCTTCCCGACAGGGTTAACCCTTGCCCTAATTTTCTTGCTATAGCTAGCCGCCGGAAAGCGATCCACGACGGCTGAATTTTGCTTCCCGGCCGCTCGGGTTTCAGCCATGGTCGGCAACAAAAGCTTGGAGAGAGAAAAGGGAAGCAAATTTCGAAATAATTTTTCGATCGCCGACGAGAATGGACTATAGGGCCTAACAATGGTTGCCTCTTGGTTCGCCGGATGCAACTAGTCCGGAAGCTTGATCGCACGCCGCTAGGAAAGTCGCTTGGATTTGGAGGGGTGTGGAGGTTGGAATTGAGTGTGTGATAATGTGGCAGTAATCAAAACCCTTGGATGAAAAATTAAAGGCTTAGATTTAAAATTCCTAATTCTTATTTTAAATGCTAGTTCTCAAGGGATATGTTATATATATATATATATATATATATATATATATATATATATATATATATATATATATATATATATATATATATGTAAGCACCAAATAATAGCTAAGCACTTCAAATCTAGATCGTTCAATATTAATCTAACGGTTTTAATTAAAAGGCGTTTTTATAATTTAAAAAAACTACAAAAGTTAAGCGTGGAGGGAGGGGTCAGTTGAATCCCTCGACATTTTCCAAATCCTCATTGCATCCATTTCTTCCCTCTCTCCCTCTCTCTCTGTACTCTCGGGGCAGTCGCTGTCGACCGCCATCCGCCTGTCGCCAGCAGCCTCCAGTCGTCGCCTGTCTCCGGCAGCAGCCCACCTTGTTTCCGTCGTCTCTGTCTTTCTCTCAACTGAGCAACCCTGAACCATCCCTCTTCTCTCTCAAGACCGGCTTCGTCTCTCTCCTCGCCTCCCTCTCTCTCGCTAATCGGCGCCGACACCAGAACTCTCTATCCTCATCCGTCATCATTCGGCCGCAAATGAGAGCAGTTGTGATTCACTGATTCTGAAGTTGAAATCTTATAGCCAGATTGAAAAAAGAACCTCGTTGAGAACATCCTGTCATTATTGTAAGTTCTGCTTACCTCACTATTGAATTCCATTGTTTGGCTGCATTTTCTGTAAAATACTTTGTTGGTGAATCATGATTGCTAGACCATGTCTGATTCGGATCCTTGGAGGGGTCATGTAAATTCTGATTGATAGTTTTTGGATCTCTATATTCTTGTACATACCACATTCAAAATCATGTTCTAGGAACAATGTACCAGAACCAATGGCAAACATCTGTTTTAATTTTTTAATTTAGTGTTGTTTCGTGTTCCTGTACCATTCTCCACATGGCAACCGGGTTTTGAGCTAAGGAATGATCACTAACCTGTATTTTGAATGTATGATTAGTTTTCCAATTAATTAGTATCACTATCAAGTCTAGGCAATTAACTGTGAATCACTGTTCTTATTCAAGTAATGGGTGCCATACTGCTGTTTCACTGTGAAAATCTAAATCATTATGTTAGATGCTGATGTCAAGTTGTTTGAAGCTTTAAGTCTTTCACCAACTGGTCTAACCTGGGTAGACACACTGAAATCCAAACCCAGAAGAATTGGTGTTGATTGTTTCATGCTCTGAATTGTTCTTTGCCTTTGATTTCATATTTATTTTTAAATCTCAATGGCTGGGGAAAAAAAAAAAAAAGATGAGCCAGAAGATGAAAAGAAACGGAAAATAGATAAGCTATCTGTATAGCTTGGATGCAGTGAGTGTGCTAAAATTCAGGTTTTGTACGAAAGGTAACAGGAGCCTATTAGCTATATGGGAGAGCATTTGTGCAATGACACAAACGACGTGGGTTCGAATCCCACATAGGCTGTCTGAAACTCACTCACCCAAAAATGCAAAAAAATGGTTCAAAAATAAAAAAAATTATCAAGTTCTTTAAGCATGCTTCTTTGTCTCTATTTATTTATCTGTTGAGGTTTATTTATCTGAAAAAACAGTTTATTGGTTCTCAGCTTTGAAGATGTGCCAGTGTGAGTATGTACCTAACTGATTAAAGCTAGGTGGCAGTGGTGTTGGCCAATTGAATTCTTTCTCTGTTCCATGTGTGTCTGTGTACTGGTTCTCAGCTTTGAATCTGTTTCTATTTTTGGTGTTGGCATTATTGTTGGCCATTGTGTGTGGATTCAACCTTGCACTCCTTTTCTTTTTTTTTTTTTTTTTGTTCTTAACCATTGTTTCTGCATTTTGGTTCTACTTTTGGTTCTCAACTATAATATTTTTTGGTTCTCATACCATTATAGCTGAATATTACTACATCTCAACCATTTGTTTCTGTTTTTTGTTTAGCAAAGTATACAAGCCTGCAATGAGTTCTTGACAATTAACAAGCCTATGTGGGATTCGAACCCACATCTCCGTGCATTGTCACACGTCGCTCTACCTTTGAGCTAATAGGCTAAAACAAAAACATCAAAACTTGACATTTGAGCTAATAATTGCTTTCCAATCTAGCCAACTAGTGTTCACAACTATTTAGTGGAAGACTTAAGCAATTGCGGAATGATTAGTAAAAACTTTACATAGAATTGCGAGAATGAGCCAATAGAGAATACATACAATGATTAGTAAAAAATTTACATACAAGTGGAGAATGAGCTAATATAGATGGAAAATGCAAACACGAGTAAAGTAATATAGATGTAAAATGCGATCACCGTATATGATGGATACAAAGACAAAAGCTATAGAATTAGCAACCATCTTGCCTACAAATTTACCAATTATTTCACCAAAATAAGTCATTACATATCATATCTAACGGATGCTTAAACGAGGATCTCAACCAAAATAAGAAAGCAATTCCTTTATAAATTTGTGGAGTTCCTTTCTCTCTATTGAAAACCAACCAGAATAAGTAACTCAAACATATGCTTAAGTCTTCCATTGAAAATCTCTGCAGTTCCTTTCTCTCCATTTATAATATACAAGCATTGAATCACGTAAGCATCGAAACAACATCGAGCAAGAATAATAGAAGCATAACCATTTTGTCCACGAATTCGAACTAAATTTCACTTCCAACTAATTTCAAGCAACATTTCATCCATAAAATTCCCAAATTCACTAGTTTCAAGCAACATTCACTTTTCATCTGCATCCACAAAATTCCCAAATTCCCTAATTTCAGCAATATTTCATCGCTTCATCCACAAAATTCCCAAATTCATCCACAAAACCTCAAAATTGAGTCAACAATCATCCCCTGGAGCAATAAATTGAAAACAATCACCCCCAAATCAATATAACCAACAAAATTTCCCAAAACCTAATTTTCATGCAAGCAAAATCCGATATTAGAGAACAAAATTTTCAATTTATCAACGGAATGAGGAAGAGAAGGAACCGGTGGAGACTCAACTAACCTAGATTAAAAAGAATCGAGAATCTTACTTGCACGGCGAGATGGACATTACGGTGTACTGTCCGAACATTTGTCTGTTCCGGCGTCGAGTTGCGGGTCAAGAGAGAGGGGTTCGGAGACAAAAAGTGGGAGAGGAGACCGACGAGAGAGACGGAGAGACAAAGATGGACGGAGGCGACGACGTCGAGCAGAGGAGGGAGGAGGGAGGAGATAAGTGGTAGGCCAAACACATGGACAGTTCACTCGTCACTTGATACTCGCTAACCACCGAGCATTAGATGAGAAAGCTAGGCTCTGTATCTTTGCTCTGTCGGTTCCCCTCCTAACCTCGCCTCACACACCACAACAAACATGGATAGTTCCCCTATCACTTAATGCCTTACAATGACAAGCAAGCATAAGTAGAGCTAAATATGAAAGCCGTAAATAATCGGTATAAAAGTCAATACTATATCCATTGTATATACAAACCACGGAGCAATACGATAAATGACGTGAACAAATAAACAAAACGCGCTAATATGTAACAGATTGATAGTCATTACCAAATCTATCATAATATAGGGAAAGAAGATATCATCACAAAACCAGGATATGAAAGCTCAAACAAACATCATTCGCATCAAAATAAGAATATGAAACAACGAGAAAACATATGGTATTCGTGTGAAATTCAACTACCTTTCTACTTGAACAAGCAAAAGAACATCGGATAGTAAAGCAATTCTTCGTACCCAGTAACAATTGCCCTCCAATTAACGAAATGAAGGACTTAAGAACCCGCACTACAACATAGATAGGCATAATTTACAGCCCCTAAAATTAGCATACAAACACAAACACTAACATACAAAACACAATCAGATTAAAAGTAGGCAAAATACTTGTCAATTCAACACACTTGTGGGCTTAATTGCAAACAAATTCTAGGGCTGCAAGGTCAATAAATAACGAAATGAAAAACCAAAAAACCAACCTCGGACGCCCAAGGAAAAATCGTAAGATCGAAGACCCAAAAAAATTAAGAAAAAGGAGAAAGAGAGAGGAGCAATACCCTCTTCTCGCCAAGGAAGTTACGCATCCGAAGTATGAATCATCTTTCTTCCATTGATCCGTCATTAGCCACGTGAAGAAATTGCCTCAGGGAAATTGTGCAATTAGGGAAAAACCCTAATTTCGGAATCGCCGAACGATCGTCATGGAGGAATTCAACGGTGGCTGCCGTTGACAGAGAAAGGGAAGGGTTCCGGTGTCGGAGCCGAGGAACGAGAGAGATGAGAGGCACGAGAATCGGAAGCGAGTTCGAGAGAGAAGAAGGAGCTCGTAATTCCATTCCCGAGTGCACGACTCTTCCCGAATTTTCACCGGAATTGGGGCGACAAGGTGCGTGCCGACGAGTGGACAAAAGCAAGTGGCGAGCGGTGGAGAGTTCGGGAGAAGGAGTGGCTGCCGGTGAGAGAGAGGAAGGGCGGGCGAATGGTAGAGAGAGAAGAAGCAAAGTAAACCGGGGAAAAAGAAATGTCGAGAGTCGGGCAAACCCCTAAACTTTTTTTTTATTTTTCTTTTTTTTATATTAATATTAGCCGATTAATCGAACCGTTGATTATGATCCGACGATTTATATGAAAGATGCTTACCTATTGTTTGGTGCTTACCTATAGGAGGGTGCTTACTTGAACCCTTCTATATATATATATATATATATATATATATATATATATATGTGTGTGTGTGTGTGTGTGTGTGTGTGTGTGTGTGTGTGTGTGTGTATAAACCCTCTAGAAAGAGGAAAGAGCATCTAGAGAGAGAAGGCCCATCCTAATGGCCTCCATGTTTCTCAAAGGGCCTAACCACCAGATCCATTCTCTCTTTTCTAACGCCTTTCACTACCCCATCTTAATTGTCTCTTGCTTCTCAAAGTTCTTAATCCCCTTCTTTTACTCACTCTTCACTCTGCCTCCATTTCATATTGTGCTCTCATGACATTGTCGGTTATTGTTTTGTTAGATTCACATGCTGACTTTTATCCGAAGCTTTATGTCTTAGGCCCTGTTCCATTTAGTTATAAGGAACTGTAAGGATGTAAAAAGATGTAAGAAAATTTGTAAGCAATTGTAAGAAGATGTAAGCAACTATAAGGAGATTGTTAGGAGTCGTAAGAAATCGTAAGAAATTGTAAGGAGCTGTAAGAAGTCGTAAGAAGTTGTAAA
Organism: Talinum fruticosum; assembly: GCA_021018815.1. Taxonomy (NCBI): domain Eukaryota; kingdom Viridiplantae; phylum Streptophyta; class Magnoliopsida; order Caryophyllales; family Talinaceae; genus Talinum; species Talinum fruticosum. The sequence goes on along the minus strand of JAITYX010000098.1, from coordinate 600,744 downwards.
GAGTTGTAAGGAGATGTAAGCAAATGTAAGAAAATGTAAGGAGATGTAAAGAATATAAAATGTTTTACATGACTTGATAAAAATGTTTAATACATGTTTATATTTATATGCAACATATTTGCATTTTTATTTATGAATTTAATGTAAATTATAAAATTTATATATTTGTAATGCTAAATGCATATGTATTAATTTGATGATTTATTTTCTTCTTTTCTTATTTTAAGAAAAAACAAAATTATGTTTGATACTTATGAAAAGAGTTTTTATAGATGCATAAATGACTTTTATAATAGATAGCTGAAAATGACCTTAATTTTACAAGTTTGAAATAAATGTTCTTAACAATTAAATGTTCTCAACTACTAAAATTACTAGTTGAGGACATTTATTTCAAACATGTAAAATTAAGGTCATTTTCAACTACCTATTACATGAAAATTATTTATGTATCTATAAAAAACAAATTTCTTTTTTTCTTGAAAAAACAAATTATTAAATATGACATAGATAGCATTTGACATCACAAATATATAAATTTTATTATTCTATTACGTAGAATTCATAAATAAAAATACAAATATGTTGCACCTAATTATAAAAATACATATATGAATACATTAAACACTTTTATCGAATCATATACAACATTTTATATTCATTATAACTCCTTTCAACTTTTTACAACTCCTTATATCTTTTTACACATCCTTACAACTTTTTACAACTATGTTAAATGGAACATGGATGAAATAACCCAAATAATTTCGTCACATTCAACTCGACTATTTACCTACAAACTTAAACTTTAATAAAAGTGTGTAATATTATTCATGATAGCTAGCTTAAATGGACATGATACTTTTGAAATTAATTATTCGTTGAAATTTGTTTGTGAATTTATTAAGACATAAAATTAAATCAATGTATCCAATGGGTATTAATTATCAAAATCCTCACACATCTATACAAATAAATCCGATATACTCGAAATATCCGATGAGAGTATGAGTATAAGAATGGGGAAAATAGAGTGTTGGTATAGTTACATCCGTCATGTACATATCCCACGACCATCCCTATTAGACACCTCTACATACATAAATATTCACCAACAAAAAATTTTCATTAACGCTAGAAAAATAAATTCATAATAAATTTTAATATGAAAAATAATATGTAGTTGTAAGGAGTTGTAACAAGGTCTAAGGAGTTGTAAGAAGTTGTAAGAATTTGTAAGAAGGTATAAGGAGATATAAAAAGCTGTAAAGAAAGTTGTAAAAAGTTATAAATTAAAGCTAAATGAATCAGGTTCTTTACTCATCAGTTGGCTGCAAATCAAGTTGAGGGATCCTCCCTAGTCATCCCAATGGCCTCCATTTCCTATTGGCTACAAATCAAGTTGTGGGATCCTCCCCGGTCCTCTTCTTCGTTAAATTTGTCAATTTCAAAGCACATTACGCATTTTCCGTCTTGCTCATGTCAATTTGCGTTCTCCTTTTCATGGTTTTATTGTTTCTCACCTTAATATGAATCAATGGGGTCTTGCTAATGACGATCTTGTCATATACTACCTCTCTATTCTCATCGATCTACACTTATTGAACAATTTTCTCGCCAAAACTACATCAATTAGTATGAAAATTGTTGCCTTTTGGGTTTTTAGATGGGAATATGTGGTATGCCCAACCCATTACACCACCCAAGCCCCTATCATGATCCCTGCCTTTTGTTGCTACCCACCCCAGAAATGGTTGGTAAAACCACCTTGCTCACCTTGCCCTTTCATACCCCCAGCTTCGATTTGATTTTAGCCACCAAAGAGTAAAAGCCTAAATCACCTTTCAAACTCTCCGTCTCGGTCCTCCTCCCCCTGTCTACAACTAGCATTACCACCTTGTTTATCTCATCTTCTAGCGCTCGTAGCATTGATCTCAACTTAGCCACAAAAACGGGAAACCTAGTTTCTTTTTCTTAATTTCCGTATCGATCCTCCTCCTCATATCACCATTCTTGTATTCGTTTCGTCTATCCTCCACAAATCTTGTGAGTATTGACATCTCGCCACCTAAATCGTTCTTACTCGGAGCCCAAGTTTGGATGACGACGATTCTCCGAGGCAATGGTCATCGGTTTAGACCAAATACAATGAAAGTTAGGGTGTGTTTGTTTCAGTGGAAAATATTCTCTCGAAAAATTATCATTCTATTTTCCGTCATTTGGTAGCGTAAGTGGTGGATAAATATTTTCCGGAGGAAAATAATTTCCCTCAATCAAGGGAAAATAAATTTCTTTTTATGAGGAAGGAAGTTAATTTTCCTCTACCTCAATCAAGGGAAAATAAAGTCTTATTAATGGGAGTTCAAGTTATAAGATTCTCTTGTTGTGCCACCTTCCGTTTCTTTTTCCAAGTTTTGTCCTTGTCTTTTTCCATTTTTTGTTGTAAAGGTCATAGATGAAAAGTTTTTTTACGATATTTATTTCTTTTTTTTAATTTCTATTATTTTATACATGGAAAAGTTTGATCATAGAGAGATGTGCAAACTTATCAAATTTAGGTACTCAATATATATATATATATATGTATATGTATTTGGGTTTTGAAGTTGAATTAGTTATTTACTTTTTCTTTTCATATTTATGGGGTTTTTATGGTTAATTTTTGCATTTAAGTAGCTATTTTAGAAAATTATTTTTCTTCTACCAAACAAAGGAAAATGTGGGTGAAAAAATGGTTTTCCTTGAAAATTCATTTTCCCATAAAAATAATTTCCTTGGAAAATATTTTCCCTCAACCAAACACACCTTTAATCTGTATGCTTTCATCTTTAGGTTATGTGTTCCTTGTCGCCTCTCTTGATTCGAAGTGACCTGTTATGATTATAATTTGGTTTTGTTATGTTTTTAGTCTACTACTATTACTATTATTATTGCTAAAAAATATTATTATATATTAAAATTTTAGTAATATCATTACTATAATTATTATTGTTATTATCATTATCGTCGTTATAACTTGCTATTATAATGGTCGTCATTTTTATCGTTATAGTACTCTTGCGACAATTTCATAATATTTTTGGATAATATTTTCATACAACATCATTACTCCATGAAATAATAATAATAATAATACTAATAATAATAAATAATAATGTATTATAATAATAATAATTATTATTATTATTATTAATTTTATTATTATCATTTTATTTTTATTATTATTTTTTCATTATTGCTCTCAATACTTCATAATAATAATAATAATAATAATAATAATAATAATAATAATAATAATAATAATAATAATAATAATATTGTCATTATTATTAAAAAGTTAATTATTAATATTATTATTACCATTATAATAGTTTATAACCGCTCATAACCTCTATACAACTCATAACAGATGATAACCGCTAATTATAGCCGCTCGTAATAGCTCATAACAGACTCATAACAGCTCATAAATGTTATAGACGCTATAACCGCTAGTTTTAATAGTTGAAACGAACATACCCTAAACTGTTTTCTCTTTGATGGTTACCTCCGGTTCATAAATCCTGGCCTTTTGCTTCTTACTGTTGTATTACCCTCTATGAGTTACATAGATGCCTGGCTTCGGAATCACACTTCTATTCTCCTGCTGAAAACTCTTCTCTATGTGTATTGTTAGATTTATTGGCCTCTATTAGTCGTAGTCCTTCTTGTTATATTATGTCTTTCCAAATTCGTCCTATTCCTAAATTACCAACTCGGTGGATTCTATTGTGAGTTAGAGTTAAGGCGGTCTTTATCCAATTGTCTTATGCTTAATATTGTGTACTGGTTTATTATTTGTCTTTTCCTTCCTTGGAGGTCTCCGACCTATCATCATACTTCTTGTGGGTTGTGGCTGAGATTCTTGTTTTGCCTTTAGTTCCCATGCCATCCCTAAGTGCCTTTTTAATTATAGAATTAACCATGCTTGTTTCTAGCTGCTGTGTTGGATCTTGTTTTGGCTCATGACTGAAGGGTTAAAATGATCGATTGGGAGAAAGAGGGAGAAGACACTTTGTGGTTACATTTTATTTGTTGTTATTGCCTATATATTTCTTAATGTAATGGAGATTGTTTGTAATTTATGGGCAAGTTAAATTTCAAGTTCACCTAAAATTCCCAATGCTTTAATTCTAATCATTTTTAATAGGGCCCGAATCTTGCTCCGTAAGTTGCTCAAATCAGATTTACAATATGATATAAGAACATCAATTGTGCTTAACAATACCTATTTTCAGAATTTGGCTTTATTGAGAAAGGGAATCTTAGGCTTATTTGAGTTCTCAACTCAAATCAACCGGAAGACCATTGAATGTTTTCACCTATTAGCTCTTGGTTTTAGAACCCAAAATCCTTTTAAGATTTTATTTATGAAAATTATAAGTTGGAATGTTTAAGCATCTAAGAGAGTAAAAATTCATTGTGAAATAAGATATCTAAAGAATTTACAGCATCCTGATATTATGTTTCTCATTGAGATTATGGTTAATGACACTAATGTAAGCAATCTCATACAAAAATTGGATTTCGAGAATTCTGAATTATATCCCCTATTAACCATGCGGGAGGAATATGAGCTCTTTAGAATACAAATAATGTTATAGTAAATACCCTAACAAAGAAGGATAGGGCTATACACATTTATGTAAAAGATAGAGTTACAAATTATGAATCAATTATTTCGAGGGTCTATGGACCTCTCTTGGTGTATTCTAGATTATTTCGATGAACTCGCAAACCCTCACGAAAAAATAGAGGTACCACACTTCGAGTAGAAAAGACATAACGCCTTAATAATTTCATCCAATCTATTGATGATGTTAGCCTATCCCCTTTGGGTAGAATCTTCACTTGGAAAAAGGATATTAGAGATAATATCATTTAAGAACAACGGGATAGAGCGATTGCTAAAAAGAATGGTTTAATTTGTATCCAAAAGTAGAGATTAGACATGGACTATTTTCCTTCTCAGACCATTATTATATCTTTATTAACAATAACTCTATATTAAATAATCAAAAGAACTGTCATTTCAGATTTCAACCTCACTAGACAAATTCCATAAATGTGAACTATAATGTGCATAATAAATGGGGGAAATAATGTTAGGGGCATAACATTGTTTCACAAAGTCTCCAAGTTAAAGAGAGTCAAAGGTGAACTCAAAGAATAGAACCAAATGACAAATAATAATTTTCAAAACAAAATGGAAAGAAATATAGAAACATTACAATATGTCGAGAGCAGGCTATTTAGTGAACTTCGAAGGTTGAAATTAAATCATTGCTTTGTATATTAATCAAGCAACGAGAGAAATTACTACTTTTCAACCAGCAATATTAGGGGAAATTCTCCAAAATACAGTGGTTAAATGAATGGGATAGGAATTCTAAATTCTTTCATAATAACATTATAGCCCGAAAGAGAAGAAAAATGATTACCGGACTCAAAGATTCATCTAGACTCGGATAGAGGACATGCAAACTATTTGTAATAATTTTGTTAATAACTTCCGAAATCGTTTTATGACAAACCAAAATTGAATTAAATCACCACCAATTATCCATATGAAATTTTCGGTTTACTTCAAAAGTTTTCTACTTGAATAAATTAAGAATGCAGTCCACCAAACGGACACTTCTAAAGCACCGTGATGATTTTGGACCAAGTTTTTTCCATAAAATAGTCTCCATGGTCAACGTATTCCATGAAAAAGGGAAAAATCCTCAAATAGATTAACCAGACTTTTATAACGCGTATTCCAAAACTCAACAATCCAAATTCCACGAATCATTTTAGATCCATTAGTCTATGCAATGCAATATACAAAATTATTGCAAAAGTACTAGCTAACCGGCTTCGATCATGCTTAAACGAACTTAATCTCTTTATTCCAAAGTGTCTTTGTGCCAGGAAGACAAATTCACGATAATATTCTACTTGCCTATAAAATTATGCATAGATTCAAAAATGAAAAAAGTAAAACAACATGGGTGACACTCAAGTTGGATATGGAAAAAGCATATGATAAAGTGGAAGGGGACTTTATGTTTGAATGTCTTACTTTGATGGGCTTTCCCCATAAATGGATTGATTGGATCCAAGAATGCATATCCTCAGTTTCTTACTTGATTCTTATTAATGATCAACCTAATGGTTTCTTTAACCCAATAAAAGAACTTAGATAAGCAGATCATCTTTTACCTTACTTATTTCTTATTTATATGTAAGCTTTGTCATCTAAACTAATTCAAGGCGGGCTTCACAAGAAAAATGGTCTCGGAATGAAGCTTTGTGTTAAAGGAAATTTGATACCGGCCCTTTTCTTTGTTGATGATAGCTTACTTTTTTGTAAAGCTAAGGCCCAACCTTTCTATTTCTTAAAGAAATCATAGATGAATTTTGTGTGTCCTCTGTTCAATTGATAAATTTTCACAAATCATCCATGATTTTCTCCTCAAATGCTACCAGGAGAGATAAGGAAGTAGGTTCAGCTATTTTCATATTCCTATTGTTGAATCTCTTAGTAAGTACTTAGGTTGTTCGGTTGTGCAAGGGAAAAAGAAAATCTCGATGTTCTCCCCAATTATTGATAAAGCAAATAGTAATCTCGGTGCTTAGAAAGCCAATACCTTATCTAAAACAGGAAAAGTAGTTTTAATCCAATCAAATCTAAAATCTCTACCGGCCCACACAATGCAATACTTTAAACTTCCAAAACATATGACTGATTCTCTTGATAAATTAATAGGAATTTCTTTTCAAAATCCAATGGCAATAAAGGTATGCCCATGATTGCATGGGATCATATCTGCCAGACCTAAATGCAAAGGTGGACTGTGCTTAAGTAAAGTCGAAGATATTAACATAACCTTCCAATGTAAATTTATCCGAAAATTAATTAAAGGGCCCGATAATTTATGAGTCCAACACATGAAAACAAAATATGCTAGACAAGGAGACCTTTTCACCCACAAAAAATGGTGACTCGTGGGTTTGGAAATCCTTGTATAAATGTTTTTCTACGTTCAACGACGAAATTTGTTGAAAAATTAGACATGGAAAAGATATCCACTTTTGGACTAATATATGGTGCGAAAACCAAAATTTGTTACGAGATCACGGGGTATGAGCCATTTTCAATTAATTTACAAGCCATAATAAATCAATTTATTACGAATGACAAGTCGGGATATCCCCAAGGCGGATGCTATATTACCGACTAATATGGTGAACCTTATCAAAAGTATTCCAAGTACCATGAAAATTGTTGGGACTCACGGTGATTGGTTTGTTTACTACAAAATCTTCCACTAGACTAGCACATAATGCACATAGGCATGATAGGTGAGATGGGAAGTGGATTTGAAAAATAAACATACCACCTAAGATCAAAGTCTTCCTATGAAAATTCCTCCTTGATAGAATTCCCCTTAGGAAAACATTAGCTAGAAGGGGATCCAAGTTGATTATCTATGTAAAATCTGCAATTCATATGAAGAATCGGAAGATCACCTCTTTTTAAGTGCCCGCGAACACACCATGTGTGGGCAACAACTTCAAACTATCATTAGTTACACCAAACCAACTTCATTTCTCTACAAATTGCTCGGGAAAGACATTATCTAGGTGACTCGATCCACCCTTCGACTAGATCAACTTCACAAAGTCATGTTTCTATTATGAAGCATTTGGAAGGAAATGAATGCCCTAGTTTTTAAGAGTAGTGAAGATTTCAACCATATCAAAGTACTAATCAAGGCAAAGAGAGTTTTTGCATAATGGAAGTCAAGGCAGAGGTACTCTCCAAAGGACCTTTATAGTGGAAACCGATTCGGGTATTTCCCAAACAGCTCCAACTCACCCACCACGTCACCAGCCAACCTGTATCTACTCGGTCAAATAAGGGAGATATCGGTCCAGAGCCAACCCTTAACAGTGTCGGTAAAAGCCCAAAACCCACTAGGGTTAGGGTTTCCCCGAACCACGGTAAATTACTATTCTATCCCTTTAAAATCTCCTATAAATACACACCATTTCCCAACTCCATGGGGTATGTTATGTTCACATTTCACAAAGTCTCATCTTTCTCATAATCCTACCTCTAAGCTTGCTAAGCTCTCAACACTCGATAGTCAACGTTCATCAACGTTCATTAACACTCATCCCAAGAACTTCCATCTTTGAAAAGCTTCTCGATTCCCAAGGAATCCCCCACGTACATCGAGGAAGATCTCCTCGATCCTTTCAATCAAATCGGATACTAACTTGAGCGTCGGAGGGCGTTCCCGGGATCCACCACCCGGGGCTTTGCCTTTTGTAGGTTCAAGTAGTCGCCACTCGGACTCGGATCGATCGTGTCATGTCCACTGAACCGGAGCAAGAAATCCTTCCTCTCTCCGAATTATCATCCACATCATCAACTCGGTTTCTCCGGAAACGAAACAATCACTCTAATTCGAAGCAAATCCATCTAGTTAAACCTTCAAATGGATGGGTTAAGCTTAACTTTGATGGATCATTCAACGAGTGGCAATGCAACTATGAGTTTTCTTGTTACGAAATGACGAAGGCGATTTGGAGAATGCAAGAGCATCTAGCCTAGGTCATACATCCATTGTGGTGGCAGAGGCTAGTGTGCTTAGATTTGGGCCATAAGAACCAATCAAAGCAAATATCGAGAGAATTTAAATTAAAGGTAATAATAAAATTACTCTCAATCACCATTACTTAATAATCCCTTAATTAGAGAGTATTAAGTGTGGTTGCGATGGAAGTTACCGATCGAAGGTGTTACCGCCGTCCTAAAAATAGGACTAAGCTAAAATAAAATACAATAAAAACCTATGTCAATCAATTATACTTTATAGTGAGTCCTAATAGCACTAGATATTCATGTCCCGAGGAGCTAAACCATACAAAATAATTAAACAAACCCCAAAATACGGCTTCGATACAAATATATATTATACGGGCCCATATAATCGTCTACGAGTAGAAAATACACAACATGTAATACATCCCAAGGTCAAACCTAAAAACTAGATGAGGAGAAAATCACTCTAAGCATCTAGACCTATCATAGAGCAATGATAACGACATATTCGAGTTAGGTCTTGCATCCGTCGGGCTTCTTAGGCAATAGGTTGTTCACATATACTTTTCCTAAAAACAAAATTAGAGGGGAGAGAATATGATTCAAACTTGCTTATCAAACTTCTTAGGCAATGATAACGACATATCTAGTTAACCGAGCACACGCATTTCAATTCGGTTTAGTTCAAAAGTAGAGAGGAGAGAATATGAGTCAAACTTGCTTGCCAGTAAGTAGAACCCCTTATATAATTGATGCGATCTTTGAGTAAGGTGCACACCTCCCGGCCCACCGAGAACCCGAGTTGAAGTCGAGTGGGTGGAATTGAAGGGTGTAAACCACGATAATTGATAATTGATAGTTGATTGGGGACCATTTTATTAGGTAACAAAACTTGATTTGCAAATGATTCATTATTAGTTATATATATATATATATATATATATATATATATGTGTGTGTGTGTGTGTGTGTGTGTGTATGTACGAAATATTGATATTTGCTAAAAACATGTGAATTTTCGAAGAGTACAAGCAACGAACGTATCTGGACTCAAAATCTTTGTTTCTCCCCTTTATAGAAATTTAAGTTACTCGGATTAATATATATATATATATATATATATATATATATATATATATATATATATATATATATATATATATATATATATATATACTTAAACATTTATCTTAATTATTATAGCCCATTTAACAAGTGTAAAATATGCTCCTACTGGTTATTGTTATTGTTACTGTGGTTATTATTATTATTATTATTATTATCATTATTATTTATTCTTAGCTACAACTAATCTGTTTAATTTGCCAATCCTACATTATTTTCAATCCTTATCACTAACTTAATCCTTACTTCTCACTTCGTTACGTTCAAAATCCATAATTAAATAATTAAACTAATCCATAAAATGTTTTTATACAGGAAGATTTCATAATTTACTTAACATGCTCAAAATCCATACATCCCCACAAACATTACTTTACAGTTATATGCATCCTTTCCTAAATAAATTTCACATCCACAATCACAATTAGGTATAGTAAATTGTTCAAATTTCTACATGCCTCCAACACAAGTTATTATTCAACTTCAATCTCCCTACACATTTCTTCCTCTTGCTCAATTATAGCAAATTCCAAAATGCAACTAAATCATCAAATTACTCAAGATTCACATTAATATATTCCCAATTCAATTCACTAAATCACAATTTCACATTAATATATTCCCAATTCAATTCACTAAATCACAATTTCACAAGAGTAATCACATTCATTCACCTTCATACACAATTACCCCACCAAATTACCAAATCATAATCATTCACCCTAATTCAAATTTTTTCCAATTCAATCTTTAAATTCACTGAGTAAATAATGAAGTGTGATAATCTAGGGTTTTGAGTTTTACCTTCAAACCCAAAGAGTGGAAGCCAAGAAGATGAAGTTGTGCTGGTGCATAGTTGGGCTCCGGCGACCTACGGACAGCGATGGCGACACCTCCGGCCGGTGAGCTGCGGTTGGTGGCTGGCCAGAAAGTGGGCCGCAGCAGGGGCGAGGCAGGACGCGAGCGAACGAGAGAGAGAGAGAGCACAGGCGGCCTTCGGGAGGCGCTGGCGCCGGCTTCTGGCCGGCGATGTTGGCGTCCGGTGGCCGAAAAAGCGAGGCAGCAGGAAGGATGGAGAGGCAGGGGATGGGAACGCGAGAGAGGAGGCACGGAAGAGAGAATTTGAGGAAAATTGAAATTGCTTTGTGCCTTCCCCAATTTTTAAGCTGATATTTTTATCGTCATTATATGTTTTTTTTTTTTGTTTCTTGTTAGTTCTAGCATTTTCTGATTTTATTGTTATTATTATTTTTATTTTATTCTTATTTTATTTTATTTAAATAGTATTACATATAATTTATACAATCAATTCTTAAATATAACGATTTGTTTAAAGTATAATCTTTAATAGCCTTATAACCATGTACATTCGCATTTATACACATTATATATATTTATATAAATTTTAAAATTTTTATTTTAAATATATGTATAAATTTACCATCATTATTATGAAAATTTTATTGGACGCCACTACGTCGCCTTAGTTGCATGACACACATATAAAAATAATTTAAATATAAAATATCTAATTGAAGTACGTATGCTCGATTATATAAATGTTGTAATCGATAAAATAAATAATGTGGTTTAGGGTGGGTTTGTTACAACGATCAAATGCATCATCGTTCAAGCAACAACAAAGAAATGAGCAAATGAGTAAAAGGAGCGAGAGTTCACTACCCTCCTTAAACTCACCATCTATCTATAAAGACTCGGGGCCATAAAAGCGTAACGGTTGATGGTACACATTCCACCTGCCCACCTCGGGAAGCATGCATGTAGAACGTGAGGGGCTAAATGATCCGGATATTTCTCGGGCAATTCCAGCTCATCCGCCACGTCACTAGCCAGTTGTGATCAATCGGACAATGGAGGTATCAGCCCAAACTCACTCTCAACGGGCCGGATAAAATGCCAAAACCCATTCGGGCTAGCGTTTCCTCCTAAATTATGGTAAATTACCACTTTACCCCTATTAAATTCTTCTATAAATACTCACTAACCTCCACTATCACAAGGGAAGGCTCATAAGCTCACATCATCCATTTCAAACACTTTCCTCTCTTGGAAAGTCTCACAAATCCCAAAAGGACTTACTCCGATAAGCAAATCTCATAAATTTCCCTTCGCTTACATCGAGGAAGATTTCCTCGATTCGATCATTCGAGTTCATCACAGTAACTTGAGCGTGGAGAGTTGTTCCCCGAGATCCACCCGGGGTTTCACCTTTTGCGGGTTCATCGGTCACCATGTAGAATCCATTCAATCAAGTCACACCCTCGCAACCGGAGAAGTAAATCCTCTCTCTCCGAACCATCATCCACATCATCACACCGGTTTTCCTCCGGAAACACCTACCATATTGAACCTCCCCAACAACCGACCTTCGATCAAGAGGTTCGCGTTCCTGAACTCGAGCCCTTCAAGGATGACCAACAACTCCAACCCGAGCCCTTCAAGCATGACTAGGAAGTCGGGGCCTTCGAGGATGACAAGGAGTTGAGTTAAAAGTTCTTGCAACAAGAAAGACTCTGTGGGCAAAATGATGACCAGTTCACCCTGGATCATGTCATAATTGACGAGTAATATAGTTCCGATTGAACTATCAAATCCTACAATAACGAGATGAATTAACTCACTGTTGTGACATAATTATGTCGTGACTTGAGCTTAGCATCCCTCGATGACCAACAAGATAGAGGCTCTTGTGATGAAGAGTTAGAAGTTTGAATTCTTGTACACGGGAGGACCTTGTGGGTGATACTTCGTCCGAACGTGTCACGCATGAGGTCTCAACTATCGAGTTCAATAGTTCGATGACAACGACAACGAGTAACATCTAAGGTGGATCTTATTGATTGCGGGATTCTTGAAAGTAAAGAAATACAATGTCCGATAATCGTAACATATGATGTGGATCCTATTGATAATGAGATCTTTAAAAGTAAGGAGGTAAAACATGATATGGATGCCGGAATTCTTGATAGTAAAGATGTACCAAGTTTGACAACGAGTAACATCCGACGTGGATCTTATTGATGGCGTAATTCTTAAAAATAAAGATATATGATGTCTTAACCTCGAAACTAAGGTAGTAGTGGATGTAGATGGCAAAGGTAAGGAGAAAGGAGGAGAGAGGAGGGTGCGAAAGGAGGAAAGAACAATCCTCTTAACTTTTCTTAGGAAACGTAGCGAGCAACGTGGGGATGTCTCCAAGGATGAACTTGAGAAGTACATGGTCAGGTAATACATTTTGATTTGCATTCATTGCGTTATTGTTTGAATATATGATGATCAAATTTAAAAATTTAATTCGATTAACTTCAAAATTAAACTGATTTTAACTTGATTTAGGTGGTAGTCTAATTTCAACCAAGTCAATTCAAATAAACATTATATTTTCTATTGTTTAAAAGATAAATTTGCTATGACTTACATATAATATAAGTGAGGTTTTAATCCAAAACTAGTTGGTAATAGGTAAATTAATCATTTTGTTACATATATATTCCTTTGATTTGTCTATGTAAGATTATTATCTTGTAACAAAACTAACACATAATGATAATGATTCAAATAGAAAACATCCACTTGACTCAACATAAACTCAACTCTTTATCGACCTCAATTATTATCTACCTAATAAGAACTTAACAAATCCTTGATGAAGACGTTATACAGATCGAATATGATATGACTGACAGTAATGCACCTACTTTATATATAAACTTATTTATCCTATTTAAACTAATGTAATTTAAATGACTTGTTTGTCAACTTTGATAAATAAAACTGTCAAAAGTCATAATAGTATAACAGCACCACCCCTCCTTGGGGGGGAGGATTTGTTTTATAGTTCGTTGTTGTCGTTTTAATTAGCTTGGTGATCATCATATAATGACTGTATTATTGGAAGTTTATGTTTTCTCGTTGCACTTTCGAAATTTTTTTCGTTTATCCTGTATTACAATCTTCTATTTATTTGGAGTGAGAAAGTTTGACCTAACGTTATAAAGATATAAAAGAACTTGAATAACTGAACTGAGTTTTGACTTGAGGTCGACAAGAACTAACCGTTTAATATAAATCATACAATTTTTTTATTTTTGAAAAAATATAGACTATTTTCAAGCCCGAAACGAAATTCACCCAATTATTAAGAAGTAACACATTTGTAAGCTTTACATCTACTTTTGTTCAGTGTGCATATGTTAACACCACTGTACAACTTTCTATATCTGAAAAAGCATGTAAATCGTATTATACATCACACGAAAAGCTACCTAACCACCATTCTTTGGTGTGGATTCACAAAGCAAAATCATGATTAAAGCTACACAATGTTTACAAATAATCAGCAAAACCCTAATTAGACAACAGGAGTAAAAAGTACACACATCATTTAGCTTCTTGTGTATCCATAATGAAAGAACAAATAAAAAGAAAAATTATATGAGAAAGAATCCTAAAGCAAATCATCTCAGTTCTTCCTTTTCTCCGCGATATCCAAACATACAGAGCTAAAGAAAACTATGTCGAAAAAAGACCTCAGTAATCGATCAAAACTTCAGCAAATGCAAGTTCATTTGCACCCGCATCATGATGTACGTCATAAGTGGAAATATATACAGCTGTATATATACATCAAGGCAAGTAAGACGGTGATGAAGCAATTTGAGATCTTTAGATCAAATCCTTAGCAGCACAATTGAGTAAACTGCTTGGGTTGTTAGGTATATGTGGTATGAACACAGGGATTTCAGAATCAGCTGGTAGGTTAGCAGGACCCGGAAATGACTTCCTCTGTTGCTCAGAGCTACCTGCAATGGCAGGAAGATGATTGCGTGTATGTTTGCATCTAATCGATCCACTAGTAAGCTAGCAACTGATCTATTCTCTTTTTTTCTTTCTTATTTTTCTTATTTATGTCTGTTTTCTAAATTTTTTGGATGATTGAATGTATATGAAGTATAATAAGTATAAAGATTTTATATTAGCCAAAATTGTTGAATATTAGCTTTCTCTTGATTAACATTGACTATAGTTATGGATGCATCAGCGATCATTATTGGTTGCGTAAAAAATTGCTAAATTATTTTCACAAAAAATATAATATATGGACTATTAAGTTATTGGATGCAATGCTGAATGTAGTATTTAATACTATGAGATTAAACATTAACAATAACATTAAAAAATAAAATTCAACATATATTTTCCCTTTTGAATGGGAAATATTTTGAAAAATAGAAAATAAAGAAGAAATAAAGATGAACCACGGTGACAACTTCCTCCCTATTATATAATCAACTAATCCCTAATAATAAACTTCCCAAAAAACTCCTAAAAAGACAAAAAAAAAATTATGATGATCAAAGTCCTATACCTAAATGTAAACGAAATAAGTCAAACATTGCTAGAATAATGTATATTTTTTGCAATAGATATCCTTTATTTACTTGATTCACATATCTATTTTAATTAAAATCTTATCTTATTATATATTTTGATGTACTTTTCAAAACTATATTCATAAAATAAAAGGAAAGAATACAACTTAAAAAGTTCAATTGTAGCAATTTAAATAGAAACTTATCATGAAAAAAATTTAAATTATTAAATTATGATTTATTTTTCCTAATGGGTAAGGTCATTATAATAAAATAAAAATCATGACAATTACCGCAAATTTACTTAATTAATGGGTAAGGTATGTGATTTGATTTTTTAATCTCCATTATACTATAAATATATAAATGTTAGGGTTGTGTATGCAACTAGCTTGACTAATACATAAAGATAAGTTAATGATTAAGTTTCATCTTTCTATACATTAACAAAACTATTCTATAAAAGTTCTTCATAGAATTAATTAGTTAACCACTTGATAAATTTTAAATTGATTTCATTAACAATAGTTATTTCATTATATTGATCTAACACTACTACAAAACTGTTATTTAGCAACGAAACTAACATAAAGTATGATGTGTGTTGGCCAGCGACGGAATTAGCGACAGAACAAAAAATTCGTCGCTAATTTCAAAAATAGTGATGGAATAAACGACGGAAAGTGGCACCTGGTGATGGATTCATATTTTTAAAAAAGTAGAGTTTTTAGATAGCGATGGACCAATTCCGTCGCTAATTTGCATAGCACCGGAATATGACGTCGCTAGGTAAATATAATTTTCCGAGATCTGACCCAAAGAAAAAGAAAAATAAATAAAATTATATTTTTTAATTAGCGACGGACCAGTTCATTGCTTTGGGTCCGTCGCTATTTAAAAAGTTAGGATAGCGACAGGACCTATCCGTCGTCGGGTCCGTAGCTAACCTAATATAAAGTTTCGGATCTAGTTTCTCGGCTAGACGATGAAACCGAAGATTGTGAGAGCAAGTGAGAGTGAGAAAATTTTCGGCCGTCCACAACCACTTACCGCCGGCCATCCACCCGCCCCCTACACGTCGTCTCATCGCCACCCACTTCGTGAATTTTGGTCGAGCTAACAAGGAAGGGGAGGAGAGAGCTTGAGGGAGAGGAGATCTTGCCGCCACTGCCGAGCTTCAGCTGCCGCTGTTCTGTCACCGGTTGTGCCACCACCGATCTTGCTGCTAGCCGCCGGTCCCACCGCCGCCACACAACCCATTGAAGGTAGTGTTTCCCTCATTATTGTTGGATTTAGAGTTTGATTTATTTAGTATAAAATTGGTGATTTTACGAATTTGATGCAAATTAATGTTCATTGTGAATGAATTTGAAATAGAAAATGTGCAATTGTGTGAATTATGTATATAAGTTGTGTTGTTTATGGTATATGAGGTTAGATTTATTAAAATAAATTGTTGAAGTTGAAGTAAATTTGTTGTTGTGCTTAATTGTGCAATTGTGATTTATGTTTGTGATTTATGTGCAATTGTGCAATTTGTTTGTGGTTTATTTATATATAGTTGGACTTTTGACAACTAAGAAATATATTGTGCTTAATTGTATGAAATTAGAAATAAAATTATCTTCGTATATATTATTGTTGTAAATTTTGGAATAATGTTATAAATTTTATTTGTGTGTGAGTTGATTTATACTAATTAGGGCGAAATAATGTTATGAATTTATGTGTGTGGGCTGATTTACACTAATTAGGTAGAAATAATGAAGAAGAAGATAATAATGATGATGAGGATGATGGTTAATAATATGGATATTGTCACAAATTATGTCTTCTTTTATGTTGTTTTAGATTGAATCATTTCAATATATGTTGTATAAATTAATTCTTACTAATGTATTGAAAGTGAAACAATCTAGATTGAGTAATGTGTACTTTCTTAATATATGAATATTTGTAACTAACGCTTATGTGTTTTTTTACTAACATGTACTTTCTTAATGCTTAATTGAAGGTGCAATAATTTTATATAATATGTCATTCAACTAATATTTACTAATGTGTATGTGTTGTTTATGTTAGGAGTTATGGAACGAGGTAGAAGCGAGTCGATTACCAACTCGAGGAAGGGCTATAAACAACGTCAACATGAGTTGTAGGTAAAAGTCAATGTGAACAAGAAATGTCGCATTTGTGGACTTTGATATGAGGCAAAGAACTTGAAAAGACCACGTCCATGCCCTTCAAATTAACAAAAGTTGTTACTCCGGATAACTCAAATTTGAGAACAACGGTGCTAAACTTTTAACTTTTGAGTTAAGTAAATGGATTGAGCATGCTTAAAGAAAAGGTTGAGAGTTTGGTTGTGCCAATAGCAAACATCACTGCATTTATGAAATCTTAACAAGTATCTGAATCTCACCCTATAGTGTAGTACAAGGACAAGAGGAAGAGGAGGAGGAAGAGTGAGGGACCCTTAATTTATTATGATCACAACTTATGTTTATTGGTAAACAATTTTGCGCACTTCTTTTTTCATTTGTTTTGATTGGCATGTACACGTGAATGGAGTTGGATTATGTGTTAGTGTTTGTGGTTGTTTTTTATGGTTATTTGTGAACTTGTGAAATGGTTGCAAATGTGTTTGGAGGAAGACCTTTTGAAATGTATGTTGTGGTATATGTAAATATGAAATGTCATTGTGACATATGTGAATGTTATATTTATATATCCATTCACATGTTTTTGTACTAGATTGCCAAAAAATAGAAAAAATATTGCATATTTATACCAAAACAACAACGGAACAGTTGATAGAACCACGACGAGATAAGCGACGGAACACAGCGACGGAGTACGTAATTCCGTCATTGAAATCGGTGACGGAATGTGATTTTCTATCGTTGAATTTTAGCAACACGGAAAATAGCGACGGAAATATTCCGTCACTAACTTGAGAATTTCGTCATTATTTAACGTTTTTCCATCGTTGTTTCCAGTCGTTATTTGTCAATTTTCTGGTAGTGTAAGTTACTAATTTTTGCAAAGAGCATTCAAATACGGCATAGGAAAAAAATCATCTTTCGTTGATAATTTTTAATTTTTAAACATGATTAAGTTTCATAAAAAATAAAAAGGCAAAAGGCTAACATATCCAAAATAAAATAAATAAAGTAATCTAAAGTGTAATTGTAGCCTTGCACATAAAATACAAGACTATATATTTTTTTTAAAAGCACGATTAAAGGTACAAAGGATGATTTAAATAAAAAGTACCAATTTATACTAAAAAGGTTTCGAAATATGCTACTATCGGGGGAGTTAGAAAGTAATTATTAGGGAGGCTAAATTCGATATTGTCTAAGACCAATTTTTAAATTTATTATTTTTTATTAATTATAGAATTTTTTAGCTACACTTCTCTGTACAACATAGTCAATTCACGTTCAATTTACCTTAATTTTTGTCACTATCTAAGAAATTAATTGATCAATCTAATCTATAACACCTATAAATAAAATTTTAAATCCATTACCAAAGTTATACACAAAGGATAAAAACCAACTCAATTTCTTAATATTTAATAAACTAAACAAGTGGTAGAGCTAGTAAATATATTTAAGAGTGTCCCTTTTTAATATTTTTAAATTTTTTAAATTTTATTATTTTTTATGGTGTCCCCTTTAGTAATTTTATAAATGTTTAAAAATTTTTAAATATAAATATAATTTTTTTTTACTATAGGTGTTCGGGAAACCTATAACTCTCACATAATCCCGCCATTAAAACTAAACATCTTGTTTTTCAATAAATATTTTCTTTAATTTAAAAATTCGTGTAAAGGCGGACCATAAACTAGTATATAATACAAATGGGACAACTTACGCAGAATTTTTGACAAAAGTGCCAACTTATGGTACGCGGGGAACCAGTTTTACAAAGACCACTAATCCCGATCCAAATGGGCTAAGAGCACTCCCACTGTTGGGAACGCAAATCTAGGGGTAGGCCCCAAAATGGATCCGAGTGGATCCCAAATGGGATCCGCTTGGATCCATATTTTTATCCACTTTATTTTTTTATTTATTAATGAATTATATTTTTGATGAAATTTTTGGGTAGTCAATTAAAAGTGAAAATTATATATGTGATTTTTTTGACAAAAAGAAAAAATATTTTTTAATAGTTTGTGTGAAAAATTAGAAATTGATTTTATATTTTTAAAGTTGAATTTTTATTTTTTGTCGAAACTTTGATATCGTATTTTTGATAATGTGTGTGAAAATTATATATTTATTATATTGTGAATTAGGATTTTTTGAATAATTTCGTTATTATAAAATAATTATTTGATACTTTAAAAATTATGTAAATTATTTTTCATAATTTATTAAAATAAATGACAAAAATAGAATAATAAAAGTAATTAAATATATATTAATTGTGAACTCTATACAAAATATTTTATTTAAAAATCCAAATTTGAGACATAGGTACGTGGAGATGAATATACATGATTTCAATTGCTTTACCGCGTTAATAATTAGATTCCGACGCGTTCATGAATCGAAAATTCATCCTGATTTTAGTTCTTTTAGCTTGGATTTACACGAATCTTCCTAAGAAAAGTAAACAGAGAGGATTTCTCTCTCTTCTCCTGATCCCAAAGACCAAGTCCACCCAGCCTCCATTAATCTCACCAATCACCATCATCTTAATTTTCCATTTTTTAATCGTCTCAAACTACCACTTCCAAGTCGTCTCTCCTTCCCCTTTTCAGTGTTGACTCCCTCTTCTCTCTCTCTAGGACGACAAAGTAGCAGTAGTAGGTAGTTGAATGATCTGCTGCCCCAATTTGACAACTCTCCTCGCCCAACTGTAAACCATTATTCTCCAAACCAAACCCACCAAAACCCATTTTCTGAACGCGCAAAAACAGCCATGAACGATCTCTTTTCAAGCTCATTCGCCAGGAACCGACAAAACTCGGGCGACCTAGAGATGGGTTCCGGCGGAGGCGCCGGGACCGGCGTGAATCTCGACAAGTTCTTCGAAGACGTCGAGACGATCAAAGAGGATCTGAAGGAGATCGAAGAGCTTCAGAAGAATCTAAGAGCCGCCCATGAAGAGAGCAAAACGGCCCACAATGCCGCCGCAGTGAAGGAGCTCCGGAACCGGATGGACCGGGACGTGAACCGGGCGTTGAAGAAGGCCAAGTTGATCAAGGTCCGGCTCGAGGCGCTGGACCGGTCCAACGCTGCGAACCGTAGTCAGCCAGGATGTGGGCCGGGCAGCTCGGCGGACCGGACCCGGTCCTCGGTGGTTGGGGGCTGAGGAAGAAGTTGAAGGAGAAGATGGAGGAGTTTCAGGAGCTGAGAGAGAGGATCAATGGGGAGTATAGAGAGACGGTTCAGAGAAGGTATTTTACGGTCACTGGGGAGAACCCAGATGAGAAAACGGTTGATTTGTTGATCAGTACTGGGGAGAGTGAGAGTTTCTTGAGTAAGGCCATTCAACAGCAGGTTAGTGTTTGAGTTTCTCACATCTCTCTTTCTCTCTCTAGAAATTGTTTGTTTGAGCAAGTGATCTACTGTTTTATTATTTGAAATTGATTAGCTCTATTTGAAAATTTTTTAGGATTAGAATATGCTGAATAATTCAACACTTCTTCAGTTTAGAAACTCAATATTGTGGGTACTTTTGATGTGATATGGACTCAGGATGATGTGAGTACTCTAAATGCCGTAGAACCCGGATTATAAAATAATACCTATTGACCAGATTGACAACATATTGTAATGGGCATTTGATAGTTGGTTGCAACTATAACACTTGTGTAGTTTTAGACATTAACATTTTGATCCAGAGAGTGATAATATCAGTTTTCTCTTGTAGAGATGTTTAGAACTAATCTTAGATAGTTTTGATATTTAAATGTGGGGTTCAGATATAGAAGTATGTGGTTGACTCGGTGGGGATTTCCTCCAATTTGGTGTTTTTGGGTAGTTCTATTGGGTATAGCTTTGCTTTTTAGGGACATGGATGTAACTGTGTACACTTAAACCTACTCAAATCCTATTCCCAAGCAGTGCTCCTTGTGATTGTTGATGTTGGTCTTTAATTGTAACATCTTGAAATGGCTAGAAGGCTTGAATTTGGTTCTTTGTCTTTTTCGTTTGGGTATTTTTGTTGGATTGGTATTGAGGGCAATTTAGAACTTTTGGTTTACTTATAATCATCGTTGTCAAATGAGTGTGGCATAGAATCTGCTGTGAAGTTGTTTTAGTTGTGATTTAGTATGGTGGATGTGTACTTTTGGTTTGAATTTTACAATTATGAAGTGTACCACCCTATCTGTGTTCTGTCATCAATAAGAAGGCTGCTTGAGTTATTGGCTACTTCGACCCTTGTTGTACTTGGAACAGTTCACAAACTATGGATTTGCTTTGCATTGTACCATAGTGATATGCGTAAAAGCTTTCTGAAATATGGTAGTGCAGAGCACGGATTACCGAGCACCGGCCTCAAGATAGGTGGGAGGAAAAGAGCTGAAAAGAGCTAAAGTAAATTGAAATGGATTTAAGTTAATAGAAGTATTGACTAAAGAACAATGGGTGCTCATAGTTAATTTCTTGAACTGTCATTTCCAAAAGAGGAATGAGGTATGGATATTGAGAGTTGGATTTTGGGCTGAGACATTGAAGGGCCCTGACAATGAGGGGTCATTGGTAGCTGTTTCAGGCATTATAGTAGTATAACGTAGAAACCTGTAGCTTTTTTTGTCTTCTTGCGAGTAATGTAATCATATGCTTTGTTGGCTGATCTTTCTTTGAATGCACTTCTCTTTGACAAGTAGTCCAACATTTTCATTTTTTTATCAAACCACCATTCACGTTTTATCCACCCTTGATTGGACTGAAAATTCATGCACTTTCGCAATCAAAAACCACCGTCTCTGCTCCTGCAAACTCTATATTGTTGCTCTTGTGGTTTTCAGGAAGCATATTTGAGATGAAACATGCAGTGTGTAGGGTTATCTTGAGTACAATGGAGCATAAATCCCTTCATTAGGAGAAGCAAATTACATATTTTTCAAGTGTATTAAGAAAAGCGTTTTATCTTCCAGTCACTGATCTTTCACATAATCCAGTTATGATGAACCAGGTGGTGTACATAAACTTCAGTACACGGTTGGTTTTTGAACTTCAGAATGTATAATACATAAACCTTCATTAACGTTTTCAAACTTAAATATATAATGTACATAAACCTTCATGAACGGTTTTCAAATTGGGAGAGATGAATTCACATGAGTTACATAGTTTCACACTGGATTACTACAATTTTCTTTCATGAAGGTACATCGAGGTCAATTATCCTAATGCACAGCCATACCATGTTGGAGTGGTCTAGGTATCAGATCCTGTTACTGTATGAAGATTGTGTGTCTTCTAGCCTTAAACATACGATCAAGTTTCCTTACAGATGTAAGATAGTTGAATGCCTAGCATGGGCTGAATTGAAGAGACCAAGTGACACCACAGGGACATCTATTCGAAACCAGCTCAAATGCACACTTATCTAGATTGTAGTCATAAACACCATTTTAGGAAAAAACTTTTAACATGGTTGGTTTGTCGTATTAGTACAAAATCCATGGCGAAATCTCATGAGAACTCAATCTTATCCAAATACAGGGAAGGGGACAAATACTAGACACAATAGCTGAGATTCAAGAGAGGCATGATGCTGTCAAAGACGTCGAGAGGAACTTAAGGGAGCTTCACCAGGTGTTTATGGACATGGCGGTGTTGGTTCAGCACCAAGGAGAGCAGTTAGATGACATAGAGGCCAATGTTGCCAGAGCTAGCTCCTTTGTTCGGGGAGGGACTGAGGAGTTGCATACAGCTAGGAAGCATCAGAAAAATACTCGAAAATGGACTTGCTTTGCCATAATCATCCTGCTCATCATTATATTGATTATTGTGTTGGCTGTAAAACCTTGGAAGAACAAATAGCTGCTGCCTGCTGGTACCCCTAGTTCTCAGCCATTGGATTTAGACAGCAAACCCTGAAGCTTTTGTAAGTTGCATATTGCTCTCAAGCATTTACAGATCTCTCCTTTTCTTTCTCTCTCCGCTTGTTTTGAATCTTTCTATGTAGATAAGATTGTGAAGAGCATCAGTTCTGAATTTTGATCAGTCACTGTATATCAGTTACATTTCGAGATTCAGAGAGACAGAGTGTCCATTCTTTTGGGAAGTAGCAAGTGAGCTGGGTGGTGTCATTGTCTAGTTTTGGATTGTTTCCATTTGTATTTTGTAAATACAAATATTGTTGAATCAGTATTCCGGTCATAGTATGGTTTGCTATTGCTATGGCTATCAAGCATTTTTTTTATTTATTTCTGCTGATGACAACCGGATGTTAAGACACCCAAAAATTTATACCACGAGTCGTTCAATTACCAAGACCGGTGGTTGAATAAAATGCCACATACACATTTTTTAAGCCCAATTTATATGTGATTGATTTTTCGTAATAAAGTGATGAATTGTTTCAAACATGATAAACTTTGTAATGTATTGATGAATTTTCTATTAACATATACGAATTCATGTACATATATATACCTTTTTTTTTTTTTTTACTAAAGCACTATTAATTAAAGTTTACTAACTTAATTGCACCTTTTATTGCGTTTGACTCAAAATTATCAATGCATACTAATAAATTTAATATAAATATTATAAATATTTAAATTAAACATATATATCTCTAATTTTTCTAAAAACGCTTATGAATATAAATATTTATTCATTTATGTACAAAAGTAAACAAATAAAAAATCGAGTACATCACAGATGAATATGTAATAAACTAATAGATTTTACAATAATACTGAAGAATTTTATAACAATATTGATGGATTTTCAAAAATATGTCAATGCTCGTTAGTATTTATCATCTTTTTCTGCATATTCAACATCGTTTCTTCAAGAATTTCCGTTAACTTTTGTCGCTTAGTTCTTTGCATGAATTCATCAACAATTGTATATATTCAAAAGAAATAATTAGTATGTTGATCACTAAATTCATATATTCATAAAATAAATATATTCATTCAATATGAGATTGTCGAAATACATCAAAATAAATAAACATTCATCTATAAAATTTAATAAATTAATAAAAAAATTCCAAGAATTAAACTATTTCCCTTGTTGTAAGGTATATTCATCAATATTCATCAATGATTAGTAAACATTCATTAGGAGTACTTGACATATTCATCGCTAAAATTCACATATTTATTAAAAAAACATTCATTAATCTTCTTTCCAAAATGACATATCAAACAATAGATGATTCAGTTTATTAACAAAATACAGATTTATCAAAGAAAACATCATATTTTATCAATATAAAAGATAAATTTATTAAAGAAAAACATCATTCATAGATACATAACATATCGGACCTTAAAGAAACAGAAAATCATCAATATACTATACAAATTCAACGAAGAAAACATCATGATACAAAGCATATCATACCCTTAAAAAAATAAAAATACAGATTCATCAATATAAAATAAAAATTTTATCAAAGAAAACATCATATTCATCAATATCAAAACAAATCCGACCTACAAATATTGTGCATAACTTTTTGTCTTTTCAACCTTCAATAATATTGAAAGTACAATTAAAAGAGAATTGGTATGGTGATAAAATAAATTAAAAAAAGACATAATTGGTATGAAGTCATGATATCATGTGGAGATCCAAAGAAAGAAGAACATCTATGATCAAAATCGAAATTAAATAATAAATTAGAAGAAATTGTACCAAATTAAATCTCATATCTTCAACATCGATCACATTGACAAGGTAAACAAAGAATCAAGCCGAATTTGGTGAAATATGGATTGAACATAATAAAATCTAAACGGAATTGTATGTGAATCGAAAGGAACAAAACAATTTTTGGGTGAAAATTATGAGATGCAAATACCCTTTATCTACGGATTTTTCCCAAGGAAAATTAAATAGTCGGACTCCTATGCTTGGAAATGTCTTCTCAAGGAAATGAGTCTTTTTAAAAAGGGGTTAAGATGGAAAATAGGCAATAGCAAGACAACCAAATTCTGGTTGGATACAGGGTGCGGTGATCTAAGGTTATTGGATTTCTATGACAACAACAACTTGATTATTCCTCCCTTGGAAGCAACGAGTTAGTGACTCGTATTACCTTATCAAAGAAGTGGGATCTGGTTTGTCTTAGTTCTTTTCTTTCGATCGATATTTCTCATTTATTTAAGGCTATTATCTTACCTCGCTCATGATATTGAAGACTCTACTTATTGGGGTTTATCTAGTAGTGGTAAGTTCACTACTAAATCAACACCATAGAATGCAGATAATATTTCTCTCTAATTATCTATGGGGGACTTTATATTTTGATTCGGACACACTTTCTTAACAACCCTAACCCAAATGTCGGATGTTCGAACCCGAGTGTCCATTTGACCGAATTTATATTTTGATTTTTTTGTAAATAGCTATCAATTAATGTAGACTTGAAAGATCAAGTTTGAGTTCCCTGGTTTTTTTAATAAGATGGCATAAAATCTTTACAATTTATTTTACCTATCTTACTGCAAAAAACAAAATGTATATTATTACAAACACATCACCAACAAACAAATAAAAGACACGACACACAAACAGTGTGAGTACAATGTTCACATTACCACCATCCAAGCATAATAAACAAAAGTAATAAAAGACTAAATCATAGAACATTTAGATATTGTTAAGTTAAGACAAGCTGTCAGTGGCATTGCTCCAAAAATAAATCCACCGATTAGTAAACTAGCTCTCCAAAAGAATGTACCACAAATCACAAACTTGCTCCCCAAAAATTATTTACAGATCAACAAACTTGCACCAAGTCTAATTGATTCATTCATCTCTTCAAATACGGACACCTCCCATAAGAGAAACAAAATTAGAATGGAATCAAAAGTGACAACTTCAAATTCCAGAAAATATATAAAAGATTAATACTAAACTAAATAAAAACTCAGCCCAGCTTATAACTCATACCTTTTAAGTCTAACTCCTATCAACTCGGTTGGCTTGATCCCACTTCGGAACCGTAATGACACAAATCAATATTTATACTTAGATTGTCGAAGTCCGAACTAAATGTCCTTGATCCTCCTCTAAAAAATTAAAAAACCACATTGTCATACAAATTCAAAAAATTTTAAAATATAACACAAATACTATGATTAACTAAGAAAATTAAACCTTTCAACCCGAAAAGCCAAATACAAGCACAAATCAAAGCTTCTACCAAATCGGTAGACAAGGAACATTTAGAATGCTTTTAAGATTCTACCACCAACACTAAAAGGAGACTTAGAATAAATAGAAGTGATACGAATACATACGACATCATGAGCAACAAGACTTTTAAGATTCTACCACCAACACTAAAAGGAGACTTAGAATAAATAGAAGTGATATGAATACATACGACATCATGAGCAACAAGGCCAACAATATTGAGCCATTTTCCACCATTGCAAGATATCCAAATCAACATTCGATCTGTGAGTGATTCCTTCAAATATAAATCTAACTCTGATTTGCGTTCACCAAACTTAGACGCATTCACAAAATTTTCAAAGTCCTTCCAAAACAAATTACATAAAATAAGTGTATAACAAAATCAAGAGCCAAAACACAAAAAATAAATTTTAAAAAAGACAAGATTCACTTAAAAATACTGAAATATAAATAAAATTATTTAAAAAACTTACATTTTCTTCTATAATTAAATCACAAAATTTACTTACATTAGAATACGTGACCAAAAGTATTTGATGATGAACGGGACACCGTGGGATGCCGCACTTGTAATGGTGATAGTGGGTTTGGATCACGAGTAATCAACCATGTACTCATTAACAAGAGCAAGCAACGTATCATAAACTAACTTAGCTCTTTTTACACCCTCAACCGACCCATACAGCTTTATCATAAGCAAACTCAAGCACATTCATCTTATAATGTAGTTATAAAATAACAACAATACCCAACACCAAGTTACACTCTTGCCAATAACTATCAAACTTCTTTTGTATTTTAATGACCATTGTTTTTATAAAATAATCGGGATTTGTAATCTCTTCTTGCAAATGGTGTTGTATTGCGCATACACCATGAAAAAGAAAAATAAAAGTAGGATATTTGCTTCCCGAAAACAAAGTGGTCAAATCAAAGTAAAGTTTGAAAAACTTGCAAAACACCTCAAATTTATCTCATTCATTAGGAAAATGACAATCTATACTATATATAATAGCAATCTTTTCAAAAAGATGACATGGCGGTCTCGTGAGTGAATTTAGGAGTTTCGTCCAATAAGAAAATAATAATTTATCATTGAAAAAAATAGGTTTTCACTCATATATGGACTCTTTTTTACTCCATAATAATAATAATAATAATAATAATAATAATAATAATAATAAATAATAATAATAATAATAATAATAATAATAATAATATAATATAATATAATATAATATAATATAATTTTTAGAAAAATTAAACAAAATTAAAAATAATAAAATACAAACATAATCTTAAACAAAAAAGTTAAACAAATAATAAAATGAACTAAATAAATAAAAAAATAAATAATTAAATTATCAAAATATTAAACTATTTTCTGGACCTAATAGCCTAAAATCTAAAATAAAAATGAAAAAAATAAATTTATAAATTTATTAAATTAAAAACATGCTTGAACCTAAATTAGTAAATAAGTTTAAAAATTATCAAATTATTTATATATTATAAAATTATCTAATCATAATATAAAAATTAAATAATAATTAATCATCTTAATTAATTCATAAAAATATAAAACAAAAAATAAAAATAAAACTAAGTAGAAAATTAATAAATAACAAATATACAAAATTATATAACAAATTAAATCAAAAATCTGAAAAATATAAAAGTAACCTAAAATTCAAAAATATTTTTTTATAGTTTTTCAGAAAATTAAACAGAAATAAAAATAATAAAATAAAAATATAATCTTAAACATAAAGTAAAACAAATAATAAACTGCACTAAGTAAATGAGAAAATAAATAATTAAATTACCAGAATATTAAAATTATTTTTGGACCTGAATATATCCTAAACACCTAAAATCAAAATAAAAAAATTAAATTTAATATTAATAGATTAAAAAGACTCTAACTAAACCCTATAATAATATAAAAATAAAATTAACCGAAGAAGAATAATTTTATTCTAACTTCTAACAAACTGACTAAAAAATAACAAAAACGAAGAGATAATTAATTTGAAAATTAAAATATATTAAAATATAAAATAAAATAAATATATATATATATATTTATGTATTTATTTATTTAGGGTTTGTTTTATATATTAGATCTCATTTATTTTTATGTATATTGATATGCAATATTATTTTGGACTTGAAATATAATAATTTTGTCTAATATTATTAATTTTTCATTGTTGATGATATTTTTTGATTTGGTGCCATAAAATTGTATTAGTTTAAAATATATTTATTATAAGATTTTTTAAAATTAAAATCAATAGGAGCACATTATGAAAATAATATTTAAATATTTAATTATCTGAGGAAGTAATTTGATTATTACATTCATCCTATGTAAGTATGATTTAATAAACCTTAAGAAATCATAAATTAATATAATAAAAATGTAACAACTATATATACACTTGATATTAATAATTAAAAATGCCTACAAGATAGAAAGTTATGATTCAAATATGTTGTGGAATAAAACGTAATGAATAAAAAGTTAGGAATTATATTGATTCGGATCGTAATCTGTGGACTTTAAGTTTTTTATTTGTGTTATGTTTAAAGGATTGCAAACTTAATATGCCAACTTCTATTAAGCCCATATGACTTCGAATAAATTCATTTGTCTCAAAATTTTTGCACAACATACAGATCATTTTTTTTTTGTTACAAATATAATTTATTTTAGTTTCTTCCTAACATGTATATCTCGTGACTTATTATTGATAAACATATTTAAATCATATCTTTTACTATTGTAAGTTTACTAAATTATTAAAAGAAGAGTATTTGCTATCAAACCTCCTCGCCATCTTGAAATACAACTTCATGTTACTCTTATTGTGTTAATTAATTGAGAGGAAGAGTTGTGTCTCGAGGGAAGCAATTGGTTGTTAATTGAGTAAAACATGTATTTATAAAACATCAATTGTATCAATATTTTTGCCCCATTGATTCACTACTAAAATCGCGATTAATTTTCAATATAAGTACAAAACATAGATGATTTTATTAACCTACACCCGAATTGACCTATCATGCCATTTACTATGATAAAAATTACCTATTATTGTTAAATATATTTGTATCACTTCTATTATATAATATTTTTTACTATTAATCTCAATATAAGTAGTCATTATATGTTTAACTATCTTTGTGTGCACAAGTAGGTAAGAATGGATAAATCATTATATTCACCTTATAATTTTAAAAAATTAGATCTCATTATGGGTATATCTATACTTTTTAAGAGTTTGTGTAATATTTAAGTCAATGATGTTTTAGTAGGTTGGTTACATATAAATATTTATCTAGGCGTCTATTAAGTTAAATTAGTATTAACTTTGTAGAGAGTTATGAGTTATAATAGTTTGATGTTCTTTTATTGATTTGATGTACTTTGTGTTGTAATATTAATTCGTGACATAATGATATTTATTGTCATCTATAGGTTATATAACTCAATATCTACCAATCATATATTATTTCTTTTCCTATTAATATTTACCTTTTGATACCCAACCATATTGTCACACTATTTCTATAACTCGTATAAGTTAAGATTATTTAAATTGTTTGATTCTTAAAGGGGATTGACTTCTTAATATTCCAAATCACGAGTATCATCTTAAAATCTTGATGATATTTTTAAATATTTTTTAATTTATTATTTTAGATTATTTATTTATTTTTTTAAAATTTAGAATGATTGTAAAATGAATGTGTGTAGGGCTCCAATGATTTTTATATGTTGGGTTCGATAACTTTGATGAGTTACGAAAGCGTTTTCGCTATGAGGGGATAATATGTACAAGAATGTTGTTGAAAGTGAAATCATTCAATAAAATCAAATGATCGAGAAAAAGAAACTCATAAGTACAATATTGCTCCGTAATTTAATAATTTCTTAAGTTATGCATTATATAACATTGTTCCGTGCATAGCACGAGTTCGTACTAGTATGTATAATGCTTATCAATTATGGTCAAGTGAGATAAGACACCTTTATAAAACAAAACACACTCAAGCATAAGAAATGTGGATTTCCACCTTGTTAAGGAATCTTGTTTTAACTTCTTAACAACTGGAATTTTCTTAGCTTTTATTGTCTCATTAAACTTCATAATCCTAGCAGATGAACATTTCAAATATTTTCAGTTTCTCTAACCTTAGTAACAGCCTCATGAAGCTCTTCCAAACTCGACTTCACAATCAAATTAATCACATGCACATCACAACGCACTCTAAAGAACTTACCCTTTGCAACCAAAGCACTTTGAGACATCAATTCGGTCTTGTTCGAATCAATAAATGTGTCATTATTGGTTGCATTATCTAAAGAAATAGTCATCAACTTATGTTCAATGTTCTAACCATTCTCACCAAACAATTTTGAAAATTATTCACCGATAATGGACCATTATGAGGTGGAGGGAAACAATAAAAGCCGAGAGTGAACTCTTAAAGCTTCCATATAAGAATCTGATGTTAAAGAACTCCAAAATCGAAGTGAGAAATTCTACCCGAACATGAATTTAACAAATCCATAACTCTTGCCCTTTTAGTAGAGTTTAAAAATATCAGCTTTTGCGAGTGGTCTAGAAATATGTTTCACATCGGGGTTCGGATAAGTATGACAATTTCTAAAACATTCATACTCGACAAGAGAGAATGGAAGTTCATGACATACAATCATTTTTGCAAGAACTCCATATACACATCATTATCTAGTTTGGACTATTTCATTAACATATCACTAGACAAAAAGCATTTGTTTCACATAATTCCGATCTTTCAACTTCAAACAATTTTTAATATGACACTTAAGGTTGGTAGTACTCGTACCTTTCATCAGCTCTCATGATAGCATACCAGCTCAAGCACTTCTCCCTTTTTAGTCATCACCTCCCTCAACCTCGTAAGTCCCTTCCTCTAATTTTTCAAAGTGGTCCCAAACATCTCGATCAATTTTCTTCTTTCTCTTGGTGCCGAGCATCGTGACTCAAGATTTTGTGGGCTCTTTTTTTTACATAACTAGCAGTACTATCGACATTCTACAAGAAAGTATCAATTGTGCAATAATTAAAATTAACATAACAACAACAATAACAATAAGCAAAACAATAA
This sequence comes from Talinum fruticosum, assembly GCA_021018815.1. Taxonomy (NCBI): domain Eukaryota; kingdom Viridiplantae; phylum Streptophyta; class Magnoliopsida; order Caryophyllales; family Talinaceae; genus Talinum; species Talinum fruticosum. Next base: position 569,071 of record JAITYX010000098.1, on the reverse strand, counting down.
GATATAAGCCTTACCACTTCGTTGAATTTGAAAGCATATCAACATCAATTATAGCCATTACATCCAATTGAATAAAAAAGATTGTATGAACCAGTCATTTGGAAATCAAACAATTATGAATGACACCAGATCAACAGAAAGTGAGATACAAAAAGTAAGACACAAAGATGGACAATTTAGGGTTTAGGCTTAAGGTTTAGGGTTAGAGTTTAGGGTTTAGGGTTTAGGATTTGGGTTAGGCTAGAGTTTAGGGTTTAGGGTTTAGGTTTTGGGGTTTAGGGTGTGAGGTTTAGGGTGTGAGGTTTAGGGTTTAGGGTTTGGGGTTTAGAGTTAGGGTTAGGGATGGTAATGGGTCGAGTCCGGTTGGACCCAAACCAATTAAACTTTTTGGACTTGGACCCAGATCCGGCGGTCCGTGACGTCTCGGACCCGAACCCAAACCTGGTAGGTCTGCGGGTCTTAAACATGTCTAGTGTATTTAATGTCAAATTTAACGCAAAAAAAAAAAAAAAAAACAACAATGGAAGATAACGAACCTCTTCCCAAGTGATAGTTCGCCGGCGAGTAGAATTTCCAATGACGTTGTCATTGAATAACCAATTCCTGTTTGCATATTTTATAAGGTCTCGCAATCTCTCGTCGAAACTCCAGCTTAATTAGTTCTCCTTTTTAATTTCATCAGCTTATTAGTCATAGAGCCTCACCGAGGATGGTTGTACACCACTAGTTGGAGGAAAAAATATAGCAAATGTGAATTAAGAAGCTAGACCGGAGGATGAAGCCGATGCTTGATTCTACTCGTATCCATCACTATAGTTGTATCATCAAAAATCGCTAACACTTGCTTCTAAAAGACCTCAAGAGGCATTATTTGGGGCATCCATCTTGCAAATAGAGTTATACACTAGCCTAATTAAGCATAGAAATGGTTTATATGAATCACCTACTACAGGAACCACTTATAAATATGATTAAAAATGGCCTTTAATGATGGTTAATTGGCATCTTATATGTGACCGCTGTTGTATGTAGCATCTTTTTACTACTTGTTCAACAACCGTAGTAAAAAATAACCTATGACGACGGTTCTAATATAAAACCGTCGTCATATGACAATTGTTTTCCACAAAGAACTATCGTCATATAGTTACCTATGACGACAGCTCTTATATTAGAACCATCGTCATACGTATCGAACAAAAATGTTTAGGCAGGTCATATGACGATGGTTCTAATGTAAGAACCATCGTCATAGGTCTGCATTTTTTTAATATTGTTTTTTGTTTTTCCACCAACCTATACAAAATACACTCCAAAATATATCACAACTTACACAAGTAATAACCAACAACCTCAATTTTCCAACATATACAAAAATTTTCAACTTACTACAACCACAATAAAGTTCCATCTGAACAAGTTTGCAACACAATTCTATATTTCACCTTAAGTTCAAGCAAAGAATATATATCAATGATGTGAAATAATAATACAAAGAGTACTCTTCTTTAAGTATTTAATGTGAAAAATTCATTTCTCCTCTTGAAACTTTGTGGTATAAACTGATTTCAATGTTTTGCCCCAAAGAAAATCTCTATTTTCCTAAAGTGATGCTTTTGTAGTAGATTTAGTTATGTGATTGTTTTTATGATGATATTATTTGCTTGAAGTTATTGCAAAGGTAGTCCGGGCAACATAATACATTATATTTGCAGTCTAAACTACCTCTGCACGAACTCCAAACAAGCAATATAGTCATAAAGACAAACACATAACTCAATCTACCAAAAAGCATCACATTAGGAAAAAGAGATATTTTTTGGCATAAATATTGAAATCATTTAAACCACAAAGTTTCAAGAGAAAGAGATAGACTTTTTGACATAAGTACTCGAAAAGGAATGCACAAACAGGACATCTCACCAACAATCTCTACTTCCTTTGTCATTGTCCCAAAGTGATGCTCCTCTTATGTACCGATTGCTTAGAGTTCGTGCGAGGGTAGACTGGACAACATGCAACTTAATAGCTATGGAAAACATTAAGCGGGAGCAGAGATTAGCAACCAAAACCGAGAAAAGCGTTAAGCAACAATTATCCACAAGAAAATATGCACAAGAAACTTTACCTAAAAAGGCTTAGTCCTTTTGATCCTCATCGAATGGGGATCTTCTACCCTTCCATTGGGGAGCTTAGTCCTTATTTTTCTTCTCGGAGTTCGTGCAAGGGTAGAGGTTCTACAACATAAAACCGAGGAAAACATTAAGAGGGAGGTAAGATTAGCAACCAAAATTGAGAAAAGTGTTAAAAGAAACATTCCTCGAATGATGACCCTCATTGAATGATGATCTTCTACCCTTTCAATTGGACATCTTAGTCCTTATTTTGATCCTCATCGAATAATCATATGTTTACATGAATACTAAAAGTCAAAAATAATGAAAAGCAAGTTGCAGTTTCTAAAACAAGCAACAATATTAGATATCATCCAGAATAAAATTAATGTTCTTACTGAGTTGATATAATTATATGTTTTATGCCTTTTTTCCCTTCCTTTAGACTTATATTCAATATATATGCCCTCTTGATGGTCAACCCTTAAGTACAATTCTTTAAAATTAGGATCATCATTTTCGACAAGCATTCCTAAGGAGAAGGGTGGGGTCTCCTCAACAAACTCACACACATCTTCACCATCCCCACCAAGCAACATGCCTCTTCCCTTGAAGAACAATAGAGCACTTATCATTGGTCGGGTCCTCAACGTAGAACACTTGTCTTGCTTGGGATGGGATAACGAATTGATCCCCTTTAGGCCATTCTCTTGTGAGATCGACCATCGTGAATCCCATCTCATCAACTCGGACACCGTTGTTATTGTCGACCTATTTGCACCGGAAAACGGGCTCACGGAAGTCAACATACTCTAGCTCCCATATCTCCTCAAGGACTCGTAATATGACATTTTAGCTACAACGAGATTTTTTCCTTGGAGTTGGAAACATGAAGTGCATGGGCCTCTAACGTGACCCACTATTTTGCGAGGTGCTCCTATTGTCTTGGCTTTTTGTGTAGAAAGTGTATCCATTAATGTCATACCTATGGTAAGATATGACTTCCAACTGCGACCCTCTAGCCAAGCTTACTAATGTTTGCTAGATATGTTCTCGTGATTCTTCTAATTGGCTAGTGATCACTATATCTCCGAACGAGTTGACAAATGTGCGATTATGATGGGTCAATAGCCACATCTCATTTTTTTCCTCGTCATCGTCTCCTTATGAGGGATTTGTGCCCATCAATGAACGGCTACACTTTATCGTTGTTTTGTATAATATAAAGATATGCTTGATCTCTTATATCTCGACTAATTGTTAGAACCGTTGGTCCCAATTTTCCCTACCCACCGATCTTCCCCATAAATCAATGTTTTGGAATGCCAACTTCTTCCATTTGGGGGTAGTGTTCATAACAAAACTCGACACTCCTCAGCTGTGTATGCCTCAACAATGCACGCTTCTGGTCGGTCCAGATTTCTAACATATGAAACATCCAAACGGGTACATCAAAGCATGACAATAGTGATATTTAAGACCGATTAGTCTATAATAAGACATCGAAACGAGTCTACCGATGTTTGAAGAATATCCTCGTGGCACTTTGAGTTTCTTCAAGGTCTCACACGAATGTTGTTTTTCCCTTCTACTCAATGTGTAAAACACCGGAGACAAATATATTCTCTTCCCCTTTGGTTGTGGTGCTAATTCCTCCCGTATTCCCATTTCACACATATCGAGTCATGCTTTCTCTCCGTTCTTGGTCTTCCTCGGTATGTTTAGAAGAGTGCCAATGAGACTTTCACAAATGTTTTTCTCTATATGCATTACATTAAGACCATGTCTCACATATAACTCTTTCCAATATGGAAGATCAAAAAATATTGATCTCTTTTTCTACACACCATTTTCGAATTGATGTCGGTATGGCTTACCGAACTCCACATCAAAATCCTTCACTTGCTGATATATTTGATGTCATGTTAGTGAAGTTGGAGCAGAATCCATCTCGGTTTTACCATTGAAAGCCGTCTTTTTCTTACGATATTGATTGGAAAAGCGAAGAAACTTTCGGTGTCCGATATAGGCCGTATTTTTCCGTGCTTAAGTTGATAGGAGCAAGTACCCTCTACACAAATAGGGCATGCCTTATGGCCTTTGACGATGTATCCGGATAAGTTTTTGTACGTAGGGAAGTCATTGATTGTGGTGAAGATCATAACTCGCAATGTAAATTGCTTTTAACGATATGCATTGTAAACTAAAACATCTTATCCCACGAAGCTTGAGATCTTCAACAACAGGCGCCAAGTACACATCTATATCATTTCTCGGCTATTTAGGCCCGTAAATAAGCATTGATAACATAGTGTACTTGCGCTTCATACACAACAACGACGTTAGGTTGTAGATAACCAAAAGAATGGGGCAATCGTTGTGCTTGCTACCGAGGTCATTGTAGAGGTTTATTTCGTCCGTACAAAGACCCGGATATAGATTTCGTGCTTCCCTACCAAATTCCGGGAACAAGTGAATCGATCTTCTTCCATTGAGGAGAATCGGCAAGGTGACGTAGCTTGTCATCACAGACTCTTCCGTCGACATGCCACGTCAAGTTCTTGGCATCGGTTGCACTTGAAAACAAGTGCTTAAACCTCGGTATTATTGGCAAGTACCACAAGACCTTTGCGAGAGGTCTCTTAACATTCTCTTCATCGATGTTTTTCATTATGTATCGAGGGTACACCACACTTAGGACATTCGTGTCTATGTATATGTTCTTTTCGGTACAATATGCAATCGTTGGGGTATGCATGTATCTTCTTATACCCCATACCCATAGGACACAATATCCTCTTCGCCTCATATGTACGGTTGGGAAGGACATTTCCTTCTAGAAGTATATATTTGACCACACCCAACAAGTCCGTGAAACTTTTGTCACTCCAACCATTAGCCGTTTTCAAGTTCATAAACCTCAACACAGCTTGATAAACGGGTATATTTATCACACCCGGGTAAAGAGGCTTCTCTGAATCGACCGAAAATTGCTCCAATACGTGTGGTTGATCGATCGAATCATATTTTACTCGACGAACTATATCTCTAGGTCGATCTTCTAATTCCATACTACTACTCGGCTTCATTTTCATCATACCCTTCATCTTCCTCTCGTACAAGTATATTTACTGGACTCCTCTTCCCTATGTCATACCCAAACCTTATAAGTTGTGTCAAACACATGCCGATATAGGTGACCTTTTACAACCTTAAGGGGGAATCTTGAGGAGTTGAAACACCTTAAACACGGACAAAATATGGATTGTTCTCCGAATTTGGTGGCATGTTCGACGGCAATCTCTAGAAAGTTGTTAACATCATCACTATATTCTACATTCCTTCTATCGTTATAAACCCATGCTCGATCCATACCTTACCCATAAACACGAGAAGCAACTCACCACATATAGTTCAAGAAATACGTACTTACGCACAAATAATATGACATGAGCCTAAGATCCTTTTACAGGTATAGATGGTCCTAAACCCATTCAAGAATAATATGACCCTAAACTGTGTAGCAAAATCTTATCATACATTTGACAAAATTCTGGCAGCATTTCCCCTTAGTCCTTCAAGTACAACATACGAAAACGAAGTGGCTAATGTGTATATCCTTACTTAATTGTATGGTAACATAAGTAAAGATACACACATCAAACCTATCGTCATCATAATTGCATGTGAAGAACGAGAGGGAAATGAGCACGGTGATATCTTGTCAAATTTGTAATAAGATTATAATAGCCACACAAGCTATTATCATATTATTCTCAAACTGTCCAACACGGACAATTCAAAAACCTATACATACCAATCTAATATCCTAAGTGTTATAAGAACATTTATGCACGTATCGCGACCTAGGATAACTTGTTATCTACAGATTTTTGAACGGGTTCTCTAAACTTATGAAATACATACCATAATTTAATGAAGCATGTCTTTAATCGAATTATATGAAAAACAATAAAGTCCTAGTACTTAGTAACAAGTTTTTGGGGATGACCCTATATCCAAATTATCTTTTTATTTCTCTAAAACCCTAAACAAATTTGGATACACTCTTTCGATTTACCATCATTCACTATCATTTTATTTCCCTATAATTAAATCCTAAACTCATTTCTCAAAATCTTAAACATTTCACGAATTTCCAACTTAATAAACTAAACAAATGTTACCCATATTCTTAATATTCAACATTTTCAACAAAGATTCAACATTTCAACAATCTCAAATATTACCCACATTCTCAACATTCACATAATTACCCTAAATACATTCAACATTTAACTATATAAATCTTGTAAATAACTTAAAGAAAAATAAGAAAGGATAAAGATTCATACCGTAAGAACGAGGAAAACAACGATGAGAATGAGCGAGAGGATTCACGGCGAAACACACACAACCACCGACGTAAATACTTTGTAAGAGAAGACAACTATAAGAAAGAGAAGAGACGAGGATGTAGTAAGCGAAATGAAATTGAACAACAAGAGGAACAACGACGATGATAACTTACCGACGAGGATTACTCCGAGCGGATCTAGATCCGAGTAATAGTGGACGAGATTGAACTGTGGAGAGCGATAAGACCAAGAGTAGATAGCAGATAAAATGGGCGTTGAAATAGCAAGTACGTTCTTGGATTTTTTAGACTTGTTCTGATAGACATTTAACGACGGTTCTTTCACAAAACCGTCAACATATGTTACATATGACGATGGTTCCGTGAAAGAAGCGTCGTCAAAAAATGCCCAATACATATGACAACAATTCATCAAACCGTCGTCATATGTGCTTCACAACGTCGGTTATTTACAAAAGTGTCACCGGTCCCTTTTTATAATGGTTTGTCCTTTTGACCGTTGTTAAAGACCAGTCGTTAAAAGTGTTTCCTATAGTAGTGTCACCACCATCAAAAGGCGAATCTGTCTTTTCGGGGTCAACCGATTCGATACGTTTTGTACACTCGCCTATAAAGTAATATATACTAATGTAATCCGAGTAAACAAACAAACAAATTTGTAAAACGTAGCTAGTAAAAAAACTTTGATGAATTATTGAAAACTCAACTAAATGTAATCACACTCTACAGAGTTACAACCTTGATAACACGAGATGTTGATAAGAAGTTTGATTTATAAGCCCTATAATATTGGGGGCCAAACCGTTGAAGAACATCAAAAATAAGAGAAGGTGAGATCCACTCGCACAATTTCATTTATGTATCCCACGATGGTGCTTATAGAATGGCATTTCCTTCCATTCCGGGTCCTTTTTTTTTTTTTTCGGGGTTTAGGGTTTTTTTTTTTTCAAAATAGAAGTGGGTTAGGTCTGTTAGGCTTTTTTTTTAAAAAAAAGATTATGGGTCGGGTCTTGACCGGGTCTCGATTCAGGTCCGGGTCTTAATTTTTCATACCTAGACCTGCACTGACTCGACCTCGGGCCAATTAGACCCATATCTCGACCTGCACTCCATAGGGTATAAATTTTTCCGGACCCGCACTCGTTTAAATGGGTCAGGTCTTGCTAGTCCAGGTTGGGTCCAAGACCCACCGTTAACCCTAGTTAGGGTAGAGTTTAGGGTTTAGAGTTTGGTGTTTAGGGTTTAGGGTTGAGGTTTTAGGCTTTAGCTTTTACGATTTGGGGTTTAGGGATTAAGGTTTGGGGTTTAAGCTTTAGGGTTTAGTGTTTAGTGTTTAGTGTTTCAGGTTTGGGGTTTAGGGTTTAGGGTTTGGGATTTAGGGTTTAGGGGTTTTGATTTAGGGTTTAGGGTTTGGGTTTGGTAACAATAAGCAAGTAAAATTTGAAAAATTATTTAATTAAATAAAAAAATTAGACATACATTAGCAAAATGAAAAAATTCATGAGTACAAATTTCTCTATATATTTTAAGAGATTAGTCGGTAAACATTAAGAAATTAATTAATTGAACAAAAAAATCAGACATATAGACATCAAAAAACCAAATATAAAAGAACCAACACCCAACTCTAATGTCGGGAAGAGAAACCGAAGAAGATCCATTCGGATAAAAGAAGCTCATCAAAGTCCCGAAGAAATAAACATACTTACGAAAAAAGCCTTACAAAGATAATTAACATCCTCATACCAAACATGAACAGGACCAAAAAAATTTAAACGAAAGCATCTCATCAAAATTCCAAAGAAAAAACACTCTTTCAAGAAAAGACTTACTATAAGTAATAGTAGCATCATAAATAATATGAGAAGGACAAAATTCAATTGCTAGTAAACCGTAAATTGAGATCAAACAAACCACAAAGCTAGAGGCCGAACAGATTATAATAACAAGCCATATGGAGAACCGAATTAAAGTAGAGAAGATAGAATAACACCAATGAGAATTTTTCATACCAAAGGACCTTAGCCAAAGTGCACAACCCGAACAAAAAATAGGAAGAAAAGAAAGAAGATGATGGATAGCGAAAGAGCCAGTAAAACATACATGGAGTGAAGCCAATTGGACAAAGAAAATGAGAAAAAACCTTGCAAGCGTAGGAAGACAGACTCAGTGGAAACCATAACAACCGGATAGAATATATCGTTACCAAAGAAAGATCCGGATGTTGAAAATCAAAGCAGGGGGAAAGATGACACTGTTTGGGCATGGTCACCAATGGGTGAGGACGCATACTTGAATCTCCAAAACGAAGAGGCGACGAGAACCGGAGACAATCGGACCATCAAACACGGGAGTAGCCCGAAACGAGCAACTTTGACCCTCAAATGGACGGGCCAGCAATTAGAAACAAACATCGTCTAGATCCATAGGTTAAATCGGAATTCACCGAATACAATTCCAAAGTCAATGATTGTTGTCTAATCCCGCAGGGGATACCTTCACGAGCTTGGGCATAGCAAATGCTACGGACACCAAAAGCATAAGAGAACGAAGAGCAATTCACGAGAAGAGAGGGCGGAAGGAGAGTTCTAGATCCGAATCTGGTTAGAATAGTTGCATTCATAAATTGCCCGTGAAGAAACTCGATTTGAATATGACAATTCCTGTAAAGGGGACCCTCACAATCTTAAGTATTACCATTAGACCTCGGACAACGGGCCGGGTTGGGCTCGCCCATTTATGTAGCGGGCTGGGTTGGGCAGCAACTTTTTTAAATGGGCCGGGCCGGGTCATGAGTCAAATGGCCTCGATCACTCAAGGGCCACCCAATTTGAGCCATTGCCACCCAAAATACCCACCACGGGTGCCCCCACAGGTTGTGGGGCAGGCCGTGGAGGCCAACAACAATTTACTTAACTCAAAACACCCACCGCAGGTGCCCCCACAGGCTGTGGGGCAGGCCGTGGTGGCCAGCAGCGATTTACTTAACTCAAAATACCCACCGCATTATCCACAACATTAATATCCCATACTTGTAGTTTTTATTCTTCTGTAGTTTTTCTGTAAACTTAATGAATAGTTTCATTAGAAAAAGGACAACCAACGGAAGAAGAGGGAGGGGTTTATCTCCTAAGTTTACCTCATTCAAGCAAATATAGTTCAGGAGAACATATTATCAACCTTTCACTAATGATGGCTGAGATTGAATGCTGTTTATTATCATTCAAGAGAGCTTTCATGTGGACCTTTCACATGCACTGATAAGTACTCAAAGCTTCACACCAATGTGATCAGCTGAACAGTCAGTCGGTCTATGATGCCCGCATACCAATTTCCCTAAAGATTTCATATTGCTTAGTTTGAACATGAAACTATATCGAGGCACTAAACCTTATTATCAAATACAAAGACAATGAATCATGATCCGGTTAAAAGGTGCTGTACAGCCCATCATCAGGTATACATTCTTAAGAAGATTTTTAGACACGGATTGAAAGCATGTGATACTCTCTGCCATTTAAAATACATGGACTACACCCCAATCCCCTAACGGAGAGAGCAAACACCATGGGAAATAATGAATGCTATCAATGTTAATTTCCTTTAAAATGATATCAAGACTTTTGAAAGCATAATGGTAAGCACAATTGCGCAACTATCTTCCTAGTGTCCTTGGGCAACAGCTTATCACTAATCACACGTCAAACCCAATTGCATTCGGTGAACCCACGCAAAATCTGATATCATCCAAGTACTCTGCATTTAAATCCTCAGTCTCAATGTCCTTGAACAATAATGCAACCCACGAAGAATCTGATATCATCCAAGTCCTCTCGCATTTAAATCCTCGCCTCAATGTCCTTGAACAATAATAAACCAACAAACATCAACAAATTCCTAAATTATGCCAATTAGAACCTTCTAAAGTTCCCACAAAAAGGAAAGAAATAGTGTGATTCCCTTTTAACAACACACCAAGCAGGATTCCGGAAAGATTCAATCCATTGAAATTCCATATTTCCATGATTCCATCCAAGAAACTCGATCATTGAAAAATGCTTTGGGGGATTAAAAATAAGGATATCTCACGGTGACTCGACACACGGAATAAAAAATAACAATAACATTGGAGGGCTTCGCGGAAATCAAACAGAAGCAACGAAAAACCCTAGAACAAGAATTGAAGAGAATCGATTAAGGGTGAACAACTGGGTAAAAATCTGGGCAAACTTCCTGGCTAGAGGAATGATATGATTCTCGCTGTGGGAATTTGAACGATTCGAGAGAGAGAGAGAGAGAGATTAAGGGGTTCGGGGTCACGGCGGTGGAGGAGTGGGATTGAAATGGGGCCAATATCCGGTGAGAGACAGAGCGAGAGATGAGCGATGAAGCATCGAGTGTGAGACAGAGTGAGAGAGTAGAGTGCAAAGGCCCATTGGCATGCCCAGTACCCGGCCCGTTTAACTATGTTAAATGGCAGCCCATTAAATGTCCAGCCCAAATAAATAATTAAACGGGCTTGTACCCTATTTTTAAGCCCGATCATTTAGACCCAGTGGACTCCCAATCCATTGCCCAGTGTCTAATTACCACGGATACTCGGTAGCACAAGTGGAGGAGAAAAATGAGCAATTCGAAGCAAAGAGGACCGAAGGAAGGTATGAGGAGAAGTAAGCAGTGGGAAATTGCCATAATAACAAGGATTTGGAGGTTTTGGTGGGAAGTTAATTTTTTAGTACCTCGAGGTATGCGACATTCATTTTTCGGGGCCTCACCTTTTTGACCTAATTTTAAAGTACCCTCACCGTTGGAAGCGTTGACATTAAAGGGATTAAGATTTAAAATTCCGATGAGCGAACAATTTAGGCAACAAATGGCAGTTGAATTATCATTAATACCCTTAAATGAATTGCGGTTAAAATAAAAAAGTTAAAGCTCTCCTCTCCCCTTCATTTCCACCATTATTGAAGTTTGAAGCTTTGGAATTCCTTCATCTCCTTCCCCTCTCTCTCCCTCTCTCTCAACCAAGCTCTCACCATGAACCCCTCTATTCCCAACCCCACTTTCTCTCTCCTCTCTCTTCTTCAGCACTTCTCCATCGCAGTCTCTTTCACTTCTTCCGATTACTACCTTGTCAACTGCAGCTCGCCTTCTCCCTCCACCACGGACCTTTATCATCGAAATTTCGCCGATGACGAGTCCGAATCGTCTAAATTGGTTCTCCTCTCGAAGACCCGGACGATCTTACTCACCGATGCGAACCCAGCTGGAGATGGGATATCCTCCCCAATTTACGTCTCTGCGGAATCTTCATGAAGCCTTCGACTTACGCGTTTCGGATGAGAGAGAAAGATGCCCACTGGTACATCTTCATTTCCGCCGCTTTTATTCCCGAAATTCGACCTCTCAAATGCTCAATTTCATGTCGTAGCTAATGGATACTTGCTTTTGAACAATTTTGATGGCCTCGACTATGAAAAACATCGAAATTAAGGAGTAAATTTTGTGGGTCGATAGTGATAAGCTTGAAATTTCTTTTACACCCTCAAGAAAGTCGAAATTTGGGTTCATTAGCGCGATTGAGGTTGTCTCTTCCCCAAAAACCTAATTTCGGACACTTGCCCGGTTCATAGATTCTAATGGGGTGGCGCGCTGGAGAGGAGCAGGAGGGGGCATGTCGGAGTCGGGAGGTGGCGGCGGGAGGACGAGAGGTTGGAGACGGAGGAGGGACGCCGGCTGAGAAGAGAGGACGGGACTCAGGGGCGGGGATGCACAAGAGGGGCAATGAGAGAGAGATAGGGGGATAGAGTTCCGGGAAAAATAAAAAAATTATAAAGGGTATAATCATCTAATCACTTACTTACCGGAGATAAGGCCCTATTTTATACAAATTCAAACGGTGAGGGTACCTTAAAATTAGGTCAAAAAGGTGAGGCCCTGAAAAATGAATGTCGCGTACCTCGGGGTACTAAAAAATTAACTTCCGGTTTTGGTTCAAGAAGAGACATGAGACGGGGTGACGAAGAATCTGAAAATTAAATTTGTTATACATAACATAACTTTTTTTTAAAAAAAAAACCATGAGGATAATTATATGAAATAAATTTATACCTTATGTATTTTTTGTATATTCTTTTTATTAAAATTTTTATATCTAAGAAAAGCCCAAGTAAACTATCAACATTTGTTATTTTCGAGTGATTTTACACTTGTTTCCTTTAGTAAAGTTTTCTGGTTCTAATATTTGAATAGAGAAAGATTAGCTATAGTTTAACTTAATTCTTTTCTAGAAAAATTGTACTTGTATAAAAGAAAAGAAAAAACAAAAGTCTTACATTATTCTTTAAATAAAAAAACTAGAAAACTATATTAATAACTCCATTATTTAAATAGAGAGACTAATAGGTCACAAATTGTGTAGTTACTTTGGATGCAACACAAATCTAAAGGACGAAAATGTATGTTGATTCATACTTGGCCATATTATATAAATATAATAGTTTTTTTTTTTTCTAGAACTTAACTCTATACAAGCACCAAAAAATTGGCTAATTTTGCTTTTATAAAAACAAATAAAATAAAAGTTTGAGATGCGGAGAGCAATCCGATTTCGTGGAGTGAAAACCTGTTCCAAAATGAATTTCAGGTTTTTTTTTGGGTGCGTATATGAAGTGTGGAGACCACAAATTCGAACATAGATGCTTGGCAACAATTTTAAAGATGTTTATCAATTAAACTAAAAAAAAAAAATCTACTGTTTGAAAGAAGTTTAAACTCCGACGCCGCAGCCTCGAAGCATAGCCGGTTCCTTGACTACAACAATGGCGGCAGTTCGGATGATAGGCAAGTAATCACAAATTAACGAAAAGCATTTTTCCTTTCATAACAATTCATAACCTCACTTGGATTCCGTTTCTAATCCCCCCTTTTTTTGATATTTTCTTCAAATTCACCCTGCAACAGATGTAGCAGTCAACTTCACAGGTCAGGCATTTCAGATATTTATTTTATCCAATTTTGTAAACATTTTTAAATGCTTGGTATTGTTATCTAAGTTGGTCATATTTCTGATTTTGATTTGATAGATGGTATGTTCAAGGGAATCTATAATGGTAAGCAATGCCATGCCCCAGATATTCAAGCAGTTTTGAGTAGGGCTTGGAGCGCTGGGGTTGATCGAATAATTGTAATTCGTCTTTTTCTTAGCTACCCAGAATCTTTTTTCAGTCAATTGATTTCATTTTACTCATTTTCTTTTCTGGGATTTTTGTGGGTTGATGAATTTTGCAGTTTATTTTCCATTAATTGAATGATTTCTGTTGTCATAATGTTAGTTCCAACTGGGTTTTAGGTGACTGGCGGATCTCTTGAGGATTCAAAGGAAGCTCTTGCAATTGCAGAAACTAATGGTTATTTATCTTTTGTTGAGTAGTAACTTAAGCTCTATTTTTTAGTTGTGCCCTGCTGAAATAATGTCCTTGCATTGCAGGAAGATTATTTTGCACTGTCGGCGTGCATCCAACCAGATGCAACGTATGCCATTGTGTATTTCTTTCTTTGTCATTTATGCTTTCCTAGTTATATAATTTATTGGCAATTGTAACTTTTGATTTTGATTAATTATATTTGAAGCTTGATGATGATAAAGATGCGATCTTTTGCTGTAGTTATTATCGTGAATTTCTTGTTGCATGTTGTCTTACTGCATGAAGGAATTTGAAGAGAGTGGGGACCCAGAGAAGCACTTTCAGGCACTTCTTTCACTAGCTAAAGAGGGGTTGAGAAAGGAAAGGTATCAATGTTTTATTTTTATTTTTTTGGGTCTAGAAACCAGAAAATCTATCAGTAAATTGGCATGCTTATGGCTGTACAACTTGATCATGCATTATCCTGCGGGGAGCTGCTAATGACTGTTATGCATGCCTTAAGTGCCATTTCATTAAGAGCACTGAACTTAGGAACTATGCTTTGTGCTTTTTACAAAATCCTCCATTTGCAGGAACTTATACATTCCTCTTGGTCCTTAGTGGCTATTGCAACCATAAGCTGATAGCATCCTCAATTGGATTACATCTCTTGATGACACTACTAGAAAAAGTGTGTGGGAAAATTTTATCCTCTGTTGGATTATGTCTTTTGATGACACTAGAAAAATTGTTCGGGACAAATTTATTTATGTTCCAATAGAACAATGTCTGAGTTGTTAACTTCTTATAAGTTATAAACACCCCCTCCCCCCCAAAAAAAAATCTCCATTTTGTTTACTAGTGCAACATTTGATTTTGTCTATTCCATATCCATAAAATTTTGTCCATATGTCGAAGCCACAGGGAGCTTAACCCACATTATTAATTTATTATAGAATTCTTGGGCAGTTTACCTCTATTCCATGCAATTTTGTCCCAGTTGTATCTGCCTTGGACTTAGTCAGCCATACTATAACCACTGTGCACAGTAAGAGTTTATCTGTTAGTGAATTTACATCGTGAGGCATGAGAATCTCAAGGCCAGCTTTGAATGTCTCCTTTATGTTTCTTCCATCAAGTATCAGGTGCTGGTTTTTAATCCCAATGATCAACATTCTTAGATAATGCTCGTGAATCCATTTAACATAGAGTGTATTCTTCTTTGATTCCACTGCCCACACTTGCTGAGATATGAGAGCCTTGTTCCTATTTCTAATGCTTCTGAGTGACAAACTAATCATTTCTCTGGTCTATACACCAGGCCTCAATATCCTTCTGTACTTCCTGAGGCAAAATAAAAGTATGACTCCAAAAGCCAATCACACCCATCGATACTGAATTTATCAACAAAATGCTTACTGCATAGGAGATATGGCCACTGCCCCATATCCTAACCTTAGCGGTATTTTTTTTTTTCTCAACCAGCATTGTGCAGTACACCTTATTCAATCTTGTAGGAGGTGATTGGTACCCCAAGGTTACTGAACGGAAACTGCCCCTGCTTACCGAGGCCACTGAATTATGCTTTTCTTGATACAATTGTCAACCACCTAATCTTATTTATAACTGCTATGATTCACTTGGAGACTAGAGTTTAATGAAACTCATTAAAAGTTTTCACGAAGCACCTTGCAAAATAAACTTCAGCTTTACAGAATGTTATGGGATTGTCTGCCTGTAGAAGGTGGCAAACCTTCATACTTCTAAAATTAGGATGGAACTTAAAGTAGTAGCCATTATTACAATCTTGAGCATTCTTGGGAAGTATTACATTACTAGTACAAATACCAAAGGAGACATGAGATCTCCTTGCCTTATGCCTTTTTCCCCATGGAAACGACCATGTTGTTCTCCATTAAAACATAACTATAATTAACAAGCCTCTTATAGGTCGTTGTTCTATTGATACATTTTGGAGAAAATGGTACCCACAAAGGACTTCTATAAAATGTCACTGTACCGAATTATAGGATTTATATTCTCATTATGCATCTGGAAGATATTCTCCTGCGGTAACCCCTAGCAAGCTCTCGACAAATTAAAACATTAACCAGCTCCTTTCTTATTACAAATGCAGGCTGACCCCAGTCAATTAGCTCACACAGAACCTCTTTTAAGCTTTAAGAAATGAACTTAGTGGTGCATATGTCAATAACATAGCTGCACGAAATTGACCTTAAGTCATTTGCATGCTGGGGACAAGCCACTTTAGGGGTGAAGCCACATTTGTAGTGTTATTACGTCAATACAGTAATTACCTGAAGCGAAACACACGAAATCACCCACTTCAGACCAATTTTCTTTAAAAAGATCACTACTCTGGCCATCTGGTCTCAGAGACTTGCTTTTGGAATTAAGAATATTTCCTTCCTGATATTATCTCTGAGTCTCTGGTAAAGAGTTTTATCATTGTAATGCTTAATTGCCACCTTAGCTACATTAACCCTTCTACCCTCTCTCCAGATTCATAATCAATAATATGAATATAAGGTGCTTGCTTCCCCTGCTTCATCACTGTCAAGTAAATATTTTGTGAACAGGTCCCTAGAATTGCTCCAGTTCAGCTTGCTTTGTTGGTACATTAATTCATAGAAGCTGCTAGGATCTCATTATGAATTCAAAGAAGCTACTAGGATCTCATTATGAATTCAAAGAAGCTACTAGGATCTCGCTATGTTCCTTCCTTGACTCCAAGATTCAACTCTTGCTGTTGAGGTGCAACATTTAATTGCATATAGTTCTAACCATCTTAGAGTGCTGCTGTGTCAAATTCCTGAAATTTTATAACCTAGATAATTATTTGGGAAGTGACCTAAGATATATCATGATCATGATAGTGATGGTTGATGATGTTGAAGATGGTGGGAGGGAATTTATGGTTGTAATGTTTGAAGCAGGAAGAGGGAAAGAGAATACACACCAAATGATTTTTGTTGCTTTATTGAATGGCTTGGCTTCAGTGTACATCCTTGGGCCTATCAATAGGCAAAACTTCTCCTAGTTGCCTACGTTTTTAATATTATAATACCTTAGCAGATTAGTGTCACGTAAGTTATATCTTTGATAATATCATGTCATAATTCCAATGCTTGCATATTTAAGTGGAATACAAGTTTAATAAGATTTATCTAGATTAGCATCTTTCAACAGCATGAGTCTTTGTCCCCCTGGAATGGGGCTAGAGCATGTTCCGATCTTTAAGCCAATACTCCTGTTTCCTTCTTTTGTCCAGATGCCTCCATTATATCAAACAATCAAACCATTTACTTGTTTGACTTGGATGATTGAGCTAGTGTTTAACAGTAATCACATATGTTTTCTGTTAATCTGTTGATGTTCATTTTGTAAATATATTGTTTCCTTCGTCTGAACTAGTACTATACTCTGCTCAAACATTTAGGTATTGTTACTAATTTATAGATAATCACTTTTATATAATCCAGTTACTTTGTCAATAACCTGATATTCCAAGTCCTGTGAAGGAAGCAGATATATGCGACCTTGTCCCTGTAATATCATTATAGTGTTGCCGTTTGCCATTGGATACTACATGTGAAAGCCATTTACACCTGTTACTCTACAATAAAAGTCACAGAGGGTAATTTAGCATCATATTTTGCTTTACTGCACTGGAGTGAAGCCCACGTAACAAGCTTGTTTTTTAATGTTTCTTATATGTTTTGTTTTGTCTCTCATCTGGTATTACAATACCATATTGTTTGCTGGGTAAAACTGCTGGAGCTTGGGACATGTCTTGATCTTGGTTGAACATTGATGTATTGAATTCTTATGTTGATTCTTCATATTGCCTTATTGACTTGTTGTATTGAAATGTCTTGCTTGACTTTTTATGTATTACTATTCAAGGAAGGTTGTGGCGATTGGTGAATGTGGACTGGACTATGACAGGCTTCACTTTTGCCCAGCTGATGTCCAGAAGAAGTATGTGGTTGCTGTTGAAATGATATTCTTTTAGTCAGTGTCCTGTGTTTGAATGCTCTTTGTTTCAGTAATATGACTTGTTTGTTTATTTTTTGTTTATTTTTTGGTTTTAGGTATTTTGAAAAGCAATTTGAACTAGCACATGATTTGAAGCTGCCAATGTTCTTGCACATGCGTGAAGCAGCTGCAGACTTCTGTGACATCCTGGATCGCTATAAGAGCAGGTGCCTTATTTATTGGTGTTTATGTGTTAACCTATTTGAGTTCAAGTTTAACATTGACTGAATGCCAAGAAGTTACAGTTGAACTCTGCCTATAGAAAATCAGTCCTTTGTCTTCTTGCTCTGGGAGTGGGGGTGGGGTTGGGAGAGTAATCATACAGGAGAATATCTATACCTTAAAAGATGTACATAATGAAACATCTCGGCTTGAGAGAGGGGCCATGGGGGAGGGGGTAGAAAGCAATCAAACAGTGGAATATCTATACCTTAAAAACACATACATCATGAAATTGCTTAGCTCAGGGGGGAGTGTGGAGAGTAATCAAACGGGAGAATATCTATACCTTAAAACACATACATAATGAAATTTCTCGGCTTAGGGGGAAGAGGTGTGGAGAGTAATCAAAGAGGAAAATATCTATACCTTAAAAACAAGTACATAATGAAATTGCTCAGCTCTTAGAAGACACTTGAGCTAAGATCGTAATTGATGTAATTTTATGTGGCAGTTTGAGCATTCATGGTCTTAGAATCTTCTGAGAATATAGTTTGGTTGGTGTTTTAAGCTATTTGTTAGATTGAGTGGTTTGATTTCTAATTTTCCATCTATCTTCATTTAAAAAACACAAACTACCTAACCAGTCCTGGACTGTTACTGTATGTTAAATATCTGTGGGCGCTGTAGCTATGGTTGGAAATATATGTAAATTATTTGCTTTTATTTTAGCCCATGTGATTACAGTTTTTAGATTGATATATTTGACAAATATCGTGGCTTGACTTATAATCAACTTACGTGACACTGATTATGCACAATTGATAGGCTGTCAGCACGAGTCGATCAATATTGTGCCTTAGAATCAGAACTTGTAACAAGGTCAATTATTTCATGTCCAGGGTTCTTTTTCTTTTATAATCAGTCTGCTTTCCCTGTTTGTGATACATCTTTTAGTTTGACCCGGTAACTCTTCCTATTATATGTCCTGATGGACTTCCTTTATTAATCCTGGACCAGATAAGAATTTGTGTTTTCCAACATAGCTACCATCGTCTTGGTGGCTGACCCAGTAGTAGCTAATATTGTTTTTTGTCTTTGATATTCACTTTATTTCAGCCACTAACTTCCAGCTCAAGTTTGCTGTGTGGCTACATCACCAATTTTATCATTGCAGACTTCTAGCCATTCTTTTAGAATCTACAACAGCAGCGAAGTATATTCCAAAGTCACTGTCTATGCTCTGTTTGCTGAGAGATTGGTGGTTTTTTACTGTTTCTTCTGTTATTGAAGCTGTGTACTGTATATAAGCATACAACCATTCAGTCAGTCCGTATAGATTGAGATTTATTCAAACTCACCCCTTTAGAGATAAGTTTGGAAAATTGTCACATGCATATAATTACTTGTGTACAACCCCAAATGTTAAAAGTTTCTTCTCTTGTTAACACTAGGCGTTCATATAAGCTCTGCTGTTAAATGTTAAAAAGCTGTCAGCTGGATTTCTCTGGAGTTGGTTTTTTGATGGTTTCCTTTTAATTAATTTCTTTTTTTTGTCTTTTTTTTTGTTTTGTTTGGGGGTGGGGGAAGGGTTTTATTCTATCTGAAATTGAAGAGCTTGTTGCCCATTATTCATCCAATAAAAGGAAAGTGTTTAGTTTACGGCTGATCTCCTCTCCCAGCCAATCCCTCACCCTCCCCAACCCTTCGTCATAAAGAAAGACTATATGGTAGGTTGGTTTCATAATTGCACAAGTTCTTTTTCATCTTCTTGCTTTTAAGTGTTCACAAGAGTCAATAATGCTTTGGCAATCATGAATTTTGGTCCCTTAAAAATCAATGGTTTGGGTTTGCATGAAGACACCTAAGCCAGGGGCCCTATCTAGAAGAGGCAAGGGAAAGGTACTTCTGCATGGCTCTATTGGGATCCGAGTTGAACCAATCCCCAAGTGGGGAATCTGGAGTTTCTCCCACCAGGTCAACCTTTAGCTGGGTTGTGGTTTGTTTATTTCAGAGTAAATGTAGATGTTTTAGTTTGCTGAGTGAAGACTGTTCTGTTAGATGTAAGGCAGTCATCTTCATCTCAACCTCCTCAGGCACTCCTTACTTTGGGATATTTACTGGGTACTGGTTATTGTCGTATAGTAACTATTGTTTCCCCTATAACTGGTTGTATGAAATTGGGGTTAACTGGGAACTGCACCTGAAGCAGTCAGGGTGACTGAGAACAGGTTTTATTTCTGGTGCAATGCCAGTGGAAAAAATCACGTTTTTCCTATTAAATTGGCCTGTGGGGGTGTAGATTGTTGAAATATGGATATGAAACATGTGATGAATCAACGAGAAGAAGACCACCGTGCTCACAAAAGAGTATGTTTGATAATTTGACTTGGACGTTAAATAATTGTGCATGGTCTGCAAGGAAAAGTAAGGATAGCTGAGTGTGGGCCAATATGCTGTTATGGTTGAATTCGTTGTAATAGCTGACATTTCCCAGTCATAGGGAGCTGTTTTTTATCAGGAAATTGATATCAGTATCACCTTCTGTATCCGCAGATTCCTAGCAGGAGTTGCCCATTCGTTTACAGGAAGTGCAGAAGATCGTGCCAAGCTACTCTCCTTCAGTAACTTGTACATAGGTGAAAACACCATCCTCCTGACCACGCATTTGCTATTCGTGCCTCTGGATTTTAAACAATGAAGCGAAAATGCTAAAACATATATGTGAAGATGCTCTGGTAATTTAATTCAAAAGAATGTTCATATTCCCAATAAATTTTGACTAATTCATTGTTCATTGCCTCTACCAAACCTCTAACCCCCCCAACCTAAAAAATCAGTAGTCCGCATACACATACAGCTAAGCACACATATACACCTTGCGTGCGTAGTTTAGTTTCTAGGTCTAGAAGTACATGTGATGCATTTATGTTAAAAGTCATGTTCTATCTAAAAATAGAAAACTATGATAGTATTTGTTTAGGAAATGCATGTTGAGAAAAGATATTTAGTTGATCATTTGTTTATTATTATTGGTGACTATTGCTGTTTTCGTTACTACTATTGCTACACTTACTGTTACTACTATCACTATTATGATTACAACTACCACTAATTATTGCTGTTGTTATCAATATTGTTTTCATTGTTGTCATTCTTATCATCATCGTTATCTTCATTGCCATTGCCATCCTTATCGTTGTGTGTCCAAGAGTAAAATAACAAATAAAAACTTATGTGATGGATACAATTTCTTGTGCATAATAACACATGTCCAAGATTGCCCAAGGATTGTCAGGATACAAGTCAGACATGGATATGCTGAGCTAGGTAGGAGTCCATGCTGCTTATCATTTTAGGGTATCTGTAGATGTAGATGAAAGAATGATATGATAGGGAAAAGCAATTCGGGTTCTTTTTGTAAATCTCTAGCTTGGATGTTGTTGTTATGCTGCACTCTACATGTGAACAGAGGCATGGTGGAGAAAAAGTACTTAGGTTGGTTGTTATTATGCCTACTCTGGCATAACCGTAGAATAGAATTTCAAGTCAAGTCACCCACAGTAGGCACATTATATTTGCTTTGCAGTTTGTTGCCTGTGTATCTGAGTTGTTTCATTGCCCTTTTCTCATGATGCCACTGATTGAGTTTACGATAGAAATGCCTTTTTCCTAGGACTGGCTTGAGCCATAGGGCTGACTGGCTTTTTATATTTATTGCAAATGACAATACTGGGCATAGTCCTTTTAGTTCAAGTGCAACTCTTGGAGTTGCTCGAATTTGTCTTCAATTATTTCCAGTTACTATTATAAGCTTCAATTTGTGGCTAATTTCAAAATGCTTTAACAATTATTCTTTTCTTTTGTTACCATTACAAACAGGAGTCAATGGCTGCTCTTTGAAGACTGCTGAGAATCTTGACGTGGTGAAGGGAATTCCTATTGAGAGGATGATGATTGAGACTGATGCACCATACTGTGAGATTAAGAACACTCACGCAGGGATTAGAATGGTTAAGTCAACATGGCCATCTAAAAAGAAAGAGAAATATGACCCCGAGTGCCTTGTTAAAGGCCGGAATGAACCCTGCTTAGTCAGGTCAGTTTGAGTCTAATATACAACTGGCAGATCCTGCTTTCAAACTGCTTGATTTATGCTCAGTGTCCTTCCTTGCTCATAATAATTGGATTTTCACTCTTGATCACACATTCAGAACAACTATCCATCTAATTTCTGACGTCTTTTTCTCCTAACACTTCTGCTCCTTACAGAGCACCCGCTTCTTGAACATTTCTCAACAATGTTTCTTGCTTCCAAGGTCAAACTCCAGGGTATTAAAGTTTGGGGTATTTCTTGCTTCATTTTAGTTATAGGGTTCAATGATGATGCATCTCTGTTAATTCTGATACATCTAATTGATGTTTTTTAAATCTACGGTTCAACGAAAACCACCTCTCTGCGTGCATGTGACCCCTCCCCAGTCCCTAAACATCTTACCTAAGGGGAACTCTGGGGTATTCATTTTGTTCTTAATGAATTCAGGGATTTGAAATAGTGATGTAGCTTCCTCTATGGTCATTAGGTTTTGCAGTATTCCTTTAAGCAATGTTTTAAATGCCAATTCAGTTAACACAAGATTTGTGACATCTGTCTGTGCTACAACTTTGATGCTGCCTACAATACAACCCCTCTCCTCGGGGGCATATTTTTCCCATCATATATTGATATGCAAACCTGCTGTGTCATATTCTTGAAAGAGCTATAGATCAATTTATTTTCATCCTTGATGCTTTTGCTATGTCTCAACTAAATTAGTATTGTCATATCATGCGAGCAATCTCTATTCTCTGTAGGCAAGTCGTTGAGGTGGTGGCCGGCTGTAAAGGTATTGCAGACATAAATCAGCTTAGTGAGACTTTGTATCATAATACCTGCAGGTAATTCCGTCCACTATATGGCTCATTGCATCGAAAATTTTGTAAATGTAGGCTCATGAAATCAATCAAATCATTGAAAAAGGGAAGAAATTAGAAATTCATGGTTGGGCAATCAATAGTCACTGAAAACGCTATTTGTGTTCGAAACTCCAGAACCCTTCCCCCTTACCTCCAAGTGGCCGGGGGAGGGGCAGTGTTTCTTTTGGAAATGGTCTCCCCACCCAGTCGAATACACTGTGTACATTATGACCTCCCTAGACATTTAGCAAGGATTCATCTCAGGCTTCTTGTTACATGGTTGTCGAAAGGAAGTCTCTGTGGACATTATATTAGCGGTAAGCGAATCTTGGTCAGACAATATAGAGAACTTTTTCCGACAAGAATACTGCTCCAAAAGTTTGTCTGCCCTTATAAAAGGGTGATATTTGGGTGATCATTTTAGCTCTAGATTACAGTGGATTAAAGCAAAATTTATGGCTAAACTGTCATCTACTTCTTTTCTCTCTGGACACCTTTGGTGGGATATCTAGGTATTGGTTTGGCTTGGCTTCACTTGTTACTCCCCTACTCTTTGTGATAAGCTCATATTAACCAAAAAAAGTCAACTATGAGTATCGCAGTGAGCCAGAGAGAGGTCTTCTTACAGGTGTGATCTTAAGTATTATTTCTGCATTGTGTTATGCAGGGTCTTTTTCCTCAGGATTTGGACTCTGCTGCTGACGCTCTTCTTGATGGTAAGGAGGCTCAGTGAAGAGACCGCTTTGAACTCTTGTCCTATGACAGAATTACAGAGATGCATCCCGAATAAAATTGTACTGTGGCTTCATCACATTTTAAGGATATTACCAAGCATCTGTGCATTGAGATGGAGATATGTTCCTTGAGCTAAAATTGTGCCTTCTTTTTCTCTACTTTATGCAAGAAGATAGTGAATTCTTGAAAACAAGTTATTAGTCTATCGATCAGAGGCACAGGGTTCAGCACCAGGAAATGATTTTTACTGAAATTAATTTCCTCATCTTACAAACATGGGAAATCAGAAAACCCACTTTTCTGTTAGTTTACACATCCACAGTAGCAAAAATTTTCATCTTGGAGCCATTAATTAGAACGTGTTCAGGAATTGGTTGAAGTATCTAATCTGTAATTGTTCTTTTTCAAGCAAACTCAGCCAATTGATTGCTAGATCATCTTCAAGAACTAACAGTGGAAAGTACTTCACTTTGCTCGAAGCCGGAACGAGCTCTGTTAGCTGACATGTTCAATCGGAACGAGCTCTGTTAGCTGACATGTTCAATCGCAGTGGTCGACCCTCGAGTTCCTAGTGGCATTATGTATAAAATTAGAATTACATGAATCATGAAATAGTTGAAACCTGAGAAAACTAAACTCATATCCAATGAACAATTTATGACCATATCTAACTCAATGCCTGTTTAATAATGTTAATCCAATATCAGCTCCCATTGAAGCCGATCTGACCCAAATTGTCAGTAAAAAATTTTCTTGCTAGCAGTTACAACAAACTTGTTGGAAATACTGATTCTTTTCTACATGGTAAGTATCCCACGCCCCTCAACCTGGCCCCTCAAACGCCGTTTGAGATGGAAACACCTCCCTTTACGAGATTGTTGCCTCTCTTCAGATTCAAACTTGGGAGCTTCAGGTGTGAAAGTGTCTTTCATGCTAATTGAGTAAGAGCTTATTGACTGTTTAACCCATTCAGAGCAAATTCAACTTAAACTTGTTTTTCGAATTTAAAATGACCTAACCTAAGAATTCCTTCAATCCGACATATATTGATATAAATTTAACCACCAAAAACGTTCAAGCTCCCATTTGCGAGGTCAATGATGCCTCTCATTCTTCCCTCTAGATAAAAAATTCAATGACAGTAATAAATCTCTAATCAGCAAGTTTCAAGTAAACTTACCACTCCATTAATGGAAGTAAGAGCAGATTGTGCAGACTCAGCAGACGAAAATGAGAGGAAGCCAAAACCGCGGGACCTTCCAGTATCTCTTTCATATATCACCTTGGCACTCAAGAACCCAGGTTGATCTTCAAAAGCATCTCGAAGCCCTTGTGTGGTGACACCCCATCCAAGATTACCAGCATATATCTTGTGAGGGGTATCCACAAAGCTTTGGTTGCTGCTTCGGATTTTGGGTCCCATTACTTTCCTCTCACCTCCCCTTGGCACTTCTGGGAAGTTCACCTTCACAGTTCTGCCTCCAATTTGCTGCACAATTTCATTATTCGGTTACTTCAGAGACCATACCATTGGATGAGCATCTTAGAGAAAAGCCATAGGATTGAGATGTGTCACATAGACTTCCTTTTTTTTGGGGTGTTAGTTCACTCATTTGACGGATGCCCCTTTTACCTCACATAGATTCAACCCACCCCAAAACGAAAAAATGTGTCGTATTCCATATTGGACTTCATCACAGAAGTTGATAGTCTGAAGAATCTTCATATACCAATTAGTATTCAGCAATCCCCTATCTTCCACAGAAAGAGGAATATGAACATGCAAACAAAATAAGTGATGTTTGACACTGATCAATTCAGAGAAGTTCAGTTGGCTAAGTTAACATAAGGTTCTGTCACATTTTCTCCGAGAGTAACCCTCAAAATTTCCATTTGACTTTTAGGTTAACCCAAAAGGAGTATTTAGCTCTGATTCAGGCCGAAAAATGAGTAATTTGAGATGTGTATATAACATTTAATAATGTCTATATTAGATACACTCTGAAACAGCAGGCCACAATCCCGAACAGAAACAGATATCTATGTTCCACTATTTACTCTATACATGCAGTAGTTGTGCAAAGCATTAGTGTTCGGGTTTGGCTGCTTACCCATGTTGACGATCCCATCTTGGATCTGACATTGTATTATGGTAACACTTATATTCAGACTAACGAAGTAATTGGTTAAAGAGTGAGCATGTCCTAGACCTGAATATGCAAGTGTCATCCTTGAAGTAACTTTAACTACTTCACAAGTACACGGGATTTCCACTCAGGAATAACTTGACAAAATAAATCTGAGGAATACACTTGTCTCTTCAACTCTTCGACAATTCCATTAGTAGAAGGATACAAGAATTATTTTTAGGAAATTGTCACATGCTGTAAGGCTAATGACCCCCCCAAATCCCCACCCTTCATAGTAGTTCACATAGAGTGGTTGTTTCAGGCTGCCCACTTTGAGATAGCTATTTTCTGTCTTGCATACTCTCCCAAGTTCCTGCATACGTCCATTAACATTCTCCAAGCAGTCATAATCTCTTAGGTCTCATTTGATGATTAGCCAAATTATCTTCCTTTCTTCAGGCAATGATTAAAAAAACAATTATTCTCCCTCGCCTATTGTTCTTTCTTATCATTTCTATCAAGAATGTCTCCCAAAGAATTACAAGGATCATCAACTCTTAAACACTGTGTCATGGTACAAGAAGGCAATTCAACACATACACCAAAAATTACTCAATTTAGGCATATGAATCAGGAAAGTTCTGCACTGCTAAAGCTCCAGATTTGAGCATTTCTACAAGCGGGAGATAAGCGAGCAATTCAATTCAGTTTATCAAATGGAACAGATCATAGGGGATTTGAGCACTTAGAGCAACCAAAACAGAACATTGAGCAAGCACTTCAATTTAGTTCTTAAAATGGATAGAGTTGACAAGCTTCTGTTCAAGGCTGTTACTTATTGACGTCAATTACTAGGCATAATAATCTTTAGAAAACCACCCATTTCAGTTACATTAAATGCAATTAGCGGATAATAACCTACGAAGCAAAACAGGAGGCCAAAAGAGCAAAAATAAAGGGACTTACAGAACCATCAAAAGTCCGAATGGCCTCTTTCGCCTCATCAATGCTCCCCATTGTCACAAATCCAAATCCCCTGCTTCTATCCGTTAACTTATCATATACAATCTGACATTTTGGCAATACCCAGAAAAACAACTCTAATCTTCAATTTCCCACAATTTTTTTCCAAAAAAATGAAGAAAAATCAACCCAGATAACCAACTAATGAAAGGGGAGAGAAAATACCTCAACAGACCTCACTTGACCAGCTTCAGCGAAGGTCTCAGACAATTCAGAAGAAGTCATAGAGTATGGCAAATTTCCAACATAAAGCCTGCAATCGTCGGCTGAATCAGACCCATTAATCTCTTCAATGTCATCTTGTTCTTCTCCTTGGGATAGCTCCTCCTCTTGCTCTTCTTCATCTGGGTCTTCTTCCACGTCCTCGGAGATTGAATTTTCGAAGGCCACGGAAGAGCGGCAGAGGTGGGAGAGGGAGAAGAGCAGAGGAGAGAGAGAGACATTAGGTGATTTGAGGGCGAGGGTTTTCAGGGGTTTTGGCTTCGGAGAAAAGAAAGTGGGTAAGAAGTGGCTGAAAGGGTGATCACAGAGAAGAGGAGAGAGAGGGGAAGAGGAGGAGGAGGATGCTAATGCAACAACGGAGGAGAGAGCTGATGCCGCTGCCGCCATTGTTGCGCAGAGTGGCGCAGCAAACTAGCTGTTCAATTGGATAGTTTCCTCCCAATATTTGTTTGTGATAAGGTTGTTGATATACATTCCTTATCTTTTTTTTTTTTTTTGAATTTTTTCCCCTGTTGGCTGAGCTATGCTTTGTTGATTTTTATATGTACTACAGAGCATTAGTCCTGGCAAAAATTCAAAGTCGATTTAAATTTAGATCAAATAAATTGATTAATATTTAAAATTAAAATGACATATTTTGTTAAATATTTAATTTTTTTACTCAGATAAGTCTAAGAATTTTAAAATATAGTCAAAATTTTTTGAGACCTATCTCAAAGAAAGGCTTGTTGCAAAATAACTGCAAATAAATATTGATAATAAAAAAAGTACCCACAGCAGTTTTATGTGATAACATTATTTTTGTAAATAATTTTGATAAAATTAATATCAACAAAATAGTATCATTAACTGCAAATAAATGAGAATGAGGTAAGATTTTTGTTTTTTGTTTTTTTTTTTTTTTTAGGGGAGGGGGTTGGAGGGAGAGATGATGTTAAATAATAAGAAAATAACCAAAAAAGATGTTTCAAAAAAATAACCAAAAAAGATGGTTAAGAAATGGAAGAGAGGAGCCCCCTATGTGTTGTACCAAGAGTAACAATCTTTAAAAAAATCTTTGCTTAATGACAAATATTATTCAGTAGAATCTTATAAATTTTATATAATTTAATTACAATTTATTTTCGAAAATCTACATTATGTACGGTTTTTTTCCTATTTTGATTTTTTTTTTTACTTTGTTTGTTTTTCGGTAAGCATGTCATATTCAATACTAATCGACCCGTAAGCATGTTAATTATATTGAATTAAAAAATAATTTTCATGAGCTAGCAGTTGTTTGAAAATTTAAACAGTTTAGAAATGTCAGGGAGGATGAAAGAAAATTTGTAGTACAGTTGATAAATAATAATCACTATGAATGGGAAAGAAGCTATATAAAGAACATTTAAAATTATATATTTCTTCTCTCGATGTTATTTTTTTCGGGGGAGGCTCAAATGAGCCATAATCCACAAGTCAATGAGAAAAGAAGAAATTAAATCTAAAATTTAATGTTTTTAAGGTTTTAATTGTTAGGTCAACAACACATTAATTTTTTTCTCTTCACAATACAATGAGGGAGGGAATCGAATATGAGACCTAATATCTATACTATATATAACAAGTAATCTTTTCAAAAAATAACATAGCGGTTCTGGAGTGAATTTAAGAAGTTTGTCAAATAAAAAATAATAATTTATCATTGAAAAAAATAGGTTTTCACTCATACATGGACTCTTTTTTACTCCATCTCAAAATAATAATAATAATAATAATAATAATAATAATAATAATAATAATAATAATAATATAATATAATATAATATAATTTTCAGAAAAATTAAACAAAATTTAAAATAATAAAATAAAAACATAATCTTAAACAAAAAGTTAAACAAATAATAAAATGCACTAAATAAATACGAAAATAAATAATTAAATTATCAAAATATTAAAACTATTTTCTGGACCTAATAACCTAAAAACCTAAAATAAAAATGAAAAAACTAAATTTATAAATTTATTAAATTAAAAACATACTTTAACTTAAATTAGTAAATAAGTCTGAAAAATCATCAAATCAGTTATATATTATAAAATTATCTAATCTTAATATAAAAATTAAATAATAATTAATCATCCTAATTAATTCATAAAAATATAAAACATAAAATAAAAACAAAACAAAGTAGAAAATTAATAAATAACAAATATACAAAATTATATAATAAATAAAATAAATAATCTGAAAAAATATAAAAGTAACCTAAAACCCAAAAATATTTTTTTTATAGTTTTTCAGAAAAATTAAACAGAATTAAAAATAATCTATACTATATATAATAGTAATCTTTTCAAAAAGATGACATGGAAGTCTAAGAGTGAATTTAGAAGTTTCGTCCAATAAAAAAATAATAATTTATCATTAAAAAAATAGGTTTCCACTCATATATGAACTTTTTTTACTCCATACCAAAATAATAATAATAATAATAATAATAATAATAATAATAATAATAATAATAATAATAATAATAATATTTATAATTTTTCAGAAAAATTAAACAAAATTAAAAATAATAAAATAAAAACATAATTTTAAACAAAAAGTTAAACAAATAATAAAATACACTAAATAAATAAATAAATAAATAATTAAATTACCAAAATAATAAAACTATTTTCTGGATCTAATAGCCTGAAAACCTAAAATAAAAATAAAATAACTAAATAACTAAATTTATTAAATTAAAAACATGCTTTAACTTAAATTAGTAAATAAGTCTGAAAAATCATCAAATTAGTTATATAGTATAAAATTATATAATCTTAATATAAAAATTAAATAATAATTAATCATCCATTAATTCATAAAAATATAAAACAGAAAATAAAAACAAAACTAAGTAGAACATTAATAAATAACAAATATACAAAATTATATAATAAATTAAATCAAAAATATGAAAAAATATAAAAGTAACCTAAAACCCAAAAATATTGTTTTTATAGTTTTTCAGAAAAATTAAACAAAATTAAAAATAATAAAATACAAATATAATCTTAAACAGAAAGTAAAACAAATAATAAACTACACTAAATAAATGAGAAAATAAATAATTAAATTACCAGAATATTAAAATTATTTTTTAGACCTGAATATATGCTAAATACCTAAAATCAAAATGTAAAAACTAAATTTATTAAATTAAAGACTTGCTTTAACCTAAATTAGAAAAAATCTAAAAATTTAGCAAATTAATTATAAAAACTAAGAAAATTAATACTAACAGATTAAAAAGACACTAACTAAACCCTATAATAATATAAAAATAAAATTAACCGAATAAGACTAATTTTATTTTAACTTCTAACAAACTCGACTAAAAAATAACAAAAACGAACAGAAAAGTAATCTGAAAATTAAAATATATTAAGAAATAAAATAAAATAAATATATATATTTATGTATTTATTTATTTAAGGTTTGAATTGTCTATTAGCTCTCATTTATTTTTATGTATATTGATATGCAATATTATTTTGGGCCTGAAATATAATAATTTTGTCTAACATTATTAATTTTTCATTGTTGATGGTGTTTTTTGACTTGGTGTCATAAAATTGTATTAGTTCAAAATATATTTATTATAAGAATTTTTAAAAGTAAAATCAACAGGAACATGCACTACTACAAAAACGCTATATAGCGACGGAATCGAGTCCGTCTCTAATTAGCGACGGAAACAATGACGGAATCGACATGTGTCGGATAAAAGCTGGATTAGCGACAGTAACTAGCGACGGAATTAAATTCTTATAATAAATATATTTTGAAATTTAAAAATAGCGACGGAAATGGAAAAAATAGCGACGGATTTTCGAAAAAAAGTTAAAATTTTTTTTTTTTATAATTAGCGACGGAATCGATCCGTCGCTAATTCCGTCGCTATATATATTTTTTAAAATTTTTTACCTTAGAGACGGAATCAGTCCGTCGCTAAATATAATTTTTAATTTTTTTTTTAATTAGCTACGGAATTTTCCGTCGCTAATTCAAAATTTTTAAAATTTTCAATTTGCCGCCTACTCGTAATTTGAAAAATATAAAAATTTTGAAATTTGAATTAGCGACGGAATTCTCCGTCGCTAATCCGAATTTTCAAATTTAAATTTGCCGCCTATTTCATTTTTCAAATTTAAAAAATTTTCAAATTTTTAGTTGGCGACGGACGTTTCCGTCGCCGATTCCGTCGCTAAGTTAAAATTTGAAAAATTTTACATTGGCGGGCTATTAAATTTTCAAATGTGTTGGAAATTTAAAATTTTTAATTAGCGACGGAATTTTCCGTCGCTAATTAAATTTTTAGTAGCGACGGATTAAATCCGTCGCTAATCCGTCGCTATTTTCGATATAAAATACGAACTTCAACGACACTCGGCAAACATAAGGACAAATAGAAGTGAGAGTGTAAGAGAGCGAGGGAGAGGCGAATCGATCGTTCGCCACCGCCGCCCACCTCCGCCACCGCCGTTCGCCGCCCGCCTCCGCCACCGCCACCGCCGTACACGTCACCAACTAACCACCTTTAACCTCTTGTAGGTATGTTTTCTCGATCCTCCCTTATTGTTAGTTGTATTTATAATTTACTTTGTTTACTATAAAATTTCACATTTTAGAGGATTTGATATAACTTATTTTGATAGGCATGGTTGGAATGAGGTAGAAGATGAAGATAATGAGAAAGAGGAAGAAGAAGAGGAAAAGGAAGATGAAGAACATAACTTGTGTTTGTATAATTTACTTTGTTTACTCTTGTTTTTATTTTCAATTAGTTTTTATGGATGTTTGAAGTTGGATTATTTATGATTTTTGTGTTTGTATATGATTTTTGTATTTGAATTAAAGTTGAATTTGATGTTGTTATGTTACCGGATTATTTCGATTTGTATTTAATTGTAGATTTTTTGTATTAACCACTCAAAACTATACAAAATTGTAAATATTTTTTAAAAAATTCGCTAAAAATCAGCGACGGAATTTTACAATTCCGTCGCTGATTATCCGTCGCCGATTGGATTAGCGACGGAATCAAATCTCGTCGCTAATCAGCGACGCTGAAAATCAGCGACGGAAAATTTCCGTCGCTAATTTTGAAATTCCGTCGCTAAATAACGTTTTTCGTCGCTATTTCCGTCGCTATATGACGATTTTCTAGTAGTGATGTTATAAAAATAATATTTAAATATTTAAATATTTAACTATCTCGATGAAACAATTTGGTTATTACATTTATCCTATATACCGAATGATTTAATAAACCTTAAAGAAATCATAAATTAATATAATAAAAATATAACAACTACATATATACTTGATATTAACAATTAAAAATGCCTACAAGATAGAAAGTTATGATTCAAATATGTCTGTGCAATAAAACGTAATGAATAAAAAGTTAGGAATTATATTGCTTCAATTCGTAATTTGTCAACTTTAAGTTCGTAATTTGTGTTATGTTTAAAGGATTGCATACTTAATATGCCAACTTCTATTAAGAACATATGACTTCGAATAAATTCATTTGTCTCAAAATTTTTGCACAACATACAAATCATTTTTTTGTTTCAAATACGGTTTATTTTAGTTTCTTCCTAACATGTCTATATGTGACTTATTATTGACAAACATATTTAAATCATATCTTTTACTATTGTAAGTTTTCTAAATTATTAAAAGATGAGTATTTGCCATCACACCTCCCCGCCATATTGAAATAGAATTTTATGTTACTCTTATTGTGTTTATTAATTGAGAGGAAAAGTTGTGTCTTGAGGGAAACAATTGGTTGTTAATCGAGTAAAACATGTATTTATAAAATCTCAATTGTATTAATATTTTTGCCCCATTGATTCACTACTAAAATCGCGATCAATTTTCAATATAAGTACAAAACACATATGATTTTATTACCTTAAGCCGTGAATTGACCTATCATACCCTTTATTATGATACAAATTACCTATTATTGTTAAATATTTTTGCATCACTTCTATCATATAATATTTTTCACTATTAATCTCAATATAAGTAGTTATTATATGTTTAATTATCTTTGTGTGGAGAGGTAAGTAAGAATGGATAAATCATTATATTCACCTTATAATTTTAAAAAAAATGAGATCCCATTATAGGTATATGTATACTTTTTAAGAGTTCATGTAATATTTAAGTCAATTATGTTTTAGTAGGTTGGTTGCATATAAATATTTATGTAGGCGTCTATTAAGTTAAATTAGTATTGACTTTGTAAAGAGTTATGAGTTATAAGTTTGATATTCTTTTATTGATTTGATGTGTTTACGTTGTAATATTAATTTGTGACATAATGATATTTATTGTCATCTATAAGTCATCTAACTCAATATCTACCAATCATATATTATTACTTTTCCTACTAATATTTACCTTTTGATACCCAAACATATTGTCACACTATTTCTATAACTGTATGAGTTAGGATTATTTACATTGTTTGATTCTTAGAGGGTCCGACTTCTTAATATTCCAAATCACGAGTGTAATCTTAAAACCTTGATGATATTTTTGAACATTCTTTTTTATTTATTATTTTAGATTATTTATTTATTCTTTTGAAATTTAGAATGATTGGAAGATGAATGTGTGTTGGGTTCTAATAATTTTTATGTGTTGGGTTATGATAATTTTGATAAGTCACGAAAGCGTTTTCGCTATGAGGAGAGAACATGTAGAAGAATGTTGTTGAAAGTGAAATCATTTAATAAAATCAAATGATTGAGAAAAAGAAATTCGCAAGTACAACATTGCTCTGTAATTCAATAATTTCTTAAGTTATATATTGTACAATATTACTCCGTGCATAGCACGAGTCTAAACTAGTATTAAAAATTTCAGTTTTAATCACTAAGCCAAGTCCTTATTGATTTCATTTTTGCAAGTTTGGTGGCAAAGTAGCTTTTGTATTTGACACTTTACCTTTTTGTTGAGATCCATTTTGACATTTTACTTATGATGATATCTTTTTGCGTCCATGTTAGTTGAATAAATCAAAATCTGTTTAAAATGGATACATACTTTTGTATTATTTTCTTGTTTGTGGATTAAATTGAGATGTATATGTATTCTAACGTACATTTATTATAATAAAAACAGGAAGGTATCCATTTATGCCGAAAACAATGAACCGATGAATCTAGAATAATTGGGGAACCAAAAAGATTTCTTTTTAAAAAGAAATGAGACACAAAAACAATGGAGACTAAATATCGCCAGCAAGAAAATAAATATCTTGCTTCAAATTCTCATCAATTTCAAGTTTTGATCCGTAAGGGCATATTAGAAGCTATATTAAGCTTCACAAGAAAAATAGACTATAAAGCAACACAGCAAAATACATTCCCAACAAT
Organism: Talinum fruticosum; assembly: GCA_021018815.1. Classification (NCBI taxonomy): domain Eukaryota; kingdom Viridiplantae; phylum Streptophyta; class Magnoliopsida; order Caryophyllales; family Talinaceae; genus Talinum; species Talinum fruticosum. The sequence continues at coordinate 534,459 of JAITYX010000098.1, read as the reverse complement.
TTTCCCTGGGAAATATTTGCCAACTTTAAATAGAGTTTACAGAGTCACCATCACTGCTGTCACTATCACCACTGCTACTGCTGCTTTCACCACTACTGCTCTCGCTGCTCTCGCTCTCGCTGCTGGCGCTCGAGCTGGAAGTTTGCTCTTCTCTCTCCTCTGCATTCACCTGGGCCCTAAGCGCCTCTGCGGCGTTATGGCCTATCCCTCCATTATCATCGTTGATGTCCACATCAGCAATCTCATCATCTGTGTCGTTCTGATGAGGCAGGTTGATATCAATGCCGGAGTGGGACGGCTTTTCCCCAGCAATATTGTGTTTGTCAGGCTCAAATGTATTCTCATCGTCATCTTCATTCATTATGTCCAACTGTGCTTCCAAGTCGAAGTCATTAGAGTCGGGAGATGCTGTTGCAGTTGGTTGGGCAGGAGGTGTACTTGCAGGCTCTTCATTTCTATGTTTTCCTCCTGCAGTAATATCATATGATTAATGAAGTTGAGTGTTTTCAATATTGGAACATAAATACAAGAAGCTAATGCACCTGAGGAAAACGTGAACTGCAATCCAATGGGTAAATTTCCCCAAAAGAGTAAGATAAGAAAAGTGAAATTAAAAAAACAACACAAAAAGAGCAAGGAAAGAGAGAAACCAAGAACTTCATACCTGAGCTCCCAGCATCACCAATATCGATTCGCTCAACATTGATTCGCTCAACTTCAACCTACAAGAAGGTATAAAAATGTAGAACAATTGACAGATAAATATGGAGACGATCATACATGATAATATATTTCCCACAAGCAACTGAGAACACAACAGTTTCTTCTTTCTTTCAGCTTAGTTGGAGAGGATGTAACGCCATCAAAATTGTCGCACACAGAATGAAACCATTACCCAAGAGGTCCACCTTGGTTTAGGTGCGGCTTGGATCTTAGTTCGGTCGGGTCAAGTTTGGGTGAGGTACAGGATCAGTTTTGGTTTAGGTCGGATCAGTTCTGGGTCAACCATGTTCGGTCGAGTTTGGGTCAATTTCGGTTGAAGTTCAACTCAGGTCTACTTCACCAAGGCTTAGAGTCGACATGCATATCCCTCTTGTCTATGACACAGCTTAAGAAAGCATTGAACATTAGATGCCCAAAAATAACGGTTTTACAAAGGGCTCCAAAAGAAAAAGGCCTAAAAATGGGAAGGAAAAAAAAATGAATCAATCTCAATGCTATATGTTTCAATCACAGCTTTATAGTATTCTAGTCACAAACTTTTGACAAGCAAAGACCATTTTTTTCACAAATCGATTTATATCACATGTTTCATTCTCAGAGTAAAATTCATACTTATCCCAGTCATTTCCAAATCTTAGCAACAGCAATACATCAGACAAACTGATTAAAAATAACTGGGCTAGTTCTGGTCCACTTGGCTCTTTTCTCGAGGTCACAACTCGATATGCATAGAAGGGTTCAGAATAATACCACTGCCCTCTTCAACTCCAAACTGAAACTTAGATTTAGGATTATTGACCAGAATAAGACCAATCTTTAAACCCTCACTAACAAGAGTCAGCTCACAGGGGGCTATTACCCAAGCATAACTCAGCAGTTAGTCATACTCTTGAATCATTCCACTTAACTAAAAAATGCCCCAATTATAACAACTGGCTAACCAATCGCTGGGCGAGGTCAATTCAGTCTTCATGATTTACTTCCTCCAATACCAGAAGTTACATACCACTTACTGTGATATACTTCGTAAGAATAAACTCAACAATTGCTATTTACGGTATTCTTAATCTCTTTCTTGGCAGACACTTTCCAAATGAAAGTGCTATCCATTACAAAAATACAAATCAACCTTGAAGATCTCTGCTCCATTTTTATAGTCAGTAACACAACTTGTTCCCCATAACAATCCTAAACTAAATGCTCAGCAGCCAAAATAAAACAGACATTATACATATCATACTACAACCTTTCTTCCAAAATGAAGAACTACTGGTATAAGAGGATAGGAAGTGTCAAGCTCAACTGTTCTCCACACTTGGACACTCTTACAAGCATAAGCATCAAACCCAACTTTAGCTGAACAATCAACTGAGTTATTCAACCTAGACACTACATTTCCAAACTAGCATCAACACGTACATAACCAATCGGAAGCTACCCTAAACAGCATTCTCTGCAACCAGCTAACAACTCCCAGTCTAAAACAACACCTATGATCAATCCAAAACAACATGATCAAATCGACAATGCAAGCCATTTTCTGAACAACCAAACAACCCAAATCCCCAAAATATTCCATTCCAATAATATAAAGCAACAAACAATCAAAATCAGCATCGAACTCGAAAAACTCACCGGCACTGAAGGAGGCGGAGGTGGCGGCGGCATCTGCTGAGTGAAGGCAGGCCGAGCATTCAAATTCTGGGCCGGACCCTTAACCCCTCTTCCCACCGGCGGCGACCCGGCATCCGCCGCGGCAGCGCCGGCCAATGAGGCGGCGGAGGCGGATTCCCCGGGGAGGCGGACATGCCTCAAGCGCTTAACGGCTCGGTGAAGACGCTCCAAGCGGAAAGAGTGGCCATCGAAGAACAAAACGGCGTCGTTTTCCTTGTAATCTTCGCTGGAACCTTCGAAAGTAACCTTGGGCTTTCCGGGCTGATTGTTGTGGAATTCTACGCTGATTTTGTTGTCTTTGGTCTTGTGCAACAACCCTGGTTGGCTCTTATCGATCGATGCTGGCTTGAATTCATCTGGAATCGCAAAAATCGAACAAAATGGTTAATGGGTATTGTGATAATGAAGTGGAAATTGAAGAGAGAGAATGTAGCGATGGATTGAGAAAGTGATTACAGCGTAAAGTGCAGAATTTGGAGGAAGGTTGGTGGTCTTTGAAGGAGGAGCCTAGGGTTAGGGTGTACCACCGATCAGGATTGGGGGCAGTGCCGGGCTCCTCCTTGTTTTGCATTGACATTTCTTTGCCATTAAAGATAGGTTTTTTTTTCTTTGCTTTTGATTTGCAGTTGATTAATTGATTGATGATCAAGTTGGTGAATTAGAACGAGAAGATGTTAGGGAATCTTCAATTTTGCTTTCCAGATTTTGAGGGAGGTTGGGAGGGGGGAGAGAGAATTTGTGTTCGAAACTTCGAGGAAGAGAGAAGAAAGGTTAACTGTAAACACAGGTCGGGTCTGGGTTATGCACGTATCAACCATTCACCATTTCGGGTTTTTTTTTTTCAGATTTCAAATGACTAAAATTAGTTGGATGTTGTGAGTAGCACCCGTAAAAATTTGAGCTTGGAGCAAAATTGGGTTGGATAAATTGGTCATCGGATAATTTTTTTCGATATCGCTTTTTTCGGTCGGATAATTTATACAAGTGTAAATTCGGGTTAAAATTGGATTTGGACAATATAAATATAAAATTGGATTTGGACCTTTTATTCCTTTTTTCTTTTTTTCAAATAGAGGTTTCAATCATTTGGAAGCGTTTCTTTTCTCCATGCTCCGCAAAATATATCTTATCCATAAGAGATCTAATAAATATGTCATTCGATTGAGTTCTCGGATTAAAATGTTATTGAATTATCTCAAAACATCAAGAATGACATTAATTAATTTGATGATCAACGATTGTTATTTGACTAATAATTAACGATTAAAATTGCCACTATAGCTGTATTTTACCTAGATAGCATATGAAAACTCATTTCTTTTTTATATTGTTAGGACGTTAAAAATCCCTTGGCCTTTTAAGCTCGTTCTCTCTCGTATCTTGCCTTCAATGGAGATTCATCGCTTTCTTGCCCGATTTCTCTTCCCATAATTATTATCTCTATCCACTCTTCTCCGTATCACCATTCTCAATGTTAAAGAATTCACTTTTAGTAAAGCATCGATCAATGATATCGCCCTTCATCTCTCATCTCGATTCATGAGTAGACCTCTATCAATGACCTATTTCAAGTGTCGAACACATATAATTCCGGTCTTTCGATCCGGATTTCAAATCTCGAGTCGGATGTGTTAGGTCTAAATCCTAACATCTAATAAAGTTACAGTACCTAATTAAGTATAATTAATAAAGTCCTAATCTAACTTCGAATCTCACTTATATGAGTTTTTGCATCTCGTATGGAGAGAAAAAAAGAACATTCAATGATGTTTAATATAACAGCTTAGTTTCGCACCAAAACGTTAAAAAATGCAACATTTAGTTTGTGAGAATTATTCACTATGACTTAAGGATAGGAATGACAGTGAATTCAAGACCCAACCCAAATCCGTTAGATTTGACTCATAAAATCGAGTCTAAATTCACTAAAATTTAGAATTGATGGGTCTAGGTTGAATCTGGACATATCCATCCCGAGACCCAGTTAGAACACGAAAGCGTATATGTTTTTAAAAATTACTACAGTTCAACTTTCTTTATTCTCTAAAGTTTGAAGTTTTGAGCCGTAACTTCCTCCCCGAGTCCTCTCCCTCATTTAGTTTCCCGCAGTCCTCGCCTCATAACATCACTCTCTCATTCACTCCTCCATTCAGACCTTCTCGGTCGAGCTCTCTCTCTCGGCTCTCGCCATCAATATTCCTCTACGATTGTCATTTTCGGCTCTCGCTTCCATCTTCCTTTTCGGCTCTCGCTCTCCATTTTCCTCTTTGGCTCGCTCTCGTTCTCGCACTTCCTCGCCGACTTTCACTCTCTATCTTTCTCTTTGACTCTCTTTTCTATTTTAGGTGGTGGACATGACTTTCTCTCGATTCTCCGGCGTTAGACCTTGAGTGCTTTCTCCGAGTATCTAACCCTTTGAGCCTTATGTGATAATGCCCTCGTCGTCCTCTCCTCCGGAATATTGCTATGTGCCTCTATCTCTCTCTCCATCAATTTCGAAATCATCGCTCCTATGCGTTGGACCGGATTCACCTACTTTGGTGCTTCAATTTCTACATTTAGGTTAAAAATACATTGGATTCGTTTAAGACCCACGTAACCGCCAAATCTGTCGGATGTAAGTCGGGGTCCGAGGCTAGACTTCGGAGACCCGTCGAGTCCGGGTTGGATTATGGTCCAAGTCTAGAAAAATTAATCGTCGTAGGTCCAAGTGGCCAAGCTTAGACCCGACCTAACCCGTCCCATCATTATCCCTACTTAAGAACCTTTGTAAGAGCACCTCCAGTGAGGTCAACCTATTTTAGGCTCTTTTGGTGGATGCCTGTAATGACACATGAGCCAACTTCATTTCTCTCTCTCCTAAATCCTTACTTTTATAATACAAGACTCACCAATAGTACTTACTCATTTAAATAATCTCCATGGAACACACTCATCAATATATTTAATTATTTTACTTATTCTATTTTACATTAACATTTATTTTTATATTATATAAAAAATTACTTGATGCAATATGAATATTTAAATTAATTATTTAAGATTGTGAATTTTTTTAAATAAATGATAAAATAATATAAGAAAATTTATTAAATAGAAAAGATATAATAATAATAATAATAATAATAATAATAATAATAATAATAATATTATTATTATTATTATTATTATTATTATTATTATTATTATTATTATTATTATTATTATTATTATTATAAAACTAGTAAATTAATTATTTTAGGTTGCAATTTTTTTAAAAAACAATATCATAATATTATAAATTTTATTAAATAAAGAAAAGATATAATAATAATAACGCTATTACAATTTTCTTAGTATAACAATTTCTATAAAAATTAAATTAGGAAGAGAGAGAGAATTATGCTAATAATTTTCCACGCAGAAAAGAGAGAAAATTAAACTAGGAAGAGAGATTAACGCTAACAATTTTCCACACAGAGTTATAACAATTAGAAATATAGAGATAATTAATTTGTAAAATTAATGCTATAAACATTAATTTTATTGCAAGCTTCCACACACGCCTTGAAAAGCAGCTCATTCGGTGTGTAATGTTGCGCCCGAGGCCCGCGTGCCTTGGGTTGCGAAAGCTCTAAAATAAGAGAATCATTTAACAAGGACGGAGTTAGATAGAAAATATACTTTATAATATTCTATAGTTCTATAGGAAAGGAACTCCTAACAAAATGTAAAGGAGTACAACCAAATGTCAATAAATCCACCATTTTCCATTGTTATTTAAACTTAAAAAAAGTGACCCTACTACAAAAAATACAAAAATAGCAACGGAAAATGTCCAATGGGTTAAGAGCTCGTCGGACAGCTCGACAGAATTTCGACGGCATTCTAATGCACATTGTTTTAATTAGGAATTTCGACGGGAATTTTGACGGGATCGATGTAATTCCCATTGGAATTGTCCGATGGGCCCCTCGGTCAAGTTGCACCGACGAGCGAAATTTAGAGGGGCACTTCGGATATGTCGATATTTTTTGTAGTGCCCAACCCAAATCAATAACACAAAATCAATAACACGATATCGAAATGAAACCAACTCGACACTTAAAAAGGTCAATCAAGAGGCTCGAACCCGAGCCGACTCGAACTCGAATCGAACCGAACCCGATCTCGAATATTTTCCCGAAAGTGTTTATCTATGCAAGAAAAGCTTATTAAACCAAACATTAACCGACTCGAAGTCAATCTAATCCGAACTAAAATCGGAACCGAATTGGAACTTAATCAAATCGTAATGATCGAACATGATCCGACATGAACTAAGCCAAGCCAAAACAACCCGAAAGACTTGATTGTCATGTCTATTACTATGTGTGAGATTTAATGGGATAATAGCTCACTTAATCATAAGAGTCTCGGCATTGTATACATAGTAAAATACAAATAAAATATTTTTACAATTATATTCCTAATTATCCTTTATTACGCCCTCAATCTCGATCGGAGGAATGCGTGGACCAATTATTTCTATGTAAAAATAACTGCAAAGTAGAAAGACCCTTGGTAAATACATCAACAATCTGTATCTTAGTAGGAATATAATGACTAACTAAATCTCCATCAAGCAACCCGCTCACTAACAAAATGGTAGTCAACAGCGATATGCTTGCTACGATCATGCTCGAATAGGATTGGCGGACATGTACATAGCACTGATTTTGTCACAATATAGCTTAACCGGCTAAGAAATAACAACACCAAAGTTATAGAGAAATTTGTGAATCCGGATAGTCTTGTGTAACCAACAACCCCGTACTCAACTTCTATAGAGGACTTCGAACCGATGGGTTGCTTCTTGGAGCGTCGAGAAATCAAATTAGGACCAAGAAACATTGTATAACCATTGGTAAAGCCACATGAATCCTTACAACCAACCCAATCAGTATCAAAATAGGTCACTATCAATGTAGGAGAGGACGTTGAACGAAGCCACAACCCATGAGGCAAAGTACCTCGCTAATGGTGAAAAATATGCTTGATAGCATGGTGATGAGTATTGCGGCAACATGCATAAACTGGAAAACCACATGAACCGCATATGCAATGTAAGGACGAGTTATAATTAAGTATCATAAAGTGCCTACCATACTTCAGTACTCGAGAGGGATCTATAAGCAGTTCACCATAAAAAGGAATAATGTGGTTCAAGTAGTAGAAGGTGTTTTAACAAGTTTACATGTATGTAGCAGAAATTTTCTATAAAAGGTCAATAACATACTTCGATAAGTCAAGAAAAGGCCCGAAGGAGAGCGAGCCACCTGAATACCCAAGAAATAATGAAGATCTCTGCGACCTTTCATTGCAAAATGTTAAGAAAGAAGTGCAATAAAAGTTTGAAGTTGCGCTTCGTAGTTGCCTGTTATAACAATGGCATCCACATAAAGGAGAAGAATTAGGAAGTACGAGTCGATACGTAAAACAAACATGGAAGGATCAACATTACTACATACAAAATCATGAGATAGAAGAAAGTCGTTGAAGCGATGAAACCAAGCTCGAGGGGCTTGTTTCAAACCATATATGGTCTTTTTAAATTTATAGACATGCCTCGGGAAATCCGAGTGAACAAACTCATGAGATTGTCACATGTAAACCTCCTCCGTTAGAGTGCCCCGAAGAAAAGCATTCTTGACATCTAACCGATGAATAGACCAAACAAAAAATAAAAAATGCTAAAGATAGAATCAAGCTGAACAGTGGACAGGTTTGACAACAAGACTGAATGTCTCATGGTAGTCAATCCCAACTTGTTGATGAAAGTCTTAGGCCATTAATCGAGTTTTGTATCCCTTCACACTACCATCAGAATGGTACTTTATTTTAAAACCCCACTTACTATCAACAATATTCTGGCCCCGATGTAGATGGTAATAACTCCCAAGTGTCATATACAAGGAGTGCATAATACTCGCTCTGTCATTGCATCAACGAACACTAAGGAGGTGGTCGCGTAATTACCGATATTGACAGTCCAAATTGTGGATGATAATGATGGTAGACCACCCAAATATTCCGTCGATGGTGTCACCATACCCGGCCAGTAAAAACCACCGCCAACAGCCGTAAAGGGGAGGAAATAGCGGCAGCCGCAAAAGGAGAAAAAGGAATAGCAGACAATGACAAGGTTAGAACCGATGAAAGGCCTAGTCCACACCATCGTGGAGCCTGTCGGGAAAGTCTTCGAGAACGATGGAACCGGAGAGGACCACTGCAAGTATTGGAAAGGGCGAGCAACGAGCGGGGAGGAAGGAAAATAAGAGATTGAAGGCATGGGCAACACTTTTGCGGCGGACAACATGGCGAGGCAAGCCCTCGGACGAGAGGCTAACATTGACCACCATGGGCGGAGAAGTGGCAACGCGGTGGTGGTTGGCCGCGTAGCGAGAGGAAGATAAAACCATTGTTGATCAAACCCTAGCGGAAGGAAGAAGAAGACCATGAAAGGTGTTTCCGGAGAAATCCGAGTTGATGATGTGGATGATGATTCGGAGAGAGGAAGGATTTATCGCTTCCGGTTCCGAGGACGTGGCACGATCAATCCGAGTCCGAGTGACGACCGCTTGAACTCGCAAAAGGCGAAGCCCGGGTGGTGGATCTCGGGAACGCCCCTCCGACGCTCAAGTTAGTATCTAATTAAGTTGAATGGATCGAGGAGATCTTCCTCGATGTGCGTGGGGGATTTCTTGGGAGACGAGAAGATTTCCAAAGATGGAAGTTCTCGAGATGAGTGTTGATGAACGTTTATGAACGTTATGAATGTGGATGAGTGTTGAGAGCTTAGGAGCTTGAGAACTTGGATTATCCAAAAGGTGAAATGTCTTGTCAAATGAACATAACATGTCTTGGGATGTGAGAAAAGATGAGTATTTATAGGAGATTTTAAAGGGGTAAAACGGTACTTTACCATGGTTTAAGGAAATCCTAACCCTAGTGGACTTTGGGGCTTTTACCTGACCCGTTAAGGGTTATCTTGGGCCGATTCCTTCCTTATCCAACTGATTAGGCCCAATCGGCCGATGACGTGTCGGTTGAGCTGGAACTGTCCAGGAAATACCCGAATCAAAAGGGAAAATTGTTTTTTTTTTTTTTGGTAAAAAGATTAAAAATCCCTTTCTACCTCTAATACCATGTGAGATTTAGTAGGATAATGACTCACCTAATCATGGGAACCTAACGTTGTGTATATATTAAAATATAGATTAAATTATTTTACAATTATATTCCTAATTATCCTTTATTACTATCTAGTATATTTACAACAATAGATGTTCAGTTGTAAATGATATGCACATACCCCACCACATCACTATGTCTGCATATGCAATCCCCCTTATTCTGACATGATATGTATTTGTTCCTATTTCGAGTCTCATTTGATTACACAAACTATAAACTTAGTATTGAATTAACAAGTATGCTAGTAATTACCAGTTGTTCGAAGTGACATAAAAATGTTCATCTATTTACGTCTTATATTTATTTCTGTTTTAGGTTATTATTATTATTATTATTATTATTATTATTATTATTATCATCATCATCATCATCATCATCATCATCATCATCATCATTGTTGTTGTTGTTGTTATTGTTAATTATTATTTATGTTAGTTTATGCTCTTTTCTCGTTCGTTTCTGTTTGATATGTGTTATTTCTGTTCATTTTATCCGCATCTTCGAACAAGCCCTAAATAAGCAAATATTCTAAACACACTTACAAAATGGTCACTAAATTGACACTTGACATGGCGCAATTAAATGGAATATATCACTATAAAAATAACAGGGTTTAAAAATACAAAATAAAATCAACCAATGAATACTTTTAGGCTACACTTTGTTGATGCAAGTATACTTTTTCTAACAAGTTAATTATTAACAGAGACCATCAAATATAATAATTTCTTATATATGCTCCCAAAAACATGTGATTTTATTGTCACATATATATATATATATATATATATATATATATATATATATATATGTATATATATATTCTTTTAGGTGTATTTATCATATAGAATATTTTAATATATTTTTGCTGGACTTTTAGGAGCATGATAAATGTTTTGATCAAATGCATACTTTTGTTCACAACTTGTACAAAAGCGCAGACAGCACTGTCTTTTGAGAAAAACTTTGAGATGTTGATGTTCTAGAACTAATTATTATTCGGGCATCAAATGATATGTATATTAACGTTGATGTTGATTCAATATCATCGATTCTCCCCTCTTGTGCAAATTATATCTTGGACTGAAGTTTATCTATAGACCCAAATTACCTTAAATAATATTTTATTTTACTTTTTAAAAATATATTTCCTATTTTTAGATCCTCTTAAAAAAAATAGATTTTTTAAAAATTTTGTCATGTCATCATGTCCACCAAAGTGCATAGTATATTGTTTCTTATGCCCCTTTTTTTCCATCAAACACAAATATGGTATTAAATTTCTTTATTTTGGGTTTATTAGCTTCTTTTTAAAATTTACAATTAATTTTTTAAAATTTCATTCACTATGCAGTTGCCTTTAAAACTCCGGTGAAAAAATTCTGTAAAAATCTATGACAAAATACCATAAACATGTGCGTCTTTATCATACAATTTGTGTGACACATATCTAGCTTATTCATTAGTAATTTGTATTAATCAATAATCTTAAAAATTTTTAAAAAGTTATTTATTAGGAAGAATATATATGTCTCACTATGTATATTGTGTGAGATAATTCACTTTAATACCCCAAAAATAAAATAAAAAAACAAAGAAGATGTGTCTCACCATATATTTTTGTGTGAGTCAATATCTCAATTTTTTTTTTTGATAATTATTAGTTCAGTAGGGATAAAAGGCCACAAGGCCAAGGCAATTCCACCCACTTATACAGGATAACACGAAGGCAAAATAAAACAATAAAAAACAATACGTAAAAGTGCGATAAAGCGAAATGCTAGTCAATTCAAGCATGCGATATATCTAAGTGATGTGGGACTCGGAACCGAGTAAGATACGTATATCTCGTTTTCCGAGTCACACAGAGACAAGCAAGGAAACGTGAAGTAAATGCTATATCACTTAGAAAATATACTTTATCACACGTAAAAGTTTCTAATAATGTTGAGAATGCCTTGGAATCAAAACTCTATACTTAAGAGATTCTTATGCCCGATTCCTTCGATACAACTCGAAATGTGTTGAGCAGATGTCCGAGTCTTCAATCTCCCCTTTTTGATGAAAGACATTTCATACTTAGACACAAACTTTGTTAGTGAAATCGATCTGTTTTTGTAAGCGATGCGCGAGACAATAGAACGAGTAATAGATACACAATAATAGACTTAGAAAGGCATGCTTAAGACAATGAACTCGGAAAAATGAAACCGAATGCATTAGTTCATTGAAGTTAAAGAAAGTTACACAGATGGAGAAACTCCCCTAAACAAGACAACAAGTTTTCTATCTATATTCTCCCCCTTGCCTTTTAGCAAAAACAACAATAAAAAGGGAAAAATACAAGCAGTTAGTACAAATTTGATGTCCGGACAAAATAGATGAGTAAAAATCTCTCGTAAAGAAGAAGAATCTGCGGACCGAGGAATTGTGACTCAGGTGCATGGCGCCTACGAGGGAGAGGGGGATGCCCGAGTGGAAGCGGAGGGATGAGAGGTACGCCGGTGCTTGGTAGGATCTTGACGATGTTCTTGAGCGCGGCGGAGGGAGGACAGGGACCGCAGCTAAGGGCTCGGCTCCGAGCGGCCGACCCGTAACGAGAGGATCTAGCGGTTCCTCCCCGTGAACCTCGGTAGGCTGGAGGGGTTTGCTCGCCCGACCTGTCGGTGCAGCGAGGTCTTCGACCCACTCGGACTCGCCGTCCGAGCTGAATACTACTATTTGAGATTAAGGAGCAATCCGACCCTCGGCAGCTTCCGCCGCTTCTTCTTTGTGTTCCACCCCTTGCCCAAATGGAGCTGCCTCAGCCGCAAGCTCCTCGGCGTCTCGCCGCTTCGTTGTCCGTAGCTTCTTCTTCCTCCCCGCTATCCGAGGAGGTCGGACACTGGGCTCGAAGACACTTCGGACGCGTCTAAGTCGCCACGGTCCCGACCCGCCTTGGACCGTCTCTCTCGAGGAGCTTGACCAGCTCCCTCTCGCTCCTTTACCAACTCCTTCATCTCAAGAACCATAGTTTGCTCCTCTTGGATTTGGGATTGGGCGGTTTTTGGTGGAGGAACAAAGAGTGATAAACATATTTGAAAGAGCCGAGCGGGTCCTTGAAATCGGAGGACACGAGCTAATTTTGTCCATGAAAACGGGGACAAAATAGCAGAGAGAGATTTTGAGGCACCTGAGGTGGAAGCACCAACAGGTGGGGTAGGGAGAGAGAGAGAGGGGTTGATTTCGAGTCCGAGGCGGAGAAGGAGGCCTCAGCTCCGAGTTGTGCACCTAGACACCAGGTTGTGTTTCCTGGTATCCGTACCCTCGGAGTTCCTTTTTGCCGATAACAACGGCAGCCTCGCATACGACATTGGGGTCCGAGGGGAGAGGAACCTTGAATTGTTTGAAAACAAGGGTGAGAAGAGCACCGAAGGGAGGAGGGGTGTTCTTCTTATTTTGGAGTTGAGCCGGCACAGCTGCCATCCGCTCAATTATGGAAGGGAAGAGGTCTACTTCGTAGCCCTCAAGAATGTCAAAAGGGATTTGAGGTGCTTGGAGTTTGGATTCTCCTTGCTGGAATGTTGAGAGAAAAAGGTTCTCATCGGCAGAAAGCACGTAAGGCGTGCTTCGACTTCAACCGAGTCACCGAAAAATTTTTTCGTGACTCAGGAAACTCTTTAGCGTGCTTTTCAAAGAAGTCGTCGGTGACTTCAGTGAAAGGAATGGGGTTGCTGTTTAAGAAAAGACAGGAGACCTTGAACAAGCGGTGGAGGAGAGAGGTGTTTATTCGAACAAGTAATGTTCTGAACCCCGGAGGTTAGAACACCTTCAGAGTGAGTGAGGTGAGTGTAGAACTCGTAAACGAGTTCGGGGTAAATAAACTCGCTAAAACAAAGAAAGTTATACACTTCGGTTGTTTGGATATGGGCCAACCAAGAAAATTTGGTGGTTGGGAAGAACTTGTCATCCAGCGCGAGATGCTGGGAGACAATGGGCTTAGAGGGGGTTGAGCTTTCGGGTTTTTGGTGTGAGGCTTTTTGGAGGAAGAGCCCCGAAAGTCGGGATGATTACCTCTCTTAGGCATTTTGAGAGAGAGAAGGAAAGATGAAACTTTTGAGGAAGAGAAGAAGAGAGTGAGTCGACGAGAATGAAAGAAAAGAGTAGAAGAAAGAGATTGAGAGTAGACGAACTCACTTGAGATGATCTTTACGTCGCTTGAAGAAGACCGGAGAGTACTGTAGACGTAGAAATCTTTCGCGAGAAGTTTTGTGTATGAGAGAGAGATGAAATGTAGAGTAACGAGGAGAAGGAGAATAGTTGCTATTTAAAGAATAAGAATCGTCCTTCACCGTGACGTTAATTGTAACTCCGTTTGGCTCTCGCTCTTTCAAAAGTCACCTCGGACCGGTGTGACGGTTCTCTTCTCAACGGTTAAGATTCTAGTAGTTTGAGATCCACGGCTAGCATTTGATCACAGCGCCCAAGAGAGAGAGAAAAGATTTTGAAAATATATTCCGAACGTCTCCACTAATCTAGAGATGTATTCGTAAAATTTGAAGTCCAATTTTTCTCGACGTCCGAGTCCGACTTCGATTGGTTTCGAGTGACTCGAAACTAGAAATAATTAACAACTACTAACCCAAGTGTCACCTGGATCAACCGAGCTAATGGTTATTAAGAGATTGAAAACACATAACACATAATCATGCAATGAGATTATCACAAAGATAGCACATAATTATGCATTTAACATACCAAGCTCATTCCGAATAAAGCAAAACCGATCTTCACCAAGAGGCTTAGTAAAGATATCAGCTAATTGAAGATTAGTAGGAATGAATTCAAGTTCAATATCACCTTTCTCGGAATGGTCTCGTAAGAAATGGTATCCGACCTCAATGTGTTTTGTCTTTGAGTGCTCGGATCTGGATTCTTTGTGATGCTTATTGCACTCGATTGTCACACTTGCTTGGAACCGATTTGAAAGATAGTCCAAGATCCCTCAAGTGTTGCTTTATCCATAAAATCCGAGCGCAACACGCTCCAGCTGCAATATACTAAGCTTCAGCAGTTGATAGAGCCACCGAGTTCTGTTTCTTTGAGTGCTAAGATATTAGGGATTGACCCGTAAATTGACAAGCTCCGAAGTGCTCTTTCGATCAACTTTGTATCCAGCGTAGTCCGCATCCGAGCATCCAGTGAGGGTCGGTTCCGAGTCTCTTGAGTACCGAGGCCTAAGTTCCGAGTCTCTTGAGTACCAGAGGCCTAAGTTCCGAGTTCCTGCAAGATATCCGAATATTCTCTTCACCGCAGTGAGATGTGATTCTTTTGGATTAGCTTGGAATCTTGCACATAAACAAACACCGAACATTATATCTGGCCGGCTGGAAGTAAGATATAGCAGAGATCCAATCATACCTCGATAGAGTTTCGATCTATTGCTTTACCTTTTTCGTCCGAGTCAAGTTTTATACTCGTCGCTTTGCATCTTGAAGTTTGTATTTCTTCAGCAGCTCCTTGGTATACTTGGATTGATGGACGTAGATCCCATCTTTGTCTTGTTTGATTTGTAGACCACGGAAGAAATTGAGTTCTCCCATCATACTCATTTGGAATTCCCGACTCATCAACTCGTAAAATTCTCAGCACGTATATTCATTAGTAGCTCCAAAGATAATATCATCAACATAGATTTGAACAATAAGGAAATCTTTCCCCTTGGTTTTTATGAAGAGAGTCTTGTCGATCCGACCTCTTTTAAAATCATTTTGAACCAAGAAACTGCTCAGTCTTTCATACAAAGCTCTGGGAGCTTGTTTAAGACCATAGAGAGCCTTTTGAAGTTTGAAAACATGATATGGAAATTCTGAGTTTTCAAAACCAGGAGGTCTGCTCGACATAGACTTCCTCTTCAATAAAACCATTGAGAAATGCACACTTAACATCCATTTGATATAATTTAATATGCATGCTGGATGAAAATGCCAACAATATTCTAATAGCTTCGATTCTAGCAACAGGTGCAAAGGTTTCCCCACAATCAATTCCTTCTTCTTGATTGTAACCTTGAGCCACAAGTCTGGCCTTGTTTCGACTACTACCCCTCCTTCATCCAGCTTTGTTCTTGAAAACCCATTTGGTTCCTATGACTGGGTGGTCGAAGGTCGGTTGGTCGAGTCCGGACTTTGTTTCTTTCAAATTGATTGAGTTCCTCTTACATGGCCTCTACCCATTCAGGTTCATTTAGGGCCTCTACTGCATTTTTGGGTTCGATTAATGAAATGAATGCAGTGAATGCACATAGATTTTGAAGAGAGGAACGAGTTCTTACCCCACTCGTTGATATAAGACATTATGTTTTCTAGTGGGTGACTAAAAGAGAACTTAAATGCTTTACCTATTCTTTGATTCACCAGATTTGTGGGCTGAGCTACCCGATCTTCGAGGCTTGTTCCGAGTGAGCTTCTTCATTGACTTGTTCATTCTAAGCGAGCTCTTGAGTTGTCTCATTCCGAGTCACTTCGTTCCGAGTGACTTCATTCCGAGCCGGTTGAGTTTGAATCTTTGTAGACTCGGCTTCATCATCTTCTCTGCTGAGCTTCAAGTCCGAGTATGAAGACTCACTTGGTTTTTCCTGTTCAAGCTCATCAAAAATAACGTGGATGCTTTCTTCCACTTTGTTAGTTTTCTTATTGAAAATACGATAAGCTTTGTCTGTGAGAAGAATAACCCGGAAAAATACCTTCATCTCGACCGAGCATCAAACTTGGTCGAGTGATCCTTACCATTGTTGTGAACGAAAAATTTACATCCAAATGGTCTGAAATAGGAAATATTTGGTTTCTTCCCTTTGTAGAGCTCATAAGGTGTTTTCTTCAGAATGGGTCCGATGAGGCATGTATTCGAGTATAGTTGGATGTGTTGATCGCCTCAGCCTGGAAATAGTAAGGTAAGTTGTGTTCAATCATCATCGTCCTTGCTATTTCTTCAAGGGTTCTGTTCTTTCTCTCCACTACTCCATTTTGTTGAGGAGTTCTTGGTGCTGAGAAGTTATGAGAGATGCCATTTTTGTCACAAAACTCCGAGAATTCCGAGTAGTCGAACTCCCTCCCATGGTCGGGCTTGAATTCTCCGGATCCGAGTCTAAGACTCAACTTGGATTTTTTACAGAGCTTGCTGAACTCCTTGAATGCTTCATTTTTGTGCTTAAGAAAACGCACCCGAGTAAATCGTGAATAATCATCAATAATAACAAATATATATGATTTACCTCCGAGGCTCTTAACCGGGATTTCACCACATAAGTCCATATGTAGTAGCTCAAGTACTTTGGATGTGGAAACTGTCTTCGGAGATTTGAATGATGATCCGACTTGTTTCCCTCTAGTGCATGCTTCACAAACTTTATCTTTCTCAAAAGCACGGTTAGGTCAACCCCTAACTGCACCATGAGATGCCAATTTCTTGACAGTATGCATGCTAATATGGCCTAATCTACGATGCCATGTCCATGAGTCATCATGAAGAGATGCTTTTAAACAAGACAAATTCCGACTAGGGTCGAAAGAGGAATAATGTAAGTGTTTCCCGATCTTTTACCTGAAAGCTTGATCTCTTTGGTGGTAACATCGGAAATGTAACAGTTGGTCTCGAGTGAATCTTACCTTTTGACCTTTATCGCACGGTTAAGAGATGCTGAGCAGATTGTACTTTAATCCTTTGACAAGGTAGACTGGACTGACTAGATTGCATCCTTTTCCAATCTTGCCTATCCCAACTATCTTGCCTTTGCTATCATCTCCAAAAGTTACCTTTCTTCCTTTATGTTTTTCCAACTCGTAAAAGAGTCTCGCATCTCCCGACATGTGGCGTGAACATCCACCGTCAAGGTACCAATGTCCTTTTGATTTCTTCTAAGTGACCTGCAAAACAGAGACAATCTAACCCTTCTCACTTCCTCTAACGAACCCAAGTAACATTTTTTACCGTGGTCCTTTTCGAGGAAGAAGGTTTTTCGAAACTCGATTTGAATGACTTTGGATTTAGTCCGATTCCGAGTTTTTTCTTTAGAGAACCGAGTTTGTGTCTCTTTCCTTTTGAAAACCTTTCCTTTGGAAACCTGGAGAAAATGGTTTCCTTTTGTAAACTGTTCGGGCTTAGTCCTCCCTTTATTTTTGTGAATGGGACTATGCTCAACTTTCCTGAACTTTACAGCTTCGGAATCCTTTTGAATAGTTCCGAGTAGGAATTGGATTCCTCCTCTTTGTTGAAACCAAGACCTTCTTTTCCGAAAGAGACGCATTGAGATCCTAAGAGCATGTCAAGGTTTTTCCGACCTTGAGTAAATTTTAAGACCAGATCTTGAGACTCAATGAGCTTCGCTTTAGTTGCTCATTCTCTTTTCCGAGTAACTCGGACTCGGCCTCATTGGATTGAGCACTAGTCTTGAGCTCTCCGAGTGTAAGTCTCAGCTTTTCCAATTCATTTTTCAAAGAAGTGCTCTCGAAGAAATTGACTCAGGTTGTTCTTTGAAACGAGAAGAGTCGAATTGGACTTTTCTTCCAAAGTAAAGATATACTTAGCTAAATCAACTTTGGAGAATTTTAGGAAGTATTCAATTACCTCTTGAGGATTTGTTTCCTCATTGTCCGAGTCTCGAGTCCGACTCTACTTCAGCATCTCGAGTCGAGATTGCCATCAAACATTTCGAGTCGTCCGAGTCCTCGTCATCTTCCGATGAGTCCTCATCGCTCCATGTTGCCATCATAGCCTTTTTCTTCTTTCTGTCCCTTTTTCTCTTTGGACGAGTCTCCGACTATGTGGTCTTTGCTGCCACACTCTAAACATCCAGAATTCTTAGTTAAAGATAACTTTGAAGGGGAAGAGTACTTACCTTTTCTCGTCCTTCTTATCTTTCTTGTAGAATTCTTCTTTTGGCCGTTTATCCCCTCTTCCGTGCTTCATAATTCTCTTGAAGCCTCTTGCAATGAGTGCCATGGGATCCTCTTCCGAGTCGGAGGAGCTCGGATTTGCTTCTCTGGTTTCCGAGGCTTTCGGCGCTATGTTCTTTTTGGTGCTCGCCCTCAGCATCCTCTTCTTCCAAGTGGATTTCATGAGTGAGAAGCTTTCCAATAAGCTTGTCCGGCTTTAGGAGTGAAAGATTCTAAGCTTCCTCTATGGCGGTCACCTTAGGACCCCATCTTCTCTTGGGTAGACTTCGAGTATCTTTCCGCACATTTCCTCGTGTGAAATCTTCTTACCCAGTGATTTGAGATTGTTGGTAATCTCAGTAAATCGAATGAACATCCGAGTGATGTTTTCTTCTGCTCCATCTTGAATAGCTCATATTTATGGAGATACTGGCTGATCTTCGCTTGTCTAACCCGACTAGTGCCTTCATAAGTGTTGACAAGGGTGTCCCACACTTCTTTTGCTGAGTCATAGGCGGACACTCGATTGTATTCTTCCGAGCTAATGGCGCACATCGGAATGTTCATTTCCTTGAAGTTCTTTCTAAAATTCTCCGCTTCGCTCGGAGTAAACTCGGCCTTTGTTTTGGGAATGATTATGAATTCTTCTGTCTTCATTGGAATGTAGTTTTCATTTTGTGTGATGTCCCGGACATCTTCATCATGATCCATGAGGAAACATTCGATAAGTTTCTTCCAAGTGCCCGAAGTTTGATCCTTTGAATTTTGGTGGTCTGCTGGAAGATCTTCCTTCATCGAACTCTCCGTTGTTCTAAGCCATATGATCGTTAGACCTTTGGATGGTTAAATCCTTTACGAAAGGCTAGGCTCGATACCAATTGAAGGTTTTCTCGGGAGAGTCCGAGTCACCCTAGAGGGGGTGAATAGGGTGATGGAGAATTTTCATTGATAATCAAACTCTTTTGCCGGAGTAGAGGCAAAAATAGATTCCGAGTCGTAAGCGAGTCGGAAAAGTATGAACTCGAAATGCAGTAAAGAGTAGTGAAGCGGATTAAGCAAAAGCTTTGAGACTGTCCGAGTCTAGAATGAACTCGAAAGTAAAGACACAGGAAATACGTAGAAAACCTCCTAGGGTAGAAAACCACGGACCGTGCTAATCCAAGCACGAAGTCAAATCTACTATTTTGAGTCCACAAAATACAGTAGACTGACCGAACCCAAGTTGCTCCCTTAAACAACTCTTTACAAGTTTTCCTAGACTCGAAATTCCCTTATCTAATCTAGTACTTCCTAGGGACAACTAAGTTGAGTTAACCTTTACAGACTTAGTCAAGGGACCTTACTCGGAAAGTAAGAAAGTGTTTGTAACTAAGTACAAGACCTTACAACTCAAAAAGTAATGAATTACAGAGTGGGAGTTGTAAGTAGAAGATTGAGAATGAATACAATGACTTTTTCAAGTATGTGTATTAACAATAGGTTCGGCAATCTTCAAGTCTTGAAAGTTGGCTTCTATTCATAGATGACCAGGCAGAGTAGTTGTTATCTCCTTTTGTTGACTGAGAGTCCTTTGTGACCGTTGATAAGATCTTTCCGAGTCACTTAGAAAGTATCCGTTGTGATATGAACGTTGGGCAACGGTTTAACTCTCTTGGAAGTCCCAAAACCACTGGCGGTGTCTTGAAGGATAAGGTGGAAACCACCATTAAGCTTGGCGTTTCAATTTTCCAGATTTGAAAACAGACAGCCACGACACAATCTTACGGGACTAGGACAGAGAAGAGGAAAAGCCATGTCTGCTTGGTGATTTGACGTTTTGAAGCCTAGGTTACTTTTGTATTTCAAAAAGTGTATCCTCGTTTGAATAACCTACAAAAGTAAATCAAATTCTGGTTCTCAAAGTATAAAATACCTTTGTCCATGATTAGACACGAGATAATAAAATAATTAAGATAATTAAGCAACTAATTATCCGAGTCGGAAAGTGAGTGGAATTTTCCGAGTCTAATATGCATGAAACTCAAAATTCCATCGGAGTTAGTCTAAGCGAAGAATCAAGTTACATAAAGAATATCGAGTGAAATAACTTGATATAGACTAAGCACGATTCGGACTAGAATCACCGACTCCAACACGAGTAGAACTTAAAACATGAAGTCGACCTGAGTGCGATAAAGCGAAATGCTAGTCAATTCAGCATGCGATATATCTAAGTGATGAGGGACTCATAACCGAGTAAGATATGTATATCTATTTTCCGAGTCACACGAGACAAGCAAGAAAACGTGAAGTAAATACTATATCACTTAGAAAATATACTCTATCACACGTAAAAGTTTCTAATAATGTTGAGAATGCCTTGGAATTAAAACTCTATACTTAAGAGATTATTATACTCGATTCCTTCGATACAACTCGGAAATGTGTTGAGCGAGTGTCCGAGTCTTCATCGGTATTCAAACTTCTCTTTCCCTAAAACTTTCCCCAATGTCTACCATTGAAATTAATCCATCGACACCACCTTATGGTCCCGGAAGGTTCAATTTATGCCTTTTCTAGATCCCTTACAGAGGTTTTTCTAAAATACCCATCTTCAACCTTTCACAACCCTCCTTCAATTCCTCAAAAACCACCGGGTGTGGATCCCTTCAAATTGTCTAAGGGAACAAAATTGGGATTATGTTAAAATTCCTTGCCAATTCGTTTGGGGAGTGTGTGGTTTGCTCATTCCATACCTTTGACCAAATAACTACCCTCCATTTGATGGAAATTGTCAGTCCTTTAGCATCATAATTTTGATTGTGAAAGAATATATCATTTCTATGCATCCATAAACTCCAAATTATTACAAAGGAATAATGTGGTTCAAGTAGTAGAAGGTGTTTTAACAAGTTTACATGTATGTAGCAGACATTTCTATAAAAGGTCAATAACATACTTCGATAAGTCAAGAAAACGCCCGAAGATGAGCGAACCACCTGAATACCCAAGAAATAATGAAGATCTCCGCGACCTTTCATTGCAAAATGTTAAGAAAGAAGTGTAATAAAAGTTTGAAGCTGCGCTTTAGAGCTGCCTGTTATAACAATGTCATCCACATAAAGGAGAAGAATTAGGAAGTACGAGTCGAGTACGTAAAACAAACATAGAAGGATCAACATTGCTACATACAAAATCATGAGATAGAAGAAAGTCTGTTGAAGCGATGAAACCAAGCTCGAGGGGCTTGTTTCAAACCATATATGGTCTTTTTAAATTTATAGACATGCCTCGGGAAATCCGAGTGAACAAACTCATGAGATTGTCACATGTAAACCTCCTCCGTTAGAGTGCCCTGAAGAAAAGCATTCTTGACATCTAACCGATGAATAGACCAAACAAAAAAAAATGCTAAAGATAGAATCAAGCGAACAAGTGATAGGTTTGATAACAAGACTGAATGTCTCATGGTAGTCAATCCCAACTTGTTGATGAAAGTCTTAGGCCTTTAATCGAGTTTTGTATCCCTTCACACTACCATCGGAATGGTACTTTATTTTAAAACCCCACTTACTATCAACAATATTCTGGCCCGGTGTAGATGGTAATAACTCCCAAGTGTCATATACAAGGAGTGCATAATACTGCTCTGTCATTGCATCAACGAACGCTAAGGAGGTGGTCGCGTAATTACCGATGTTGACGAGTCCAAATTGTGGATGATAATGATGGTAGACCACCCAAATATTCCGTCGATGGTGTCACCATACCCGGCCAGTAAAAACCACCGCCAACAGCCGTAAAGGGGAGGAAATAGCGGCAGCCGCAAAAGGAGAAGAAGGAATAGGAGACAATGACGAGGTTAGAACCGATGAAAGGCCTAGTCCACACCATCGTGGAGCCTGTCGGGAAAGTCTTCGAGAACGATGGAACTGGAGAGGACCACTCGCAAGTATTGGAAAGGGCGAGCAACGAGCGGGGAGGAAGGAAAATAAGAGATTGAAGGCATGGGCAACACTTTTGCGGCAGACAACATGGCAGGGGCAAGCCCTCGGACGAGAGGCTAACATTGACCACCATGGGCGGAGAAGTGGCAACGACGGTGGTGGTTGGCCGCGTAGCGAGAGGAAGATAAAACCATTGTTGATCAAACCCTAGCGGAAGGAAGAAGAAGACCATGAAAGGGAAAATTGTGTTGTTTTTTTTTTTTGGTAAAAAGATTAAAAATCCCTTTCTACCTCTAATACCATGTGAGATTTAGTGGGATAATGACTCACCTGGAACTCGACGTTGTGTATATATTAAAATATAGATTAAATAATTTTACAATTATATTCCTAATTATCCTCTATTACTATCTAGTATATTTACAACAATAGATGTTCGATTGTAAATGATATGCACATACCCCGCCACATCACTATGTCCGCATATGCAATCCCCTTATTCGACATGATTTGTATTAATCAATAATCTTATAAATTTTTAAAAAGTTATTTATTAGGAAGAATATATATGTCTCAATATGTATATTGTGTGAGATAATTTACTTTAATACCCCAAAAATAAAATAAAAAAACAAAGAACATGTGTCTCACCATATATTTTTGTGTGAGTCAATATCTCAATTTTTTTTTTTTTGATAATTATTAGTTCGAGTAGGGATAAAAGGCCACAAGGCCAAGGCAATTCCACCCACTTGTACGAGGATAACACGAAGGCAAAATAAAACAATAAAAAACAATACATATAAATCCACTTTTCGTCTCTCGATTCTCTCTCCTCATTTCCTCCATGGAAGTCGGTCTTTCACCAAAGTCTTGAATCGGTATTCAAACTTCTCTTTCCCTAAAACTTTCCCCAATTTCTACCATTGAAATTAATCCATCGACACCACCTTATGGTCCCGGAAGGTTCAATTTATGCCTTCTCTAGATCCTTTACGGAGGTTTTTCTAAAATACCCATCTTCAACCTTTCACAACCCTCCTTCAATTCCTCAAAACCACCGGGTGTGGATCCCTTCAAATTGGCTAAGGGAACAAAATTGGGATTATGTTAAAATTCCTTGCCAATTCGTGCTGGGGAGTATGTGGTTTGCTCATTCCATACCTTTGACCAAATAACTACCCTCCATTTGATGGAAATTGTCGAGTCCTTTAGCATCACAATTTTGATTGTGAAAGAATATATCATTTCTATGCATCCATAAACTACAAATTACTGCAAAAGCCGCAATCCACGGTTCTTTCCCGATTTTATCGTGGAATTTTTGCTTATCCGCCATTCATACAACTACCTGATATTCCTCTATATTGTGTGGATTCTAATGTCGGATGCTATACTAAGCCAAATATCCCATGAGAATTCACAGGTAACTAGCAAATGGTCAATGCTTTCTATGTAATTGTTGCAAAAGTGCATGAGTGTAGGAGCCACGGCCGGAACCGACCGTGCTTCCCTACGAATTGCTTGGCGCAGAGTTTTAGAAAGCTTTTGATTTTCGAAGAGACAAGATGATTTTGAAAGTTGGGATGAACTTTTTGTTAAGATTTTTGAATTTTATTAAATTGAGTTAAAATGAATTAAATCAGATTTGAATGACAATTTTATTAATTATTTTATTCTAGAAATTATTTTAAGAAGTCCTGGGATATTATTTCTTAATCGCAAAATAGGAATTAGGGTTTCTGTTTCTGCCATGAGTCTCTAGGGCCAAACCGGTGTGAAAACACCGGTTTGGACTTGAGCCCGCCTACCTACACCTAGGGGTGGTCGGCGCCGGCCGAGGTCGTGGCCGAGACAAACAGCCTCGGCCTCCGGCCCGGCTAGGAAGATTCAGAACCCTTTTTCTACTATTCAATCGAAATAGCCGGGTAGTAGATTTGAAGATAAATAAAGTAAAAGAGTAGTTGCCGGTCGGTTTGTAAGAGAGAAAACTAACAAACACATAAAAGTAAAAATTTGCTCTCTTGATCATAGTATGTGAAGACTAAGATCGAAAAAGGCTAAAAATTGAATCCATCAATCTTTGAATTGAGAATCGGGTCGGGGACGAGGGTATGAAATGTAGGGATAAACCTATCCTTCCGCCCGTTCGAAGACGACCAAACAATGTTAAAGGAAAACAATAAAAGTGAAAGTAAAGAAAGCGATAAAGGTAGAAATGAAAAGCGAAAGCGAAAGAAAACCGAAAAGGAAAAGAAAGCGAGAAATCTAAAAGATTACATCGGCGGGGAGGAATTAAAAGCGATACATCATTTGTCCACAATACGTAAAGAAATAAAAAAGCGTAAAAAATAATTAAACCGTTGTGAGGATTGAATATGTGCCCTCGGGTTGTCCCACCTACCGATTTGGATCTCGGATCTGGATCTTTTGATGCGAAAGTGGTGATTTGAAGGGGCTTTGTGTGAGTTTTTGTGTGTAGGTAGGTAAAAGGATGTATGATTGATGGAGGTCTCGGGTTCGAGATGTAGTTGGAGTGAGGAGTAGAATATGAATAGGCTAAAAAGGGACCAAGAGATCACAATACAAAATGGAGTATTCAATAGCTCTTAGGCGAATTTCATTAGAGTAACCTCGAGGGATGAGCTATTATTGAAATGAGAGCCTAAGCTCTCTATTTATAGGGAGAGGTTAGGCCAAGGGAAGACCTAGGGTTAGCTCGGCCACCCATCCAAAAGCAGCACCAAAATAGGGCCAAGATAATGTGAAGATTGAACCAGGAGAAAATAGGATAAAACCGGATAGAACCTGGTTTGCGGGCTCCAACCACTCGGGCTTGCCTAGGGTTTCATGCCCTAGCGTGTTTCCAAGGGATTCTTCGAGACAAAATGCAGCGTTTCACTTAAAATTCTGGGTTTACGGCGCTGGCCATGACGTCGTTTTGAGGGGAAAAGCTCCTAGTCTCATGTGGTGGAGCTTAAATGCGATACTTTGATGCTCATGATCATGAATACAAAGTTTTAATGTCATCTTAAGGTCTTCGACTCCTTGTCTAATTGGACAAAAGTAAAATGCAGTATTCCGAACTAGGAATTTCCCGGCACACGGCACTTGGACTTCATTATCTCTCGAAGGCATGGCCCGGTTCTTGGAGAGGTTCCCAAGTCGTGTTGAAGAAGCAAATGTGGCACCCTCGAAAAAAAGAGATTAAAAAAACCACAAACTATACGTGTATACATAGGATTCATGGAAGTCGTTTTCTCTATCCTAGAATCATAGCCTTCCTAAGACCTTATTGAATTGACACGGGACGGGAGATTTTTAGATCGACCCAAGGCAAAAGGCTATTTATTTAGTCTTGGGGTTCTTTGTGGTTCGGCTTATGTCGCACCAATCAAACACAGTCAGAGATTCAAATACTCAAACATGACTTGGGATTTCATCATTGGGCTAACAAATAAAAAATAGAAAAGGACGACACTTTTTAGGTGTCTACAGTTAGCCCCCACTTTGACCCGATCCGAAAGACGAAGGTCAAAGTAAACACTAAAGGGTACTTACCCGTGCTCGGCGCTGCTTCAGAATCTGATTGATGCATTTGAAATTTGGTGTCTTTTGACTTGAACTCTAACGGGGACCTAGACTTGACTAGCGGAGTCGGAAGTCCAGGTTGCTAATTCCTAAACTTAGCTACTTAGAGACCTGCTCGGATTGGTGTGCCTAAACTTGACCATGTGCTTAGTCCGAAGCTTGTCGGGGGTTTGAACTTGACTCGGGTAGTAAAGTGTGAAGTCCAGCAAGGGTGCCCGAACTTGACCGTTTCTTAGTTACGAAGTTCGGTTGGGTGTCTTGAGCTTGGCTTGATTAATGTCCTGAAGCTCGAATGAGGGACCTAAACTTGACCATTCTTTGTCCGAAGCTTCACTGAAACTTTCTACACTAACAGTTTTGTTAGCTAATAATCGAATGTTAATAGTTTCAAGTGTTACCTATAGATGATTTATAACCGAGATCACGTTTCAAATGTAGTTTCCTTGACTTGGCCATGGGGAGGTCCTGAAGTCTTGGCATTATGTGTAAATCTTGACTCGTTGTTGGGCCTGAAGTTTAATTGAGGAACATTTGAACCTTGACCACGGTTGGGCCCGAAGCTCGGCCGAGGATGAGTCCGAACCTTGACCACTGTTGGGCACGAAGTTCAACGAGATTTGTCCGAACCTCGACTACTTGTTGGGCTTGAGACTCGACCGGAGTGTGTCCGAACCTTGACCACCGCTAGACCTGAAGCTCGACGGGATGTGTCCGAACCTTAACCGCTCTTGGGTCCGAAGCTCAACGGGGTTGTTTGAACCTTGACCGCTGTTGGGCTCGAAGCTCGACGGAGGAATGTCTAAGCCTTGACCACGGTTGGGCCCGAAGCTTAACAAAGTGATGTCCGAACCTTGACCACTGCTAGGCCTGAAGCTAGAGTGAATTGTGTCTAAACCTTGACCACTTGTTGGGTCCGAAGCTCGACTTCTATCCACTTTCCTTGGAATAGGGACAAATGCTTATTTTTATGTAGAAACTTGTGTATACTTAGTCGTTGGATGACCTAAAGTCTAGGGAATGCTTGATTAAAAATATGATGATCCATGAGGTGATGTGCCTCATTCTAAATTTGAGCTTTTAGTTTGTGTGCTAATAGCTCTTTTGTAAGGTAGAGCGATTTGTGTCTTCCCCGAGTATCCTTGGAATTGTTGTGGTTGTATAACCCTTTCGATCTTGAGCCCCCACATTCTTCTTGGGTGCTTATGTCTAGCTCTTCTTAAATGTTGGAGACTATCTTTGATTAGTTGATGGCATGGAAGGTCCTCTTTGAAGGTGATGGTGCCGGTGACCTTCTTGATGTTGATATCATGCTTGATGCTTGCTTGATTGAATAATTCCTTGTAGCGTGCTTTGTTATTTATTTTTTGTGTTTTCAAATGTTTGACTCATGAAAAGGAGGTGAATGGAAGACTCTATTTTAAGAACAAATGCATTCTTTTATTAAGACGATGCGAAAAGTTGAAAAAGACAAATACAAAAATTACACTTTAGCCCTCACTCTCTAAAGTAAGGCCTAAGGAAAAGTAGGCCGCTTGAGCTGTGATGTACTCGCTGCCGACAAATCGTGAACCATAGACTTGATAGTTTAGTGCTTGAATCAAAATGGCATGCGTCTTGATGATTCGATGCATTTTCCCAATAGGTTGATGTCTATTCTTTGGATAGGGAAAAGTGGCTTTTGAATTTGCGAAATTGGAAATGGGAATTAGAAATTGGGTTTAAGATTAGGATTTGGGCCGGACATCGTGGGCTTCCTATGTATCGGCTATAGAGGAAATCAAGCGTTCGTAGTTCGAAAAGGAAGTGATTTGGGTTGGTTTTTTTTTTTGTTATTGGAAAGTACTACTACAGGAACCACTTTTAATGACGGGTTTTTAACGACGGTTAAAAGGACAAACCGTTATGAAAACTGGACCGGTGGCATTTTTGTAAATAATAGGCATTGTTGAACACATATGACGACAATTCTTTTATAAGAAGTCATATGTATTGATGAAACATTTGACGACGGTTCTTTAACGAAGCTGTCGTGAAAGGTCGAATATGACGACAGCTTCGTGAAAGAACCGTCGTCATATGTCTTTCAAATAAGGTTATAAAACGCGAGAACATACCTGCTTGTTTCCATGCCCACTTACATCCGCTCTCGGTCTCATCGTTTTCCATAGTTTTCTCTCCTCCATATACCTCCTTAGATCCGGAATTCGTAGCTTCCTCGCCGGTCGACTTGAATTGGTAAGCCTTTCCTCACCTTCGCCATTTAGATCTCCTCTCTCTTAATCTTTCATTTCTTGATAGTTTCCTCTCATCTCTTTTAAGTGTAGATCTCCTCAAACTAATTCTCCGTGTCAAGCGTCTCTTCACCCCGGCCGTTGTCAATTCTTAGGTATGAATCTCTATCCTATCTTATTTTTCGCTTTAAGTTATTTACAAAACATATTATAGTTAAATGTTGAATGTATTTGCGGTAATTATGTGAATGTTAAGAATGTGGGTATTGTTTGAGATTGTTGAAATGTTGAATTTTTGTTGAAATGTTGAATATTGGGAATGTAGGTAATATTTGTTTAGTTTATTAAGTTGAAAATTCGTGAAATGTTTGAGATTTTGAGAAATGGGTTTAAGAGTTTAGGATTTGTGGTAATTAAAGCGAAATATGATAGTTAAGGATGGTAGATCGAAAGAGCGTATCCAAATTTATTTAGGGTTTTAGAGAAATAGAAAGATCATTTGGATATAAGGTCATCCCAAAAACCTTCTCATAAAGATAAATTTGTATCCAAATTTGTTAATTTTGATGAGGTGATGTTGGGGTGAACTCATTTATTCAATTATTAAAATTGGTATCCAAATATGGTTAGAATTTAGAGAAATAAAAATATTTATTGTTTAGGGTTTGAGAAAATAGAAAAATTTGTGGTTATATGTTTAAAGATCAATAGGGAGAAAATATAAATGTGAAAATGTAAAAAATTAGAAAGGTATTTGAATATAGGAATCCCCCAAATACATGTCATAAAGATAAATTTGTTATCAAATTTATTTATTTCGATGAGTTAAAGTTGGGTGTGTACTAATTTATCCAATTATCTAAATTTTCGGTTTCCTTTTTGGGTGCAAGTTTGTTGTATTATACATGATCGTAAACTAGAGGCCATAATTCTTTTGAAGTTTACGTAATTCATAAGACAATAATGAAATATGAATGAAATGTTGAAGCCATCCATTTAGTTTGCTTTAACAATCGAAGATATAACAGAATCGGAATTCCGTTGTGATTAACAATGAGGTTGGATTTACAAGACAAAAATGGAGTGTACATGCAACGTAGGCCGATCAACAAATAAGGGTAGAAGGATCAAGGAGTCAAATGGAAACAAAAGGTCATAAACTAGAGTACATGATTTTTTCCGTTTGACTCCTCAATCCTTCTCCTTTATTTGTTGATCGGCCTACGTTGCATGTACACTCTATTTTTGTTTTGCAAATCCAACCTCATTATTAATCACAATAAGGGAATTCTCATTCCTATTATATCTTGTATCGTTAAAGGAAATTAAAGAGGTGGCCTCAACATTTCATTCATAATTTCATTATTGTCTTATGAATTACGTAAACTTA
Organism: Talinum fruticosum; assembly: GCA_021018815.1. Taxonomy (NCBI): domain Eukaryota; kingdom Viridiplantae; phylum Streptophyta; class Magnoliopsida; order Caryophyllales; family Talinaceae; genus Talinum; species Talinum fruticosum. The sequence goes on along the minus strand of JAITYX010000098.1, from coordinate 504,797 downwards.
AAAAAATCATGTATAGTTTATGATAAATGTATAATACATCAAAATTGGAAGCAAAAATAAAACTATATATATATTATTACTAATATAATATATACGTAAACAATTCTCTTACACAACGACTAAAGAGAAAGAGTTATATATATATATATATATAGTTTAAGGATGAAAAGGTATTTGGATATAGGGATCTCCACAAATACTTGTCATAAAGATAAATTTGTTATCAAATTTATTTATTTTGATGAGTTGAAGTTGGGGGTGGACTAATTATCCAATTACCTAAATTTCCGATTTCCTTTTTGGGTGTAAGTTTGTTATATTATTGTAAGACCCCGAAATTTCAGGTGTTTGCTTGCTAGTAAATTAAATTATTAAATTAAGTGAATTAGAATTTTCCGAGTCGGAATTAGGACCCGAGAACCGAAACCGAGCATGGGCCAACTTAAATTGGGCTTATTAAAGTTGAAGTTGGGCCCAATTAAGCTAAAAAAAAAAAGAAATGAGAAAGGAAGGATGAGTGGCATTAGAGGAAGAGCTGGCATATGATTAGAGCAAGGAGGAAGGGGTCCAATTGGTATCGGGCAAGCAAAGCCATTAGGTGTGATTAGGAGATGAGGAGAGAGAGTGAGGCTGGGATTAGGACTGAGAACAAAGAAAAGAACGAGAAAAAGAACCAGAAGCGGAAGGAGGGAAAGAAGCGAGAGACGAGAGGAGAGCGAAAGGAGAAGCGGGGAAAGCGAGAGAAGGGAGGTCGGGCGAGGGCGAGTAGAGCGAAAGCGAGAGAGAGGAAAGCGGCCGGAGGCCGGCGAACGAAGGAAAGGCCACCGGCGAACGCAGTAAAGCAGCGAGAGGAAGAAGGGAAAAGCAAGAGACCGGGAGACAGAGACCAGAAGGGGCTCCGCAGCCAGCGAACACAAGGGTCGAGGAAGGCGGTCGGTGAGCACGGCGTGCTCGCATGGCTGGCGAGCGCGAAGAGGGAGCCGGCGAGACCGAACAGAACCGGGGCCAGGGGTTTGAGAACCCGAAAACAACAGAGCGAGAGGGAGACAACGAGAGTTTGAGCAAGGGTGGAAGAAGGGGGAACCGAGAGGAAGAAAGGGAAGGAGGAAACGAAATCGAAACCCAATTCGAAACCTTCCAAAACTGAATTCTTAGAACCTCTAATAATTTAAGGTGAGTAATCTGAATTCATCCTCTAAAATAAAATGAATTAGGAGGCTTGAACTCTAAATTGATCCATGAAATTGAAAACCCTCGGTTAATTGAAGAAGTTAGAGGCTTAAATTGAAAAAACTAGAAACCCATGAATTGAAAAGCATGTTACGATTTATGTCTAGTTCTGAATGTGTGATGTTTGAGTATGATTGAGTATGGTTATTGAGAATTGGATGAGATTAGCTTGAGCAGAATTAGGGAGAGAAATCGGGAAGTTAATTTCGGGATTCGTGTGCAGATTTTTCGAGTAAATAAGCATGCTGTCCGAATTTCTGCGAATTCATGTGTAGCCCAAATTTCCTGAAATTTTTTCTGCAGCTTCCTAATGATTTATAAGAATTTCCTGTAAAATTTGGTATGCATTGGATGAGTAGATTGGGAGATATGTAATTTTAAGCGAAAATGTCCTGTTTTGAGCAAGATCGCATCTAAGTGAGTAACTGAATTAAGAATTGAGAATTAAGAAGTTATGTGGCTAGATTAAAAGATGTATATCGATTAAGGAAAGGATATAGAACCATAAACCACTTATACGCGATATTACGCGATCATGAAAACGATGAGTGCATTGATGATGTTCCTAGTTGGCATGTTTATGTGATTATGTGCTTATCTTGAATTACATCGATGATAAATGACATAAGCATGCGTATGTGATATGAATGGATTGTGTTGGAGTCGGAACTTGCTTATGTGAATTGCTTGTTTTGAGGAAGTTACTCATGAACGTGCTAAGCATGAATTATATGAATTAAGTATTTCTTATGTATAAGTAATAAGAAGATAAGAAACATAAAGAACTAAAGAAGGGAGAAAGGATTGTGTTATTGATCTAAGACCCCACGAATTAAAGAACCCTCTGAAGCTATGGCCGTAGAAGTGTCTCGTCAACCCGAAGCCACGAATTATTTTGCTTCTACGAATTATTGACAGTATGCGTCCTTCAGGGAAGGGAGGCTGCCTCGAGGCCACGAATTATTCGCCTCCGTGAACCGAGCCCACGAATTATTTTGGGTCCAAGAACCGGGTCTTTAGAGCGAGTGCATAAATCTTCTTTCCATTCAAACTAAGAAGACTTAAAAGAATTATGATATAAAGAAACAAATAATCATGCATGTCGAACAAGAGAGAACGAATCGATGATTTATGAAATGCATGATTGAACTCAAGAAGAAGATTGAATCTTGATTTCATAAGAAATGTGTGCGATAAGAACTAAGATATGATTTACGTGATGAGTGATTTGCATGATGAGTGATTCTATGACTTACTTGCGTAGAAAGATGAATGCTGCATGTTTAATTGAATTCATGAATAAGTGATGTCATTATGATTCTCGGCAAGTTGGTAAGTTTAGAATCTCGCATGTTTTAAGCTTATTTGATCCGAATCGCATGATATGAATGAGTTATGAACTTACGTGTGTTTGTTAATGAATTAATGTGCAAAGTGAAACCCGGGGTTGGGTTTAGATTATTCACTGGGCTAGTGAGCTCATGACATCACCAACATTTCGGTACAAAAGTTAAGATCGGCAGGAGTTGCCTTTGGCTTTTGGAAATAGCGGACGAATAGGAGATGCCGGACTTATTGCTTTCTTTTCTGTCTTTTGTTTGTAAAGATGTTTGTAAAGACCAGCTTGTACTTGAACTTAAGTTTTACTTATGAATGTAAAATCCCTATGTGAATACTCCGAGCGTGTGGCTCGTTGAGTTGTGTTGTGTTTCTCCGAGCGTGTGGCTCGTTGAGTTTAAGATTGTGTTTCGTGCGGGGTTAGGGCTTTAAGCCCATGGGTTTAGCCATGTTTTAGAGGAAACTCTGCCGAAATTTCCGAAAAACCTTTGAAAACCTAGAATTACGCTTCCGCCAATCCAAGAAAGGGTTATTAACCCCAAGTTGAGATCTTAAGCAGCCTTAGGGGTTCCTTCCAGGGAACCCTGGCATGTAATACTCCTAGGGTGGGTCTAGGGGTGTTACAATTATACATGATCGTAAACTAGAGTACAAGATTTTTTGAAGTTTACGTAATGCATAAGACAATAATGAATATCAATGAAATGTTGAGACCATCCATTTAGTTTACTTTAACAACCCAATACATAACTAGAACCGGAATTCCCATAACCCTTATTGACTTTAGCAATAAGGTCGGGTTCACTAGGTAAGACATAAAGTTTATCCGCAGCGTGGTCGAGTACACGAAAAAGGTAAAAGGGATAAAGGCTTTATTAGAGAAAAAGGTGATAAACAATAGGGAATTATTACTAGTTTTGTGATTGTTCACTAACTTTTTCTCTATTAAAGCCTTTATCCCTTTTCCCTTTCTTTGTGTATTGACCCACGGTGCACATAGACTCCATGTCTTGCCTTCGAACCCGATCTCATTGTTAAAGACAATAAGGGTTATGGTTACTCCGGTTGTAGTTATTCTTCGAGTCGTTAAAGCGAATTAAAGGGATGATCTTAATATTTTATTCATATTAATTTGTCGAATGCATTATATAAAATTTCAGTAAAATCATGTCTAGTTTATGATAATGTATAATACATCAAAATTGGAAACAAAAACGAAACTATATATATATATATATAATATAATATATATAATAATATACATAAACAATTGGAAGTAAAAAAATTCTTTGAATGAGAAGAGGGGTAGAGGCTTTATTGAGGGAGTTGATAAGAATAATTCTTTGACTTAACTCTCTCCTTCGATCATAGTGAAAATGAGTTATAGAGCACTTCCTGTTGGTTATGAGAAATTGTGCCCATGCTTCAATAGGGACCGTGCCGAGCAAGCCGTTGTTGCCAATTGCTGTCCGTCCCTCGTTGCGAAGACATTTTACAACCGTCTAATTGATGATGCCATGGAGATGGATTTTATAGACTTTAACAAAGCCCATGTTTTCAAACAAGCCGTGTTGCGTTTCGACTGGGACCTCTTTGAAGCATGGGTAGAGCACCACTTTGACCATCTTGTAGAAATCAAGGCAAGCGGTTCGCACTTATCAGCAAGTGATGTGGTGGGCGGAGGCACCATTTCAAACATGGGCTCATCGTCCGGTCCCCCGGAGAGCGAGTGAATCGGTGGAGGGCCCTTTCTCTTGTTTTTCTCCAGTTTGAAGGAACTTACCGAAAGAGAAGGGGAGGAACCTCCCTAAGGAAAAGAAGAGGAACCTCCCTAAGAAGAAGTGAGGTTGTCCACCTCTACCCCCGCACGAACTTCAAGCAAGCGAACAAAGGACTAAGCTCTACAGCGCTAGGTTAGAAGATCATCATTCGATGAAGGTCAAAAGGACTAAGCTCCTGAATGTTACCCTCATCCCTGATTTTCTCATTGCATTTTCCGACAGTTGAGACAGTTTGCCTTGAAAGGTTCATCTCTATTTTCCTAAAGAGATGCTTTTTAGTATATTGAGTTATATGCTTGTCTTTATGACTATACTCGCTTGCTTGGAGTTCGTGCAGAGGTAGCGTGCACAACAAATATGATGTATATATGTTGTCCAGGCTACCTCGCACCAACTTCAAGTAAGCAATATCATCATAAAGACAATGACATAACTAAATCTACTACAAAAGCATTACTTTAGGTAAATACAAATGAACTTTTTCACATAAATAATGAAAGAGTACTCTTTGTATTATATGAAGACTCGATACACTGCTCTATATCTTTCTCGAGTCATGCAAAAGGAATCAGGTATAACGATGTCATTCATATAGTGTTTTGATTCCAAGGCATTCTCTCGTGTCTTAGAAACTTACTTGAGTGAAATAGTATCTTTTCTATGCGATTCGGCCTTCACATATCTATTTAATCGCTTTTCAGTTAGCGACTCGGAAAACTTGTTCTTTATTCCGAGTCCACTCTCACTCGTAATCGACTTGTGGTTATTTACTCTATTGTTTGCAAAGTCGGCATTCGTAGTTCTTTCGTGCTTAGTCTACATCAAATATTTCCCACTCGATATTCGTTATGGAACTTGATTCTTTACCTAAGACTAAGTCATATGGAATTCCGAGTATCATGGATATTAGACTCGTAAAATTCCATTTCTCTTCGACTCGGATAATCAATTACGTAATTGTCATAATTATTCTATTATCCGTGTCTAACCTTGGACCAAAGTATTTTATACTTTGAGAACCGAAGGTGTTTCACTTTTGTAGGTTATTCAATCGAGGATATCTTTTCAAACTACAAAAGTAGCCGGCTTCGTAACGTCAAATCACTAGCAGATATGGCTTTTCACCTTCCCTCGCTCTAGTCCCGTAAGATTGTGTCGGAAGCCGTCCGCTTCCGTATCCGGAAACTGGAACGTCAAGCTTAACGGTGGTTTTCACCACACTTTTCAAGACACAACCGATGGTTTTGGGACTTCCAAGAGAGTTAAACCGTTGTCCAACGTCCATATTTCAACGGATACTTTCCGAGTGACTCGAAAGCCTTTCACAACGGTCACAGAGGACTCTTGGTCAACGAGATGAGGATAACGGCTACTCTGCTGGGTTATCTATAAATAGAAGCCACTTCACAAGACTTGAAGGTTGCCGAACATATTGTCAATACTCCAACTTGAACAAAGTTATTGTATTTACTTTCAATCTTCAACTTACAACTCCCACTCGTAATTCATTACTTTCGAGTTGTAAGGTCTTGTACTCGACTACAAACACTTCTTACATTCTTTGTAAGGTCCCTCGACTAAGCCGTAAGGGTTAACTCAGCTTAGTTGTCCCTAACCTGTAAGGGTTATCTCAGCTAGGAAGTACTAGATCGGATAAGGGAATTTCGAGTCTAGGAAAACTTGTATAGAGTTGTCTAAGGGAGCAACTCGGGTTCTCGTCAAGTTCACGGTATTTTGTGGACTCAAAATAGTGGATTTGACTTCGTGTCCTGGATTGACACGGGCCGTGGTTTTCTCGCCCCAGGAGGGTTTCCACGTAAATTCTCTCGTGTTCTATTTCGAGTTCATTCTAGACTCGACATGACCTCGCTGAACGTGTTTACTCCGATTCATTACATTCTCGAGTCCAATATTTTCCGATCCCTTGCTTAGACTCGAATCTGTCTTTGACTCTTCTCGTCACAAAGGTGTGTGCTTTCGCAAAGAATTTTTCATCACCCTATTCACCCCCTCTAGGGTGACTCGGACTCTCCCGAGCAAACCTTCAATTGGTATCGAGCCTAGCCTTTCGTAAAGGATCTAACAGTCCAAAGGTTTAAAGATCGGATGGCTCATAACACCGGAGAGTTCGACGAAGGTAGATCTTCCAACAGGCCACCAAAATTCAAAGGTTCAAATTTCGGTCACTCGGAAGAAGCTTATGGAATGTTTCCTTATGGATCATGATGAAGAAGTATGGGAAATCATACAACAAGGAAACTACATTCCAACGAAGACAGATGAATTCAGTAATCCTTCCAAAGAGAAAGGCCGAGTTCACGCTAGCAGGCAGAGAAGTTCGAAAGAACTTCAAAGCCATGAACATCCTCATGTGCGCCATAAGCTTAGAAGAATATAATCGAGTCTCTGCTCGTGACTCTGCTAAAGAGGTGTGGGACACTCGGTCAACACCTACGAAGGTACAAGTCGGGTGAGACAAGCGAAGATCAGCCAAGTATCTTCACAAATATGAGCTTTTCAAAATGGAGCCGTAAGAGAACATTATTCGGATGTTCATACGCTTCACCGAGATCACCAACAATCTCAAATCTCTGGGAAAGAAAATCTCCCATGAAGAAATGTGCCGGAAAATTCTCGAAGCCTACCCAAGAAACGATGGGGTCCTAAGGTAACTCGCCATAGAAGAGGCTTAGAACCTCTCACTCTTGAAGCCGGACGAGCTCATCGGAAAGCTTCGACCCATGAGATACATCCGGAAGAAGAAGATGCCGAGGGTACTTCCAAAAGGAACATCGCGCTTAAAGCCTCGTAAGCCAAAGAAGCAAGTCCAAGCTCCTCCGACTCGAAGATGATCCCATGGCACTCATTGCAAGAGGCTTCAAGAGAATGATGAAGCACAAAAGATGGGATAAAAGGCCAAAAGAAGAATTCTACAAAAAGGACAAGAGAGACAGAAAAGGTAAGTTTTCTTCACCCTCAAAGTTATCCTTGTCTAAGAATTCTGGATGTTTTGAATGTGGCAGCAAAGACCACATAGTCAAGGACTGTCCAAAACGAAGAAGGGACAGGAAGAAGAAAAAGGCCATGATGGCAACATGGAGTGACGAGGATTCATCTCGAAGACGACGAGGATTCGGATGACTCAAAGTGTCTAATGGCAATCACCGACTCGGAAGTCGAAAAGAGTCAGACTCGGACACGGACTCGGATAATGAGGAAACTGATCCTCAAGAGGTAATAAATTACTTCCTCAAATTTTCCAAAGTTGATTTAGCTAAATACATCTTTACTTTGGAAGAAAAGTCCAATTCGATTCTTCTCATTTCAAGGAACAACTGAAGTCAATCACTACCGAGAGCACCTTTTTAAAAATGAATTGGAAAAACCGAGACTCACACTCGAGAGAACTCAAGACAAGTGCTCAAACTAATGAGACCGAGTCCGAGTTACTCGAAAAGAAAATGAGCAACTCGAAACGTAAGCTCATTGAGTCTCAAGATCTGGTTTTAAAGTTTTCTCAAGGACAGAAGAACCTTGATATGCTCTTAGGATCACAATGTGTCTCATTTCGAAAAGAAGGTCTTGGTTTCAACAAAGAGGAAGAATCTAATTCTTACTCGGAATTGTTCAAAAAGATTCCGGAACTGTTAAGTTCAAAAAGGCTGAGCATGGTCCCATTCACAAAAATGAAAGGAGGACTAAACCCGGACCTATTTACAAAAAGAAACCATTTTCCTCTGTTTCAAAAGGGAAGGTTTTTAAAAGGAAAGAGACACAGACTCAGTCCTCCGAAAAGAAGGAGACTCGGAATCGGACTAAAACCAAAGTCATTCAAATCTGGGTTCCGAAGCACCTTCTTCCTCGGAAAAGGACCACAGTAAGGAATGTTACTCGGGTTCGTTAGAGGAAGTGAGAAGGGTTAGATTTTCTCTGTTTTGCGAGTCACTCGTAAAAGATCAAAGGACACCGGTACCTGGACAGCGGATGTTCTCGACATATGTCGAGTGACCAAGGACTCTTTTCTCGAGCTGGAGTCATATAAAGGAGGAAAGGTGACCTTTGGTGATGACAAGCAAGGGCAAGATAGTGGGCATTGGGAAGATTGGTAATGGAAACAATCTGGTGAGCCCAGTCTACCTTGTAAAAGGACTTAAGTACAACCTACTTAGCATCTCCCAGACTTTGTGACAAAGGTCAAGAGGTAAAATTCACTCAATCCAAGTGCTACATCACGGATGAGACCACCAAAGAGGTAAAGCTCTCGGGTAAGAGATCAGGTAATACCTACATCATCCCTCTCTCGACCCAAGTCGGAACTTATCATGTTTAAAAGCATTTCTTCAAGATGATTCTTGGATTTGGCATCGTAGATTAGGTCATATTAGCATGCATACTATCAAAAAGCTTCGCATCTCTTGGTCCGGTTAGAGGATTACCTAACCGTGCGTTTGAGAAGGACAAAGTATGTGGAGCATGCACCAAAGGGAAACAAGTCAGATCTTCATTCAAATCTCTCGAAGACAGTTTCCACATCCAACGTGCTTGAGTTACTACACATGGACTTATGTGGTGAAATCCTCGTAAAGAGTCTCGGAGGTAAATCTTACATACTTGTTATTATTGATGATTTTTCAAGATTTACCTGGGTGTGTTTTCTGAAGCATAAGAATGAGGCCTTCAAGGAGTTCAGCAAGCTCCGTAGAAAGATTCAAGTTGAGTCTCGGACTCGGATTCAAAAGATTCGAACCGATCATGGAAGGGAGTTCGATTACTCGGAATTCTCGAGTTTTGTGACAAGAATGGAATTTCTCACAACTTCTCAGCACCCGAACCCCTCAACAAAATGGAGTAGTTGAGAGAAAGAACAGAACCCTTGAAGAAATAGCAAGGACGATGATGATTGAACACAACTTGCCTTACTATTTGCAGGCGAGAGGCGATAAACACAGCCAACTACACTCTCAATCGATGCCTCATCGGACCCATTCTGAAGAAAACACCCTATGAGCTCTACAAAGGAAGGAAGCCAAATATTTCCTATTTCGGATCTTTCGGATGTAAGTGCTTTGTCCACAACAACGGTAAGGATCATCCGACCAAGTTTGATGCTCGGTCGGACGAAGGAATTTTTCTAGGTTATTCTTCTCATAGCAAAGCTTATCGTATATTCAACAAGAGAACTAACAAAGTGGAAGAAAGTATCCACGTAGTGTTTGATGAGCTTGAACAGGGAAAACCAAGTGAATCTTCATACTCGAACCGAAGCTCGAAAGGATGATGACGAAGATGAGTCTATAAAGACTCGGAAGGAGACCACTCGAACGAGGAAGCTCGGAATGAGACAACTCAAGAGGTCGCTCGAACGAGCAAGTCAATGAAGAGGATCACTCGGAACAAGCCTCCGAAGATCAAGCAATTCAACCAACAAACCTGCTCGAATCAAAGGACTGGTAAAGCATTCAAATTTACTTCTAGTCATCCCCAAGAAAACATTATTTCGATATCAACAAGTGGGGTAAGAACTCGTTCTTCTCTTCATAATCTATGTGCATTCACTGCATTCATTTCACTAACTCGAACCCAAAAATGCACTAGAAGCCCTTAATGAACCCGAATGGGTAGAGGCCATGCAAGAAGAGCTGAATCAATTCGAGAGAAACCAAGTCCGGACTCGACCAACCGACCTTCCGACCACCCGGTTATAGGAACCAAATGGGTTTTCAAAAACAAACTGGATGAGGGTGGAGTAGTAGTCGAAACAAGGCTAGACTTGTAGCTCGGGGTTACAATCAAGAGGAAGGAATTGATTGTGGGGAAACCTTTGCACCAGTAGCTTGAATTGAAGCCATTAGAATACTTGTTGGCATTTGCATCTTGCATGCATATTAAATTATATCAAATGGATGTTAAGTGTGCCTTTCTCAATGGTTTTATTGAAGAAGAGGTCTATGTCGAGCAGACCTCCTGGTTTTGAAAACTCGGAATTTCCAAATCATGTTTTCAAACTCCAAAAGGCTCTCTATGGTCTTAAGCAAGCCCCTAGAGCTTGGTACGAAAGACTGAGCAGACTTCCTGGTTCAAAATGATTTTAAAAGAGGTCGGATCGACAAGACTCTATTCATAAAGACCAAAGGGAAAGATTTTCTCATTGTTCAAATATATGTTGATGATATTATTTTCGGTGCTACTAATGAATTTACGTGCCAAGAATTTTCCGAGTTGATGAGCCAAGAGTTCCAAATGAGTATGATGGGAGAACTCAATTTCTTCCTTGGGCTGCAAATCAAACAAGACAAAGATGGAATCTTTGTCCATCAATCAAAATACACCAAGGAACTGCCGAAGAAATACAAACTTCAAGATGCAAAGCATGCATCAACCCCTATGAGCAAGCAGTATAAAGCTCGACTCGGATAAGACAGGTAAAGCAAGTAGATCGAAACTCTATCGAGGTATGATTGGATCACTGCTATATCTTACTCGAGCGGACTGGACATAATGTTCGAGTGTTTGCTTATGCGCACGATTTCAAGCTAATCCAAAAGAATCACATCTCACTGCGGTGAAGAGAATATTCGAGATATCTTGCGAGCACTCGGAATCTAGGACTCGTGGTACTCCGGAGACTCGGAACCGAGTCCGACCGGGTACTCGAGACGCGGACTACGCAGGATACAAAGTTGATCGAAAGAGCACATCCGGAGCTTGCCAATTTCGGGTCAATCCCTAATATCCTGGCACTCAAAGAAGCAAAACTCGGTAGCTCTATCAACTGCAGAAGCTGAATATATTGCCAGCTGGAGCTTGTTGCGCTCGGATTCTCTCGGATAAAACAACACTTGAAGGATCTTGGACTATCTCTCAACTCGTTCCAATCAAGTGTGACAATCAAAGCGCAATCAGTATCACTAAGAATCCTGTCCAAGCACTCAAAAACAAAGCATATTGAGGTCGGTATCACTTCTTACGCGATCACTCGAAAAAGGTGATATTACACTTGAATTCATTCCGACTAATCTTCAATTAGCTGATATCTTTACTAAGCCACTTGGTGAAGATCAATTGCATTTTATTCGGAATGAGCTTGGTATGTTAAATGCTTAGTTTCGCGTTATGATTCTTGAATTTTTCACGTGCTATGTGCTTTAGTTGTCAATAACCATTGGTTCAGTTGATCATGTGATACTGGGTCGATAGTTATTTCGTGTTTCGAGTCACTCGAAACTTTTCGAGTCAAACTCGGATGTAGAGAAAATTGGACATCAAATTTTCTGAAGCTATCTCTAGAACAGTGGAGAGTTTCGGATTATATTTTCAAACTCTTTTTCTCTCTCTTTCTCGAGCGCTGCGATCGGATCTTAACCGCAGATTTCAAACCTCCGATATCTCAACCATTGAAGAAGAACTGTCACACCGGCATTAATGATCGATGGACGGGTAAGACGGAACGGAGTTACTTAACGGATAGTGAACGGGCGCGCGTACTCTTTATAAATAACGTCTATCCATCTTTCTCTGGTATTCTAAAACTCCTTCCCTCTTAAACGAAAACCCTCTCGCGGAAGTTTTCTACGTGAACAGATGACCCTTGATCGTCTCGCAAGTGTTGAAGAAGCTCTCTCTCTCTCTCGTAAGTTTTCGATCGCTCTCTTCTCATTTTTCTTCTACCATTTTCGTTTTCTTCTCTTCTACACCTCCATCTCTTTCTCTTTCTCTTTCGAAAAGTTTCATCTTTTCATATCTCACAATGCCTAAAAGAGGAAACCACCCCGACTTTCAGGTTTCTTCATCCTCCAAAAAGCCTCGCACCAACAAGCCGTAAAGCTCAACCCCTTCAAAACCCATTGTCACCCAAGCATCTTGCGACTGGACGACAAGTTCTTCCCAACAACCAAATTCTCCTCGGTTGTCCAACATTCAAACCACCTGAGTCTACCATTTCTTGTGTTTCAGCGAGTTCATCTATCCCGAACTCGTTTCGAGTTCTATACTCATCTCTCCCACTCCGAAAATGTTCTAACCTCTAGGGTTCGGAACATTATTGTTCGTATCAACACCTCCCTCCTTCACCGTCCGTTCAAAGTATCTTCTCTCTTCTTGAACAGCAACCCTATCCCCTTCATCGAAGTCGCCGACGACTTCTTTGAAAAATACGCTAAAGAATCCCCGGGTCCGTAAAGAACTTTTACGTGACTCGGTTGAAGTCGAAGCCGAGCTTCAGTGTTTCCCGCCGATGAGAACCTTCTTCTCACAAGCATTCTAGCAAGGAGAACCCCAACTCCAAGCACCTCAAAGCCCTCTTCGATATCCCGGAGGGATACGAAGTCGATCTCTTCCCCTCCATCATTGAGCGGATGGCCGCTGTGCCAGCTCAACTCCAAACCAAGAAGAACACCTCCCTTCCTTTCGGTGCTCTTCTCACCCTTGTCTTCAAACAATTCCAAGTTCCTCTTCCCTCCGACCCTAACGCGGTGTCCGAGGCGGCCATTGTGGTCGGCAAGAAGGAACTCCGAGGGTACGGATACCGGAAACTAACCCCGGTGTCCGGGTTCACAACTCGAGCCGAGGCCTCCTTCTCCACCTCGGACTCGAAATCAACCCCTCTCCCTCTTCCCTCTTCACCTGGTGGTGCCTCCACCTCCAGTGCTTCCAAAACTCTCTCGCCCTCTTGTCCCTCGTCTTCATGGACAAGATCACCTCTGTGTCTTCGATTTCGGAGACATGCTCGGAGGTTTCAAGTCCGTTCTTCGTGGTCCGACCATCAACCAAAAGACTGGTCGAGTCCCAAATCCAAGAGCAGCAGTCTCTCGTTCTTGAGATGAGAGAGCTGGTTAAGGAGCGAAGGAGCTGGCCGAGCTCCTCGAGAGAGACGGTCCAAGGCCGCTCGAGATCCCGATGACTCGGACCCATCCGAGACGTCTTCGAGCCCAGGCCCGACCTCCTCGGAGAGCGAGGAAGCCGAGGAAGCAAAGGAAGAAGCTACGGATGCAGCGGAGGACGCCGAGGAACTCGCGGCCGAGGCGGCTCCTTCCGGGCAAAGGGAAGAAGAGGCCGTGGCAACTGCCGAGGGACAGCCTGCTCCCAAGCTCAAATTGTCTGTACTCGGCTCGGACAGCGATCCGAGTGGGTCGAAGATCTCGCTCCTCCAGCGAGTCAGCCAGAGCAGCCCCTCCAGCCCCCGAGGTCCCAAGGGAAGAACCCCTCGATCCACTTTCTCCGGGTCGGCCACTCGGAGCCGAGCCCTCGCGAGTTGTCCCGGTTCTCCCTTCGCCGCGCTCAAGCACATCGTCAAGATCTTATCAGCGCCGGCGCACCTCCGCCTCCACTCGAAATCCCTCCTTCCTAGTTGGAGCCATGCACCGAGTCACGATTCCTCGGTGTCTCCGAATTTCGTTTCAAAATTTTCTTTTGTCCGGACAACTTATGTGTATTATTTGTACTTTTCTCCCTTCTTTTTGTTTCTTGTTTTTCGCTGAAAGGCAAGGGGGAGAAAATGTAGTCGAAACCGGTTGTCGTGTCTAGGGGAGTTCTTTCCGCCCTTGTAATATTTTTTAATGAATTAAAGCATTTCTTTATTAATTTATGAGTTCTTTCTTTTACGAGTTAATGAGTTCAAGCATACTTTATTTTGCTCGATATATTGTATATTGCTTCTGTTCAATATGTCTTACTTTTTATCAAACTACTCAGAATCAACCTATTTCCCTCTAACAAAGTTTACGTGTAAGTATGGAATGCCTTTCATCAAAAAGGGGAGATTGAAGACTCGGACAACTGCTCTATATCTTTCCGAGTCATGCAAAAGGAATCGGGTATAACGATGTCATTCATATAGTGTTTTGATTCCAAGGCATTCTCTCGTGTCTTAGAAACTTACTTGAGTGAAATAGTATCTTTTCTATGCGATTCGGCCTTCACATATCTATTTAATCGCTTTTCAGTTAGCGACTCGGAAAACTTGTTCTTTATTCCGAGTCCACTCTCACTCGGAATCCGACTTGTGGTTATTTACTCTATTGTTTGCAAAGTCGGCATTCGTAGTTCTTTTCGTGCTTAGTCTACATCAAATATTTCCCACTCGATATTCGTTATGGAACTTGATTCTTTACCTAAGACTAAGTCATATGGAATTCCGAGTATCATGGATATTAGACTCGAAAATTCCATTTCTCTTCGACTCGGATAATCAATTACGTAATTGTCATAATTATTCTATTATCTCGTGTCTAACCTTGGACCAAAGTATTTTATACTTTGAGAACCGAAGGTGTTTCACTTTTGTAGGTTATTCAATCGAGGATATCTTTTCAAACTACAAAAGTAGCCGGCTTCGAACGTCAAATCACTAGCAGATATGGCTTTTCACCTTCCCCTGCTCTAGTCCCGAAGATTGTGTCGGAAGCTCGTCCGCTTCCGTATCCGGAAAACTGGAACGTCAAGCTTAACGGTGGTTTTCACCACACTTTTCAAGACACAACCGATGGTTTTGGGACTTCCAAGAGAGTTAAACCGTTGTCCAACGTCCATATTTCAACGGATACTTTCTGAGTGACTCGTAAAGCCTTTCACAACGGTCACGAGAGGACTCTTGGTCAACGAGATGAGGATAACGGCTACTCTGCTGGGTTATCTATAAATAGAAGCCACTTCACAAGACTTGAAGGTTGCCGAACATATTGTCAATACTCCAACTTGAACAAAGTTATTGTATTTACTTTCAATCTTCAACTTACAACTCCCACTCTGTAATTCATTACTTTCGAGTTGTAAGGTCTTGTACTCGATTACAAACACTTCTTACATTCTTTGTAAGGTCCCTTGACTAAGCCGTAAGGGTTAACTCAGCTTAGTTGTCCCTAACTCGTAAGGGTTATCTCAGCTAGGAAGTACTAGATCGGATAAGGGAATTTCGAGTCTAGGAAAACTTGTATAGAGTTGTCTAAGGGAGCAACTCGGGTTCACGTCAAGTTCACGGTATTTTGTGGACTCAAAATAGTGGATTTGACTTCGTGTCTGGATTGACACGGGCCGTGGTTTTCTGCCCCGGGAGGGTTTCCACGTAAATTCTCCGTGTTCTATTTCGAGTTCATTCTAGACTCAGACATGACCTCGCTGAACGTGTTTACTCCGATTCATTACATTCCGAGTCCAATATTTTCCGATCCCTTGCTTAGACTCGGAATCTGTCTTTGACTCTTCTCTGTCAAAAGGTGTGTGCTTTCGCAAAGAATTTTTCATCACCCTATTCACCCCCTCTAGGGTGACTCGGACTCTCCTCGAGCAAACCTTCATTATAATTTCACATCATTGTAATATATTTATTGATTGAACTTATTATGAAAATTATGGAATTGTGTTCTCGAACTTGTTCAATGGAACTTGTTGTGGTTGTAGTAAGTGGAAAATTTTTGTATATATTGGAAAATTGCGGCTGTTGGTTGTTGTTGTGTACAAAAAATAAAAACAAAACTATTAAAAAAATTCAGACCTATCACGATGGTTCTTACATTAGAACCGTCATCATATGCCTCGCTTAAAAAATTTTTGACAGGTTACATGCGGGACGTATGACGACGGTTCTAGTATAAGAACCGTCGTCATATTTAACTATATGACGACAGTTCTACATCTGAACCGTCGTCATAAGATATCTTTAACTACGGTTTTTGAACCGTAGTAAAAGACACTACATACAACGA
The DNA here is from genome assembly GCA_021018815.1 of Talinum fruticosum. Lineage (NCBI taxonomy): Eukaryota > Viridiplantae > Streptophyta > Magnoliopsida > Caryophyllales > Talinaceae > Talinum > Talinum fruticosum. Next base: position 488,749 of record JAITYX010000098.1, on the reverse strand, counting down.
CAACCACATACACGATGCCGCTTAACCGTACTTAAAGGTCATTTTTAACCGTAGCTAAAAGTGGATCCTATAGTAGTGAAGGGAAATAAGCATACAATGGATAAGGAAAAGGGGAAAAAGAAAGCATTATTGGCATCCTTGATGAGTGATGGGCTCATTGGATGATCTTCTAATCGATTGAAGCTTGTTCTTCTTCTACGAGCATGCCAGGCATTTCGAGTGTTTTGAAGTTCATAATAGGCAAGAACTTCAGTGTACGATGATAGGCAAGTTGAAGATTCTAGATGATGATTCTAACATAATCTTTCTCGGATGGTCGATCAGTCATGTGGGTAACCTTTTCCCACCAGCGAGTAAGGAAGTCGGTAAAGCTTTCATCATCTTCTTGCTTGATTAGTTCTAAGTCTCGAAGGGTGACTGGTAGATCGATATTCTAGGAGTATTGGTGTAAGAACTCCCGACAAAATCCTTCCAGTTTGTGACCTTATGTGGGTCAACGAGCATTGTACCACTTCATGACATCTGTGTTAAATCTCCATGGGAAGATGACATGGTATGTCTCCTCCGGTATATTCTTTAGAAGCATTGCCCTTACAAAGTTTCTCATGTGATGGTAAGGGTTCTCGGTTCCATGAAACTTGATATTTGGCATGGTAAATTGAGGGGGTGGCTTGCCTTTAGGGGTTGAAGTGAATTCCGGGCCGGATAGTGGTGGTTGAACATCGAGGACTCCCGTAACATCTTCTCTATTTGATCTATTCTTGGATCAGATTGACGCATGGGTTGAGGTTCGGGCGGGATCCTTCTCGTTCTTTTTCTTTCCCTTTGGACTTTGATTTCTTCTCCTGTTCTTTACGTATGAGACTAAGGGTTTCGGATATCGAATCAATCCTCTTATCTTGGGCCTCAATCCTAACTTCTACTTTAGCAACGAGACTCTTTGAAAAAGGCCATGATGGGGCTTTGCTTTAGCTGGTTGGCCATTTTTAGAGGATGATTGTGTTTAGACCTTGGATGGCGCACTAGTGTCACAAGTAAAGAGGGACGTATTGGTATTGACCGTGTCGGTGTTGAAGTAGATTTCTTACTTCTCGGATGCTTCGTGCCAGGATTCCTGACTTGAATAGGTTTTTCTATCTTGCCGATCCCAAAAGAGTATGATCGGGATTGGCTTGTGGAAGAATTTTTAGGGAGATAGGGCCTAAGTGCTTGACCCGAGGAAGACTGATCCTAGGAGAAAATGATATGCTCTTTTATTTGGATGCACATAAAGGAATGCAAAACAAATGGAATGGAATGTATGCAATGATGCGCACGACTTAATCCGGGATTATTATTTGATTTGGCTAGTGCGGAACTGAAATGCATAGATTATTATTGCTAATGGAAGATGAATTTGTTTTAGCTAAATGAGAAATGAAAGACTCTTCTAATTTGAGATGAATTTTTATTTGGCTAATGCAAATGAAAGACTTTCCTAATTAGAGATGAATTTAATTTTAGCTAATGCAAAAATAAAATGAGTGGACTCACCTTAATTGAGATCATTTTTAATTTGGCTAATGCGAAGATAAATGGACTCACCCTAATTAGGATGATTTTATTTTTGGCTAATGTAAATGAAAGACTCTCCTAATTAGAGATGAATTTAATTTTGACTAATGCGAAATAAAATGTAAGATTGGAGTCAACTACTTTGAGATGATTTGGACTTTAGCTAAATGCAAAAAAGGAATGCAAAAATAAAATAAATGAACACCTTAATTAAGATGAAATTTATTTTTGGCTGATGAAAGAATGGACTCACATATTTTGAGATGACTTTGACTTTGGCCAATACAAATATGAAATGAAAGATTAGACTCACCTATTTTGAGATGATTTTGACTTTAGGTAAAATGCAAAAAGGAATTCAAAAATAAAATGAACGAACACCTTAATTGAGATGAAATTTATTTGTGGTTAATGATAGAATGGACTCACTTATTTGAGATGACTTTTAAATTGGCTAATGGTAGAATAAAATGCAAATACGGACTCATCTAATTTGAAATGAAATTTAAATTGGTTAATGCAACATGAAATGAATGGAATACAAATATTGGACTCACCTAATTTAAGATGATTTTTATCTTTTGACTAAAAAAAGAATGCAAATATGGACTCACCTATTTGAGATGAAATCTGAATTTGACAAATGCAAAGTGAAATGCAAGATTGGACTCACCTACTTTGAGATGATTTTGACTTTGGCTAAATGTAAAAAGGAATGCAAATATGGACTCACCTATTTGAGATGAAATTTATTTTTGCCTAATGCAAAAATAAAATGAATGGACCAACCTTAAGAGGGATGATTTTTGATTAATGCAAATATGGAATGAATGGACCAACCTTAAGAGAGATTGGAAAATTTGACTTTTGGCTAAAATGCACAAATTGGACCGACTCAAAGTTTTATTTTGATTTTTTATTTTTGCACCCATGTAAGGATTATTCAGCACTCCTCACCTATCCCTAAAGGCTGACAAGTAGAAGATTAAATCTAAAAACAAACACACTCATCCAAACATGCAAATTAAGGCAAGGTGACCTAATAGTCAAAAGTTCTATGGTCAAAAGAGGTTTAGACACGGTAGGATACATGGTGACTCATAGTCCGAGGATTTGGTCCTCCACGTGGGGCACGACAGGAGAAAAGGCCAGAATCCCCGTTGCCTCTCGGTGAACCAAACGGTTTGACCCAAGAGCACGTGGTACGAGGAAAGAGGTACCGTTTCCTTAGGCAATAAAGCCTAGTTGGGCCGCCTAGAATTCAGTGAGAGCCTCATTCCGAGAAAGGGTAAACAAGCGGTAGAATAAACTTTTTCTAGGGGTCGAAAATAGTATTTAAACTATGTTCAAAGGTTGTTAAATACGGATGCCTAATGCAAGCACATCATAAAAATAAACTACTCAAATTTTCAAGTTTTGCCCTCTTAATAAATGATTTATTCCCAATGTAGTCGCTACTTGGAGGAACCACGACCCGAATCAATCGAGCTTCCCCACAAATTTCTTGCGTAGGTTTTAGAAAGCTTTTGATTTTCAAAGAGACAAGATGATTTTGAAAGTGGGGATGAACCTTGTGTTAAAATTTTTGAATTTTATTAAATTGAGTTGAAATGAATTAAATCAGATTTGAATAGCGGTTTTGTTAATTATTTTATTTTAGAAATTATTTTAAGAAGTCCCAAGATATTATTTCTTAACCGAAAAATAGGAATTAGGATTTTTGTGTTCGTCGTGAGGCTCTAGGGCCAAATTGGTGTGAAAACACCGATTTGGACCCCGAGCCCGTTACTAACCACGCGGTGCGACGACAACCAACACCTAGTACTGGCCGGCGCGAGCCAAAGGTCAAGGCTGAGACAGTCGGCTTCGGCCTCGGCTCGGCTAGGCAAATCTTTAACCCTTTTTTCCACTATTCAATCGAAATAGTCGGGAAGTAGATTTGAAGAGAAATAAAGCAAAAGAGGAGTAACTAGTGAGTTACTAAGAGAGAGAAACTAACAAAAACATGAAAGTAAAAATTTGCTCTCTCGATCTTAGTATGCAAAGACTAAGATAAAAAAGGCTAAAAATTGACTCCATCGGTCTTTAAACCGAGAATTGGATTCGGGGCGAGGGTACAAAACGTAGGGATAAACCCATCTTTCCGCTCGTCCGAAGACGGCCATTACTAGTTTGAGTAGTGAATTAAAATAATGCGAAAAACACAAGCATACAACAACATGCTAAGCGAAATTAAAGCAACCAAACAATGATAAAGGAAAATGATAAAAGCGAAAGTAAAGAAAGCGGTAAAGACAGAAACGAAAAGCAAAAGCAAAAGAAAACCGAAAAGGAAAAGAAAGCGAGAAATTTAAAACATTACATCGGGCAGAGAGGAATTAAAAGTGATACATCGTTTAGCCACAATATGGAAAGCGATAAAGAAAGCATAAAAATAATTAAATTGTTGTGAGGATTGAATCTATGCCCTCAGGTTGTCCCACCTACTAATCTGGATCTCTTGATGTAACAAGTGGTGATTTGAAGGGGCTTTTTGTGAGTTTTTGTGTGTAGGTAGGAAAAAGGATGTATGATTGATGGAGGTATCGGGTTTAGATGTAGTAGGAGTGAGGAGTAGAATATGAATAGGGTAGAAAGGGACCAAGAGACCGGAATACGGAATGGAGCATTCAGTAGCTCTTAGGCGAATTTCAGTGAGAGTAACCTCGAGGGATGAGCCATTGTTGAAATGAGAGCCTAAGCTTTCTAGGGAGAGGTTGGGTCAAGGGAACACCTAGGGTTAGCTTGGCCAGCCGTCCAAGGTAGCAGCAAAGCTGGGCCACGATAATGTGAAGATTGAACCGGATAAAGTAGGATAAAACCGGATAGAACCCGGTTCGCGGGTGCTGGCCACCTGGGCTTGCACTGGGGTTTCGTGCCCTAGCGTGTTTGCAAGGGATTCTCCAAGGCAAAATGCAGTATTTCACTTAAAATTCCGGGGTTATAGACGTCGTCCATGACGTCATTTTGAGGGAAAAGCTCCTAATCTCGTGTGGACTGTTTTGTGGAGCTTAAACGCAAAACTTTGATGCTCGTGATCATGAAATGCAACGTTTTAATATCGCCTTCAGGTCTTCACCTCCTTGTCTGATTGGACAAAAGTAAAATGCAGTATTCTAAACTTGGAATTTCCCAGCACAAGCACTCGGACTCTGTTATCTCCGAAGGCTTGGCCCGGTTCTTGGATCGTCCAAAAGAAAGGGGATTTTTGGATCGACGCAAGGAAAAAGGCTATTTATTTAGTGCTGGGGTTCTTTGTGGTTTACTAACTTATGTCGCACCAATCAAAACAGTTCGAGATCCAAATCCTCAAACGGGCCAAGAAATAAAAAATAGAGAAAATGACGACACTTTTTAGGTGTCTACAATGAGTTACTTTGCTCATGTACAATGCCTTTCCTGTATAGCATGTCTTTGGTGTTTAATCACCCAAGTAAGGCCAACCATACCATGAATTCCACTTTTTTGGGGGAGGGGGCTTATTGTAATGATCCAAGATTTTAGCTAATAATAATTGACTTGTGCATAAATATTTGACTTGTACATGTGATTTAGTCCGTCGTATAATATTGTGTTGGCCTTAGTACTTTTGAGAACAATTAGAATTATGTGTTCATTGAAATAATTTACATGCATTAAAATTTTCAAGAGTATGTTTAATAAGTTACCTAGTCATATAAAATTGGTCAAGCCAAACTCAAAATCAAGATGAGTCAAGCCAAGTCAAGTCAAGCCAAGTCAAATGCAAACTTAGTAATTAAACAAAATAAAAATAAGATAAAATAAATATAAGCCAACTATTTTAGCTTGCACATGAATTTTTGAAACCATGTTTCGTTAGTCCATAATTTTTTTATAGAAACAAAATACACATGGTTTTATAATTTGACAAGTATCATAATTCCATTGGTTTGAAGTTCCTAAAAATATGAGTTGATTTTACTCCTAGAAGCACACCAAAGAAAAGAAACGCACCACAAATAGACAGAAGGAAAAGAAGAGTTTGAATGCTTTTTGATTAAGGGAAAAGGAAGAGTTTGGAGCCTTTTACTTGGTAGCTTAAAAGAGTAAAGAAAGATCAAAGAGAACCATTTGGCTAAATTAAAGTGAGTAATTTTTATATTTTCTTTTAACTAAAAAAGGTTAGGGAAAGATAATTAAAAATAAATATTGCATGGATATAATAATCTAGACTTAACTAAAGAATTAGAAACTTAATTTCACTAAATTAGGAACTCACCTTAATTTTATGTTATGATTTGTTCGATTATTTGGATGCATGTATATTATTGATGAGCATAAGATATATTTTAATCTTGTTCAAGAGAATAATGATTGTTAAATATAGAAGCCAATTTCGAATTATAACATATTTTTCTGCACTCGTTTGAATTTCTGCGAATTATTGGATACATAAAAATATAAAAATTTTACTGTATCTTCTACATATTATAAGGCAATTTACTGTAAAATTTTATGAATTTTGGATAAGTAAATTCCGAGTTATTAATTTTTAAGTAAAATTACTTGATTTAGGCTAACTATGAACTTATTATATGTTTCTGATTTGTTAGTTCATTTGATGATTACTATAGGACATGAAATTAGTAAAGTAAACTATAAATGGACTATTTGTACTTATATAAATTATTTTTAAAGTGTTAAATCAATTTTTATATATGTTTGTGACTATATATATCATGACTAACTTATTAATGCAAGATATGAATACGTGTTTCCTTGAATATGATAATATGAATTTAAGATATGTTAAGACTATATTTAAAAGGGGAATGAAGTTCATGTCCGCATAGGACTATTTTTTATGTGTTATGTTCTAGAGTTATGAGCATAGAAGTAGTCTATCTTTTTGTGTTTCGAGTCGCCTGGTTGGAGAGGTTTTTACCAATTCACTATGATGTGATTTTCGGCATGTGTATTATGTGATCTGTGTGGGTCCCTGGTTGAACCTTGTGATGGCTTTGGTCAGTTCACCAGGTGTGAATTATGGCTCAATAATTTCTGATTTTAGGCAACTACATTATATAGAGTGATAGGTCCCTGGATGGTATCTTGTGATGACTTCGGTCGATCCACCATGATGTGATTATGGCCCTTGTGTTTTGTGATAGTTCCTTGTGTTAGTCATGAGTGGATTTTCCAAAGATTAATAAACTCAATGACATATTTAAGATTTTGACCCATATGTTGAATTATGACTAAGCATGATATGATATTTGTAAGATTATAAATATTCATTACATCCCCGATGATGGGAAACCTATGTGAAAGTGTGTTTATGTGCATATAAGACGTGGTTATAATTGGATAATTAGTCTAACTTTGCGGTCGTTACTTTCTTTTGTACTCGAGTGAGGACTAAGAGCCTAAAAACATGGTTGGTATGGGACAATTATAATTAGTTTAGTGAATAAACTAACAGTGATGTCTCGTTGAGGGGCTTTAGTGAAAACAAGAGTCTTTGAATCGTACTTGGTATGGGACAAGTATGGCGGAGTTAGTTTAATCGTCTGTTTTATAACATAAATGTGTATTTTATGAAATATTAAGCGCATGATAAATATGAATGTATGATTCTACCTATAAAGTGTAACTGTGTATGTATACTACCTTCCACGTGTTGCATGTTATGATTAAAGTTATTCGTATTACTTGTTTATGTGCTTGTGTGTAAATCGGATAATGTGCAAAGTGTAACATCGGTAAATGTAAAAGTTATTCACTGGGCTCGGGAGCTCATGAACTCACCATTTTTTAGGTTTCGTAAATTAAAGAGATCAAGGATGCCTCTAAGAAGATTAACGGTTAGCGATAATTTGGTGATCCAAGATAGGAAGGCAGTCCATGTTTTTACTTTAGATTATGTTAGTCAAAAAAGTTAGGATGTATTTTGTTAGAATTTGTAAGATTGTTATGGATATGATTAAGTACGAATTCAAGTTGTATATTTAGAAGAAACGTTCTGATTTTGTGTTAGAATTTTGGAAAAGCTTTCACTACAATTCACTTGAGAGTTTAAATAAGGTTAAGAAGTTAAGATAGCTTAGTGGGTGTCCGAGAAGGATGTCCATGACACTGATGCACCTGACTACTCTAGGTTGGGGCGTTACAACTATGTTCATCCATACCGAGCCTGCCAGACTATCAACCATCACTTCCTGTGTTGTTGATTCTAGGGTTCTTGCGATGAGTTTCTTGACTATAAATTCAGACCTCTTTCCCCATAGCCCTGTGTCTTGTACATTACTTTGAGGTTGGCATAGTACTAGATGATTATTCAAATTTGACTGTTCTTGTTGCCCAATCTCGTTTAGGTGCCTTTTAGATGTAGTGCCCATCTCCAAGTGCTCCCTTGAAACCATCCCATATTGGCCACTGTTTCCTTCTGCTGTGTTGACAATTGGAACAAGACTAGATATATGATTTTCAGAGGCTTCTCCAGTAACCAATTGTCCTCCCAAAACCTAGTGCAATTTCCTTTTTCAATTTTCATTTGCAAATTTTGAAAGAAAGTAGACTGAACTGGGCTTTCTTCAAAAGCTATTCTCTTTATTTCTCTCCAGGGTCCTGTGATTTGAGTTAGTGTTCTTGATGGTAGTGCTAGGCCATCTTCATTATGAATTGAATTGATTACCTTTTTCCATAGTGCCCCTTCTTCACACACATACCTCCACCACCACTTGAACAGTAAAGCTGAATTCCTAAGTAACAGATCTCCCACTCCGAGTGCCCCTTTCTCTTTGGGCAATTGCATGATTTCCCACTTCACAAGTGAGATTACCAATAATAATTGCATGACATAGAACTTTTTATAAGGTTCATTAGATATAGTATATTTTACCATATAATTTCTACTAGCTACAGAATCTCACTTAAGTAGTAATAATAGATTAGCGAGACCATCAAAAGTAGGAGAAAATAAAAAAATAAAAAAACTTCAATGAGCACATAAATATGGAGAAGAAAAAAATAAATGAAAAAATAAAAGCATGCTAAGTTATGATAAAAAAATTTAAAAAATAGCTGCACACCCTGATTGTTGTTTGCTCATGTCATCCATGTTAACCCAACTTCTGGCTACTACTTACTAAATCTTCTTGTTTTCATGTATTTACACCTTTTTAACTATGACATCTCATCCTTGGATCATTATGGTGGTGGCATCTCCATGATTTCCTCAAGTATTTACTTTTTTCTCCAGGTTTTCTGAGATTACTCGGGAGGTTCGAATCTTATTGCTTCTTTCCACTTTTTTTTGAAATTATTGTGGGCAATTTAGAAGGTAGAGCTTGGCAAGCCTCTATCTTTTGTATCTATAATTAAATTAAAGTTATAACTTGAAATGTCTAAGGTGCAAAAATGTACTGAATTCGTGAAAAAGTTAGATTACTTACTATAAAATTCATCAACTGAATATGATATTTCTCCTAGAAAATATGGTTGTAGAAAAGAATATCAAGGGATGAATACCTTTATTAGGATTTGATTGTTATCATTATATTAACCATGTTAATCACTCTGATGGTATATAGATTTTATGGAATAATAAAAACTTTATGGCTAATGTTATGCTTAAAGAACATCACATCATTCAAATGCTTATTTTTTATGTTTCCACACAAAAATTAACAAACTCTTAGGCATTTATTCACCAGCTCAATCTCTAAAAAAGACTGCATTTTTGCAGCGTTTACTAAATCTTAATTATGTTAGATATCCCTTGATATCTAATCGCAGATTTTAACGAATTATACGATGTGACTGACAAAAGGGATGATTCCCCATCAACAATTCTCAATGTCATTGACTACCATTATTTTTGTGAACAATTGCGTCTAGTTCCTCCCTAATCCAGGGTAACCATACTCGTGGAAATATCGTATACACAAACATCTTATTTATGAAAAACCTAATATTTGGTAGGGATGATTGGGTAACCTTGATTCTAGAAAATTTATATATGGGTCTATTGAGATTTGGTAAAATAATTTACGAAAATTATAATTTTAGATAAATAATCCTTTGAGGTATTGGTACATATTTTAGAGCCCCAAATCCGGTATAAAATTTATTTTTTGAAGTCAAAAAATGACGTGACCTTTGAAAATGACATAAATGCCCCCACCCTACCAAAATATTTATATATGGGTCAATTGAGGTTTGGTAAAATAATTTATAAAACCTATAACTTTAGATAAATAATTTTGGGACCTTTAAACATGAAAGGATGGTTTTGAGGGGGAGGGGTAGGGGAGGGAATTACATATGAGTCCATTGTAGTTTAGTATAATAATTTATGAAACCCACAATTTTAGATAAATAATTGTGGAATATATATGAAGTTTGGTTAATGGGGGATTATGGGGACAATCTTTATTTTGCGTTTAATTTTCGATTGAAAAACCGACGTGGCAGCTGAATTTATAATTGTCACGTTAGTTTTTTTACTGAAAAATAAAGTTTTTCCCCATAATTGGTCTCATATAATATTTAACTAAACCTCATATGTTACATAATTATTTATCTAAAATTGTTGATTCCATAAATCATTATAACAAAGTAAAATGAATCCAAATATATTTTTTTGGGGGGTTGAAGGTGGGTTTTTTCAATTAATTTTATTTATTCTTAAACATTAACGTTTACATTAAGGATTTTCATCTCTCATTGTAATCCTATGTTCTCACAATAATAATAATAATAATAATAATAATAATAATAATAATAATAATAATAATAATAAAATAATAATAATAAATAAATAAATAATAGTAGTAATAATAAGCTAGTAAACTAATAACAAAACTTAATTTTTTTCTACTTCCACCAAAAAATATTCAACTTTTGTTGTCATTTTACAACTTTCTTCTTCTTCTTCTTCATCTTCTTATTATTATTATTATTATTATTATTATTATTATTATTATTATTATTATTATTATTATTATTATTATTATTATTATTATATATGTATGTATGTATTTGCTATCATTTTACAAATTTTTTAATTGTTATATATATATTTGATTATATATCATCACATTAGAAAAATGGGAGGGCATATGTGGCATTTCATAGGTCACACTATTTTTCAACTCGAAAAAACAACTTTCATGTCGGATTTGGGCCCCTAAAATATTTATCCAAACTTCCAAGTCCCAAAATTAATGATCCGGACCTCAATGTACCCATATGTAAAATTTTCTTGTATCCTATCGTAATTATCTTTTATGACCCTTTCACATGTTTGAATCATGATTATACAACTTTGAATACTCATCCATTGCAAAATCCATTGAAAAATCTATAATTTCGATTCCAACCAAATTGGACCAACTATGATGAAACTCATAGAATTGCTAAAATGAAACGGGCTACTTGTATATTAATATTGTTAATGTCCTACCAATTTTTATCTAAGATTATAAATTGGAATATTCAAGGATCAAAGAGAAATTCTCTGTGAAATAAAATATATAAAGAGTTTACATCATCCCAACATAATGTTTCTCATTGAAACTATGGTCAATGACACTAATGCAAACAATATTGTTAGAAGCTTAGGTTTTAATAATTATGAACTTAAACCACCTGTTAACCATGTGGGGGTATATGGGTTCTTTGGAATATAAATGACATCAAGGTGTATACCCTAACAAAGGATAGAGCTATTCACCTCTATGTAAAATATAAAGTTACTAATCATGAATCTAATATGTTCGGGGTCTATGGCCTAGCCCAAGAACGTGATAAGTCAACTTTTTGGAACAAAATTCCATTATTGAATATCATCTTTGACTTCCCTTGGTGTATTTTAGGTTATTTCAATGAATTAGCAAATCTTGACGAAAAACAGGGAGGTACCACACTTCGAGTACAAAAGACACAATGCCTTGATAGATTCATCCAAACCATTTTATGGTGTCATCCTAACCTCTCTAGATAGAATTTCACTTGGAAAAAATGTATTAGAGGCAATATCATTTATGAACAACTGGATAGAGTTATTGCTAGGAAAGACTGAGCTAATTTATCCGATAACCGAGATTAGGCATGGACCATTTTCATTCTCGGACCATCGTTATATTCTTCTTGACACTAACCCTAGAATAACTAACCAAAAGAATTGGAGTTTTAGATTTCAACCACACTATTCAAATTTCACAAAAGTGAACAACACTGTCCATAATATATGGGAAAATAATGTTAGGGGTACAACATTTTTTTCCTATCATCTCCAAGTTAAAGAGAATTAAAGGTTTTACTTAAAGAATGGAACAAAATAACAAATAATAATTTTAGAAACAAAATTAAAAAAATTACAAAATGTTGAGAATAGGCAATTAGTGAACCTCAGAGCCTAAGATTAAATCATTTGTTCTGTAGATTAATCTAGCAACAAGAGAAATTAATGCTTTTCGAACAACGATATTGGGGAGATTCTCAAAAAAACAATGGTTAATCGAAGGAGATAGGAATTCCAAATTCTTTAATAATAACATTACAACCCAAATAGAAAAAAGACGATTACTAGACTCAAAGATACATTTGGTGTCCGGATAGAGGATATGCCGACTATTTGTAACAATTTTGTTAATGACTTCCGAAATTGTTTCACAACAAACCAAAATCAAATTAAATCACCACCACTTATCCATATAAAATTAAATGACCAACAAAGTTCTGAGTTAATTCAAAAGTTTTTTATTGAAGAAATTAAGAATGCAGTCTATCGAATAAATGCTTCCAAAGCAGCAAGATCTGATGGTTGTGGACCAAATTTTTTCCAAAAGTATTGGGATATTGTGGAGTCGGACATAGTCACCATAGTCAACGAATTCCACGAAAAAGGGAAAACTCTCAAAGAGATCAATCACACTTTTATAACGCTTATGCTTAACATTGACGATTCTAGTTGTACGAATCATTTTAGACCTATTAATTTATGGAATACTATATACAAAATTATTGCAAAAGTGCTAGTTACCCAGCTTTTGGCCATGTTTAAACAATTTAATCTCACCATTCCAAAGTGCTCTTGTGCTAGGACGACAAATTCACCATAATATTCTACTTGCTTATTAAATTATGGACACATCCAAAAATTAAAAAAAAAAAGTAAAATAGCACGGGTGGAACTCAAGTTGGATATGGAAAAACTTATGATAGAGTCGAATGAGACTTTCTGTTTGAATATCTCAACTCAATGGGCTTCCCCAAAACGAAATGATTGGATCAAAGAATGTATATACTTAGTTTCTTACTCGATTCCTATTAATGATCAACCTAATAGTTTCTTTAGCCTAACTAGATGACTCAAATAAGGTGATCCTATTTCACCTTATCTATTTCTTATATGTATGGAAGCTTTCTCATCCAAACTGATTCAAGGTGGACTTAAAAAGAAAAATGGCTCGAAATAAAGCTTTGTGTTAAAGGAAATGTGATACCATCCTTTTTCTTTGTTGATGACAACTTGTTGTTTTGTAAAGCTAAACCATAGTCTTTCTGTTTCTTACAGAGAATCATGGATGATTTTTGCACATCTTTTGGCCAATTGATTAATTTTCACATATCATTCATGATTTTCTCCTCAAATACTAAAGAAGGGATAAAGAATTAGCTTTACCTATTTTCCATATTCCGATTGTCAAATCTCTTGGCAAGTATTTGGGTTGTTCGATTGTACAAGGAAAAATGAAAATCCTATTGTTTTCCCTCATTATTGATAAAGCCAATAGCTATCCGAGTTGTTGGAAAGCTAATACTTTATGTAAAGCAGTAAGAGTAGTCTTAATTTAGTCAAATCTTGAATCTCCCACCACCCACACTATGCAATGTTTTAAACTTCCAAAACATATGACAGTCTCTTGATAAAATTAAGGGTTATTGGATTAAAATAAACCATACTTTAGGGGTATTGGACATTTATATACCGTACTTTAAAGATTTGATACCTGCGCACTATACTTAGAGGGTATTTAATATTTCTAAACCAACATTGAGCTCACTGGTGGTGGAATCAGTTTGACGATGACGTGTTAGGTGGAGGAAGCTTAAATTACTATTTTTCCATGTTCATTAAACCACCACCTCATTTACTTCTTTACTCTTTCTCTCCTTGTTCAAAAAAATTAACTCTCTCGCCTCCTAATACTCTATATTCTCCTCCTAGTAACTCCCTTTCGAGTTTCCATCTAGAAATTTATCTTGCTCCAAATCACACTCAGTAACTCCCTTTGACATACCAATCGCACTCGATTTGGACGGAAATTTGTATAATAAGCAAACGTGGTGGATTATATGGACGAAAATCTCGAAGAATAGTTAAGATTGAAAGCTGGTCGTGTCTTTGAAGGAAAATCAACTCGCAAAGATTTGACATCTTTGGTCAAAATAGGTACGAATCTCATTTCTTAAGCTGGTTATTGGGTAAATTTAGGTTCAATTGGTAGGATGTAAGTTTAATTTGGTAGAATTTAGGTTAAATAATCCTAAATGGTGGAGTTCTGTTCAATGTAGGTTTAAGTTGGTTAAATCCACTTCTAATTTTTTGAATTTTGAATTTTTGCATGTTTACTTGTATAAATAAAGTGTTGACAATGAGAGAGGATAAAATTGTGCTTTACTTATATCACTGGGGTAGATTTGTGAAAAAGAAAAAGTTGAAGTATGAATATGGTAATTGTAGAAGCATTGAGGTCGTTGATATAGATGGATTCTCTTTTTTAAGTTAAAGGGTTATGCTAAAGATGTTGAGTATGATGAGACTCGCTGAATTTTACTATTTGATACCTATTACAAGCAATGGAGTATGGGTTGATGAAGGTATCTAGTGATGAAAAAGCAAATGAGATGATTTAAAATATAATGGGTCTTCCTGAGGTTCATGTGTATATGTTGCATGGTGTAGATGAACAAGATGTGTTGCTTGATGCTTTTCCATGTCCAAACTCACCCAAACAAGTAGCAAAACCAAAGTCGGACATGCCAACCCCAACAACATCCAACCCTAAAACCAAGTAGCCAACATATGAAAGCCACAACCCCCAATCCCAATCCCAAAAGCCCAAGCATAATTCCTAAATCCAAATCCCCAACCCCTACATCCAAGGATGTGGACCTCAAGACTCATAGCCCCAAGTCCAAAAGACATGTTACCTAACCAAATAGCCCAACTCATTCATCCCAACCAAGAAGCCCAATCATTTGGTCCAAAAATGCTCTAATTTCTAAAGAAAATAGTCCAAAGGCCAAAAGTCTAAACCCAAATGCCAAAGTACAGAGCCCTAACAGGAAATACAAACTTAGTCATTCCAGTCTAGAAGCCCAATAACTAGGTCCCAGAGTGCTCTAAATTTTAAAGTAAACAATCCAAACCCAAAGCCTCGAATCACCTAAACCCTATAATCTACTTATGGGTGTAATAATGAAATTTGCATATCAACCGATAGTGATTATAAACCTAATGATGAGGACTACAATGAGGATGATTTTGAGGATCTAAATGATGAGGATGAAGATATTGTGGGCGAGTGGTTCAGCTGAGGCAGACAACATATAAGCAGCAAGTTGTTGGCAGTGGCTCAGCTGAGGCGGGAACAAGTAAACGAGGAAGGGAAAAGGGTCATTTGGGATAATGATCATGGTGAAATAGGTTCATATGATATAGATGATGAAGATGTTGATACTAATGATGATGAGTGGGATGTTGCTAAGAATAAGAGGGTGAAGTTTAAGAAACAAAGAAGTCAAACAACAAGTACATACTAGTGTCACAACCAACAATGTTGTCCAAAATGAGTAGGTTGCAAGAGGCAATGAATAGCACAGTGAGTATGAAGAGTCTAGGGATGAAATGGACTCTCTTTGTTCAAATGATGAAGAAGACAATAGCATACTAACTAGGAGAAATAGACCCCTAAGAGTTGATGACAACACCGATTTCAGATGACCGAGTAGGCATAAAATTTTCCACAACTGAAATGTTTAAAAATGTTATGAGGAGGTATGCCTTACTACAGGGTTTCAACTTGAAGTACAAAATTTCAGACTCAACAAGGAAAAGATATGGGGCGGTCTGCAAGAAGGGATTTAGGTTCAACGTGTATGGTTCTTAGGATAGGAGAAAATCAACATATGTTGTGAAATCAGTACATAACACTCATAGATGCACAAGGGACTTGCAGAAGAACACACAACTTAAACATTCTTGGGTAGCTTCTCATTGTATTATGACGTTCAAGGAAAAATCCCATTGGTTAGCTGAGGAAATACAAACTCGGGTGAAAAATGATTTTCTCCTTTGCATTTCAAAGTGGGTTGCCTACAAGATTAGAGCTGCAACTGCAAAGATATTTCATGGTTCAATGAGGAAGCACTACAATAGGTTATGAAGGTACATTGAGGAGCTGAGAAGAAGCAAGAAGAAAATCTCAATATTATTGCAAACCGATCCGGTAGAGAAATACCAGTTTTTCAAAGGTTGTTTGTTTGTTTTGATGGGATTAGGGAGGACTTTTAAGTGGTTGTAGATGTGTCCTGTGCATTGATGCTGCTTTCTTAAAAATGTTCTTAGGGGTACTTTACTTGTGTCTGTAGGGGTTGATGGGAATACCAAATGTTTCCCATTACTTGGGCTGTTGCGAAGGGGAAAATAATGAGAGTTGGGAGTGGTTCCTAAACAATGTCAACAACTGCATAGGTCAGACAGATGGAGATGGTTAGACAATCATATTTGATGGACATAAGGTATGAATGAACACTTCCTTAGCTGACTAATTTTTGACTGAATTTTTTAAAATGATTTGACAAATTATTCGACTAATTTTTTGACTAAATTTATTTGGTCTTGGGTAGGTAATAGTCCATGTTGTTTCTGGTATCCTTCCACATAGTGAACATAGAAGTTATATCGGACACATTTGTGTCAATTGGAAGAATGTTCACAAAGGGGAGGAGTTCAAGTTATTGTTTTGGAATATAGCCTTGGCTTATAACAAAACCGATTTCAAGGTTGCATTAGATAAGAGAAAGTTAGCATCACTAAAGGATGTGAAAGATTTTCCGAAATAAGATCCATCCAAATTCTGTAGGGCTTACATCAACAAAGAAACCAAATGCGACACTATTGTAAACAATATGGTAGAAACTTTTAATGCCTATATTGTTCATGTAAGGGCCAAAAACTTGATTTACATGCTCGAAGATAGACTTGCTTTGATAAAAAGAGGGTTCTTAAAAGAGTAATGATGGAGAATGAAGAACATAATGTATGCCCCAGAATCAAACAAAAGCTTGACAAAGAAAGAGAATAGTCAAGGCATTGCCACCCACTGCCTTCAGGAAATAGAATATTTGAAGTCAGTCATAATTTAGATAGTGTTCATGTAGACATGAACATAACTTCATGTACTTGTATGAGATGGGATTTGACAGGAATACCTTGCTGCCATGCTATAGCTTGCTCCACCTGGCTGAAGATGGATGCTTGAGGAGTTTGTTAACCCTTATTTCAAGAGGATATGTACTTGAAAGCTTATAAGGGTGCTATTCTTCCATGTGTGAGGGATAAACATTGGCCTAAAAATAAATGCCCCTAGATCCCCCGATGTGAAGCCGGTGCCTGGAAGACCAAAAAAAAAAAAAGAAGAGATCCACATGAAGATCCCAAAAGGCCTAGGAAATTAACCGGACATGGGACGTAAATGACATACACGACTTGCCACACAGTTGGCCACAACAAGAGGAGTTGCCCCGACAAAATCTCTATATCTTCAGCCCCACCACTAGTAAAGAGAGGGAGATCTAAGAGGTAACCCCTTTAGCCCACATTTGAGGTATTATCACTAGGCCCTCATAGAGGCGAAGTTGTGGAGAAAGGAGAGGCAAAGCAAAAGGCAGTGGTAGGAGGCAACCCCTTCAGCTAGGCACATCCGAGGTATTGTAAGCACTTTTTAGTTTTTTTTGGCTTTTTTTCCCAACCAACTCATTGCATTATTGCACTTAAATATTAATGTGTAGGATGGGAACTTGTGTTGTCCGTTCAGGTTTCAATTGCCGGTAGCTCACAACCCCCACTCAGCCTTCGGCGATTCCCTAATATTGCCTACTTTTTGTGGTTTTGGACAGTGAAGCATGTGAGCAGATAATATTATTTTATTTTTTGTTGTCTTCCTATGCTAGTTGGAAAGACAAACAAGCATGTGATGAAAGTTCAAACATTGTTGTCTTTTTCTTTAATGCCTATGTGATGATATGTATTGGACTTTGTGGTGTTGGACACATTAACTAGTAATTGATAAGGATGTAATTTTTACAACCTCAATGTTAGACAAGTTCAAATTATTGTAATCATAGTGCACTTATTTCTATTGCAAGCACATGTGAGGAAAGTTCAAAACAATGTTTAAGTCTCTCAAATTTGTGTATTTATAGTACACTCAACTCATATCTTTACATTTGCAAAGAAAAGGTTGCATTAAATATGTGCATATATAATGATTTGTGTATAGTATTTGTAAAAAAAAAAAATCTTTAAATTTGCCAAAAAAATCTTTAAATTTGTAAAAAGTTAAATAATAATCACGTTGTGTATATAGAGAGTCCTATTCTAATTAGTCCAATTATTGAGCTTTATATCCATACATCTTTAAAGTTGAAGCATCCAAATTAGTCATTTTTGACATTGTGTATATATTGTGCAATTATTTCATTGTGTATATATAGTGCAATTACATCTTTAAATTTACAATTAGCATCCAAATTACTCCTTTTTGACATTCCATTTGAAAACATATTCCAATTACATTTGGATCCTTTCAAATACACAAATCATAAATCAAAATAATTACCCTCATTTAACAACAAAATACCACTACCTACCACGTTTCATCACTCAACCACCAAACCGACTCCCCTTTTATTAAGCAATCATTCCCATAAAAAATATAAGTATAAAAATAACCAAATAGAAGCAGAATGTTTCAAACCTTGAACCCTTTGTTTACATCTTCTCCTTCAATTATTTCATCTTGTCATCAACTTTTGCCCTTTTAATTTTCTCTTTTGAAATTTTGTTTCTCCAAGTATATGATTTCTTCCTTCAACCTCCTCAACTTTTCATCGTCAATTTTGCTACTTCCATCTTTGCCACCAATGATGTTGCTTGCTTGGTTCATTTTATTTACCTCATTAACCAATTCCTCAATTCTATCTTGTAATAGCTTTTTCTTCTCAATCAAGCTTATTTCTTCTTCATAATCCCACATAAAAAACTTGCAGTCTTCGCCCATCTTTCAAATCAAAACAACATTAAATTCAACATCAATTTTTTTTCAAATTTACATATCAAAACCCTAATTTTAAATTACACTTACCTTCCATAAGGCACAACCATAGAACTTCCTCTCTTCATTTGGAGGTTTTTTACAAATGTGGTGAGTTACGGGTATGTCATGGAAGCATTTTACTTCTTCTTTCCTTCCAATATGGTTTCTTTGATAAGGAGGTCTTCTACGCGACGTGTCGCTTGCCTTACCTTGTCCATCCATATTTGACTTGTGCATCTTTTTTCCAACTACCCTAATTTCAACTACAAAACTCGGACCGGATGGTAGATTTGTGGGGTGAGCAAGAGTAATTGGAATGAGGAGGAGGAAATTGAGAGAGAAAGCATGAAAGAGTGAGAGAGCCACAATTAATAAGAGGATGAGGAGAGAGACAAAGAGAGTAAAGAAGTAAATGAGGTGGTGGTTTAATAAACATGGCAGAATAGTAATTTAAGTTTCCTCCGCCTGACATGTCATCATCAAATCGATTCCACCACTAGTAAACTTGGTGGTGGTTTAGAAATATTAAATACCCTTTAACTACAGTGTATGGGTATCCAACTTTAAAATAAGGTATATAAATGTCCAATACCCCCAAAGTATAGTTTATTTTAATCTAATAACCCTAAAATTAATAAGAAGTTTTTTTAAAAAATCCAACAGTAAAAAAAGGTATGCCATAATTGCATGGAATCATATTTGCTAACCTAAATGCAAAGGTGGATTGGGCTTACGCAAAGGTGAGGATATTAATATTACCTTCCAGTGTAAACTTGTCTAGAAATTAATACAAGAACCTGGAAATTTATAAGCCTAACACATGAAAATAATATATGCTACACAAGGGGACCTTTTACCCAAAAACCAAAAAATGGTGACTTCTGGATTTGAAAATCCTTGTATAAATGTTTTTATACATTCAATAGAATTCGTTGGAAAATTATCCTCTTTGGACTAATATCTAGTGTGTAGACCAAAATTTGTTATAGATTACAGGATATAACCTGCTTTCACTTAATTTTCAAGTTAGGGTAAGTGAATTTATCACCAAGGAAAATAGTTAGGATATCCCCAAGTTGGATGCTATACTACGGACTAATATAGTAGACCTCATCAAAAGTACTCCACTACCAGTTTATCCCAAATCTGATGAAAATTGTTGGGGACTCTTGGGGAATGGTTTGTTTCCACAAAACTACCACTAGACTAGCACAGAATACATAATAACATAATAGGTGGAATGGGCAACGAGTTTGGAAAACAAACATACTTCCTAAGATCATAGTCTTTCTATGGAAATTAATCCTTGATGGAATTCCCCTTAGGAAGACATTGGCTAGAAGAGGGATTCTAGTTGATCCTTTTTGTAAAATTTGCAATTCATATGAATAATAAGATGATCACCTCTTTTTCAAGTGCTTACGAACATAACATGTGAGCTATTGCTTCAAACCATCTCTAGTTACACCAAACGAACTTCATATCTCTACATATTGATAGGAAAAGCATTTTATAGGTGGCTTGATCCACCCTATAACTAGCTCAACTTCTTAGAGTTATATTTCTGTTATGGAGCATTTGGAAGGAAAGGAATTTCTTGGTCTTTAGGAATGAAGATCTTAACCATATCATAGTATTACTCGGGGTGAAGAAAGCTTTCAGGGATGGAAATCAAGACATGGGTACTCTCCAAAGGACCTTTACAATGGGAACAATCCCACCAACCCCAAGCAAATCCATCAAGTGAAACGAAGTAAAACTTCAAATAGATGGATTAAGCTTAACTTTGACAGAGTTATTCAACAATGATAATGTCTGCAATGAGTTTTTGTTATGAAATAAAAAAGGAAACCTAGTGAATGCATGAGCATATGACCTAGGTTATACATCCATTTTCGTGACAGAGGCTAGTGCCCTTAAATTTAGGCAATAAGAAGCAATCAAAGAAAAATATCTACAGAATTCAAATAGAGGTGATGATAAAATCATCATTGAAGCGATCAAAGGAAACATCAAGCAACCATGGAAAATTTACTGCATCATTAAAGATATTACTCTTCTGATGACAAAATTCAAGTGTTGCACGATTAACCACATTTTTAGAGAAGTAAATGTTGCGGCTGATCTGGTTGGCACATTTTGGCATTCCGTTCCTTGTCCAACTACATGGGGGTACTGCCTCTCTTCCCTACTCTGGTTACTCTTGGCAAATGATAGTTTAGGTAGAACCCTTGTGAGAAAGATTGCTTAATTTTATTGTGTACTTATTTACCCATTACAAAGGAAAAAAAAATGTATGTTTTGTGTGGTCCAAAGGCTACCAGTCATCAAACAAGACTTGAAATCTCGGAGATCCACTAACCGTGTCAATTATCAGCTGCAAATTGGGAAAAATACATACAAATTATAATATGTAGAGGATTGTTTTTTGGCCGACCCTAATACTTATCATTTGGATCATTGGCATACTCGATTAATTAAGCATAGAGAAAAATTAATGATTTTAAATCAACGTCGCTAGGGAACTTATGCACACAGAAAAAAAACGGTTGGTTGATGGAGATAGGAATTCTCAATTTTTCCATCATATAACAACAACAAGAAAATAACACTTAAGTATCATCAAAACTAAAGATGATGCTGGTGTTAGCCTAGAAGAGGATGAGAGGATTAAACAAAAGTTCATTTTGGACTTTTCTCATCGTCATACCTTTGACCGAAGTGCATCAACTACTCGAACGCTATTTTGACATTAAGTAAAGTCACTTAAGTAGAAAATTTGAATGTCATTAAGTCTATTATGGAAAATGAGATTTAAATCACACTTTTTCGGATAAACCCATGTAAAGCATTGGGACTAAAAGGTTTGGAGCTTTGTTCTTCCAAAAATATTGGCCCACTCTAAAAGTTCAACTTTATACTGCATACAAGAGCTTATTAAGTTGGGTAAAGTGCTCTAAGGATTAAACCATTATTTGATTGCTTTGAATCCCAAAAGTGGATAACCAAAAATGACTAACAATTTTCGTCCAATTAGTTTGTGTAACATGTTCTATCCCTCAATGAGCTATACATGATAGCATTTTTCTCATACATAAAATAATGAATAAATTTCGTTACATGAAAAGAAAAAAGGTTATGTTGTTAGACTTACGAAAAGTGACCCAATTCCAACCGATGCTCTGCACAACTCGAACCGAACCCGACCCGACACTTAAAAAGTTAAAATGAGTTGACTTGAATATGCGAATCTTACTCAAATAGTTTCCGCTAAAGTGTTTTGTCTCTATAAGACAGGCTTATTTGACTGAAACATCAATTTTACTCAAAGTTAACCTGACCCAAACCCCAAATTCGAACCAAACCGAAACTCAACGTAACTATAATGATCCAAACATGACCGAACCCAAACTAATCCAAACCAAAACCCCCTAAACGACTCAACCGCCAATTTTGGTTGCGGTTAAACCTAACTCGGAAAAGGCATACAATAGACTTGAATGAGATTTTTTGTTTTATTGTCTTCATAACATGGGTTTTTATTTGAGTTGGATGATCAAATAGAGTGTATCCACTATTTCTTATGAACAATGACCCCTATGATTTCTTCAAATCCATTCGTGGACTAAGATAAGGAGACCTTATTGAAGACTCAAGTATGAACTTATCTCTCTTAATAGTTTTAAATTCAAGTCATTCTCACACTATAGAAACATTATCTTCAAATTTTCATCTATGTCCGACCCACTCGAAAGTTCCGCTTGAGTGAACACTTAGTTTTGGGTTTTTGACCAACTTAGATTTGACTCGGACAAGAATTTTGCCTAAATAATTTTTTGACTTCAACTTGTTATTTCAACTGGCTTGTTTCAAAATTCAAATCAAAATTATTGCGTTAATTCTAACTTTAGACAGATTTAATTAACTAAAATTATCTCATGGCAAAATAATGAATTGTATCTATATATTTCTCCAAGTCTTTTATCATCTAAAGATAGACACAAATGGAATTGAAACTTATTGAACATTAGACTTAAAAATTCTATTTGATTAGATTAAGGATATTCGAGTGTTTAATTATTTCAATTCATTTATATCCTTGACTAATCTTAGACCAAAGTATTTTTATACTTTGAGTACCACTTTTGTTTATTTTTAAAGGTTGATAAAAGTTGGTTAATCTAAATTTGAATAGCAAAAACAACCGGCTTCTTATTGTTAAATACCAACGAGATAGAAAAGCCCTATTTTCGGGAGGGTTCAATCACCGTGTCAGTAGCTGTTTATAACCATTTACGGTAAACTTCAACGTTGAGTCCAGCGGTTGTTTTTGCCCTAGTTTTCAGTTATAACAAGTGGGTTGGATTACTTTTTGAGTCAAGGACCGATGCAGAACGTCTATCTTCACAACGGTTCTTTTTCTAAGAGACTAAGACTATTCGTTACAACGACTAGTGGCTCTCTTTAGTCAAGACTAATAGACAACGGCTATCTCGCTTTGCTGATTATTAATAGAAGTTACTTCACAAGACTTACAAGATTGTTGGAACACAACTCTTAACTTATATACTCAATCTTTCTACCTTTTAACTTTGTATTTAGTTTCTTAATTTTTAAGTTAAAACATAAAGTCTTGTAATCAGTTACATTCTTACTTACTTAATTCTTCTATAAATTCCCTTGCCTAAGTCTGTAAGGGGTAACTCATCTCAGTTGTACCTAGCTATAAAAGGTATCTCAATTAGAAAGTACTAGGATAGATAAGGGATCTTCCGTGCATAAGAAAAACTTGTATTGAATTGTCTAAACTTGTTCTTATCTTTCTAGCTTTCAACTCTGTATTTAGTTTCTCAATTTCTAAGTTGAAATAGAGAGCCTTGTAGTCGGTTACATTCTTACGTATTCAATTCTTCCGTAAATTCCCTTGCTTAAGTTGTAAGAGGTAACTCAACTCAGCTTGTACCTAACTATAAAGGGTATCTTAATTAAAAAGTACTAAGATAGATAAGAGATCTTTTGTGCCTAGGAAAAACTTGTATTGAATTTTCTAAATGAACAATTTAGAGAGTCGGTCCTTGTATTTGTAGATTTAAAATAGTGGATTTGACTTGATATACGGACCGATACGGGCTGTGTTTTTCTGCCCGGAGGGTTTCTACGTAAAATATCTTGTTCTTATCTTTTCCGAGTCCAATCTCAACTCAACTCATCCTTTCGAGTTCCGACTTGAGCTTTAAGTTTAATTATTCCCGTAAAATTTCCTTCAAACCCTATTCATCCCCCTCTAGAGTGATTCAAACTCTCGGACCTCAAACCTTCACGTATGTCTCTGTATTTATTTATCCTTTGTATCATATTTTTGGATCACCAACGTTATCATGCATCCTTAGTTCCTAAGTCCAGTATTAGGACTAAAATAGCTCGTAGAGACAATCCCTTGTTACTCTTTGCTGACAATACTTTTTTATTTTGTAAAGCAACCTATTAGGTTGCTTTCAATCTAAAATACATCTTGGATTTCTTCTGTCAGCAATCTAGTGAATTGACAAATTTTTATAAATCCAATATTATTTTTTTAAAAAAGAATTCAAATTTGGATAAACAGAAAGTTAATGGATTTTTAACATTTCCCACGTCTCGTCTTTAGTGAAATATTTGTGATGTTGTATCTTTAGGGTTGCGATGTCTTGATTTATTTTACAACCTATCTTGAAAGGCAAAATCTAAGTTAGCTGATTGAAAGTTTATCCTCTCTCTCTCAAGTTGATAGGATTATTCTCATTCAATGCTGACATTTATACTTGAGTAAGTTTGAGTATTACCTAAAGTATGTTAAACCCCTTTACAATGAGATTGAAACTAGGAAGTTTTTATCGTTGTTTAGTAATGTGTATTAGGCCATAAATTCGATCTATACGAAAGAGAGGAAATCCAATCCTAAAGGTTCATTATGCATGTTTACGAGTTCGTTTTATCAAATTCCAGGAATCACAACACTTGACCACACATAACAATACAAACAACAGCCCCAAGTAGAATAACACATATCTTACACTTGGTCAACACCACACACAAACTTAACACTCAAGCCTCCTTGACAATTTCAAAGCATCCAATGGGATAAACCCATCACTGTTCTTCCAAATTTATTCAAACTTTTACAGCTAAATACTTAATTAATGCATTAGGGGATTTAGGGAGAATCATTAGCCACTTCTAAAACCTGGAGATCAGAAATGACAAATGAACTAAATCTAACCCTCCAATGCAAATAAGCCAAGAATTACTTGCCTGTGACCAACAACCAGATAAACGGTAGGACAATCCTTTCAACCACTCAAAACCCGATTACTGATAATCAGATTTCGTCATCTGGTTGCCTCAATTAAGCATCGGTGTCACACCCTGAGGTTGAAGCAGTTGCTTGATGAAGGCGTCCAACTGGGGTTTCCCAGGGCATTGGCTAGGGAGCAAACGGAAGGACGAGAAGGACCATTGATTTGGAAGAGGCTGAAATCTGAGCCCTTGGTAGCAGGGTATGTGCTAGTGACTTCTGACCTTCCTGATAGAGTTAGACCACTATTGTTGCTTCCGCTACTGTTTGTGCCACTGCTTGTGTTACTCGTGCCTGAGTTGAGATCAGAGAATGCGGGATTAATGGTGGCAACTAATTGCCCATTTGTTGAGCTCTGTTTGGTCTCTCTGCATTGAGATTTGGTTCCATCTGAGGTGTTCTTCGTGCCAAGGAAACGCCCTCCGATCCCCCTTGCTCTACGAACTGCATGGAGATGCCGTGATTCATGCAAATATGGCTGCAAAGCCACAAGGATATAACTGTGAATTCCAGAATCCAAATGCGATTACAGTAAGCTAAAACCAGCCTTTGACATAACATATATAGAAATTTTGGACAAGAGTATGTAGCTAATTCTTGAAGTTCATGGACTTTGATACGAAATAGAAACATATAGGAGTATAATAGAACTTCAATTGACGAATTACTTGAGACTCTGCATATAAAGGACTAAAAAGGAATTCAGATTTATAGTCTGCCTAGTTTGGGACAGAAGAAGCAATACATTTGAATAAATCCAATATGAGCAGCCAATTCTTTCTACCATGCAATGCAAGAGACGGAGAACACGTTGGATTTTTGTCCCGATCATTGAGTTAGGTACACGGAGTAATTCCAAAAGATAATAAAAATGTCAGAAGCCATGTCAGAGATACCTTTCGAGCTTTGAGGGCTTTGTTTTCAAGTTCAGCCTTAGCACGAGACTTCCGGCGCCTCATGATTCCACGGTACTGCTTAGCATTCACATATATGGGCCCTTCATCTGTGGTCATGCTGATAGGCAGCATAATCCGTCCCTGCTTCACAGCATTATTAGTCTAGCGAATTAATGAAATTATTTAGTGATCATGGATATTAGCTTATAAAATCTAAGAAAAAAAGACTATCATAATCTAAGAAATGTACACTCCTAAATCACTTTGCTTCATATCCCAAATTATTGTAATTATCATTACCATTTTAGTTGAATTGAGACTAATTGTTTGAGAATATGAGATAGCAGGGATCTGGTTCGTCCAGAATGTGTAACTACGATGTTGCTTGAGTGATTCACATGTTCTTGGTGTCCATGTTAGCATACCCAATATTTTGGTAAGTAGACTTGACAAACTGGTTGTTCGGTCTAGTTTAAAGTTGAGTTGAATTAGGGACGTATCATCTTCATGTTAATATGATTTAGGCCAGTTTTGCTTTCATTTAGGTAATTTTCAGTTCGGGTTGATATAGGGTCGGTTGTTGTTTAGTCCAATAACTTTGTCTTACAAAGAGAAATAACTTTGGTGGAAAAGGTTTGGGTTAGGTTCAGTTCAGCTCTAAGTCAACTTCGGGTTGATTATTGCAAGTGTCAGTTTGAGTGTGGATTTGGATCTTGTCGCTTTTACAGGTTGAAATTTGTGATATTCCTGTCCCAAATCAACAAATTAGGGAGACAAAGAAGAATGTATAAGTGAGAAAGTGAATCCAATACAACGTAAAGTATGTTGGTCATTTTGAAGCTTAGGTGTGGACAACACTTTGGAATGGCTAATCATTGGGTTAGAGTAACAGCTATGGTCTAATGAAGTAGACTACCTAGACCCATTTTTCTTTTAGGTATGGCATTAGAATGGACATTAGACTCATGGGCCTAACGAGGACATCAAATCTTTATGGTTGGAGAGATTGCAATACCTTTGTCCTACAATGGTAAATTTAAGAGACAAAAAAGATTATATAATTGTGAAAGCAAGCACAAAGGTATGACAAGTATTTCACCCTTTTATAACCAATTGGGTAGGAATGGATAGTCTTAGGTAATGGACCAGATGTTCATTGGGCTTAAAAGATAAGATGAAATCCATTTATTTACTTATTTGGATCAGACATCAAATGCATACGTCATTTAACCTCATAACCGGACAGGACCCATGCTATAACGTGGCTTGTTTTGGGTTCTCGTCCGAACACACACGCCCTCTATCTCTTTCTTGCTCTCTGATCCAAGAATTCAGTCTAAGCAGCATATGCAACGCTGTTTGATGCAAGTACTACATCAAAGGTGCATAACAAATACAGGGGTACATGCATCTAAGGTCGATGACCCTAAACCTCTGCTGCCACTAGGCTGGAGATGAGCTGAGCTGGCTTGTAAGCAAACTTAGCCCCTAAAGTTCTCGTAAAAAGCTTCAACTCAGGAATGAAACGAATTGAGTGGAGCCATGGCTGGCTCAGCAAGCTCACGCAAATAATTTGTACATAATATTATTATTATTATTATTATTATTATTATTATTAGGTTATTAATTATTATTATTATTTGGTTTGTTTCCCTTTTCTAAAGTTGGGTTTCAACTCAAGGGTTCTGTATACCTTCCATGAGAAGTGGAGTACTTCACTTCCATCATTTAGGGCTTCATCAATGGATAGCTAATTATTTTATTTTTTTTATGTAGATCTGAATATATATATTCCTCCAGGAGAATATGTATTTTCCATCTTACAATACTTATAACGTCACATTTATGCATGTAGTTTACAACATTTACATGCATTGAATAATCCTTGGAACATTTACTAATTAATCAAGAGTTATATTACTTGAACTTAGCTAAAATGTATAAGGAAGCACATTCAAGGGTCGAAAAGTAAAAATATAATGGAGAATTTCGTGCACTTTTCTTCCTAGAACGAAATTTCAAGACTTGGATACAATTGATATCTAATACGTATACATGTTTCTTATTATCAAAGATCTTTCAAGATAATCTTAAGGTTTCAACAGTCACACCCTTTTTTAACAAATTCTATGATTAACTATACAAATATAGAGAAAAAGTGAACAGTGTAAATGACCAAGTATAAAGTATATATAAGCGAAATATTCATCATGATATGGCTATTTAAGCTATAAATAAAATAAAAAAATCTATTATTATGTTATTCCCAAAGAGGCTAACCAACATAAGTATAAACTCCTATATGCATTATAGGTGATCAGAAAGCTCTGCTATTAAAAGGTTAATTACTAGAAGTATGAGAAAAGAGTTATTATGTCATTTTCAATGAGACTAATCAATGTAAGTGATCGTACCCTTATGTACATTATAGGTGATCATGAAACGCCTACCATTAGAAGGTTAATTACAAGAAGTTTGAGGAAAAAGTACGAGAGGAGAAAACAAACTAAGTATTGTAAGTTGATGTTGGTTATTTCACATCCTAAGTGGATTACAAGCATAGCAGCCTATTCTAACCGATAGGTTAGTTTTAAACTCTTTTTAGTTTAATTTATGAAATATGGTCTATAGAAGCTATTTTATTATTCTTTTCATTTATCTTTTTACTTCGATGTTGGTTATTGTTACAATTGTTTACAGTTAAAAGGAACGCGGCTAACATAATAAACTATCTCAAACAAACAAACAAAAAAAAATGAATAAATTGGTAACATAGTCAATGCAAAGATTACAAGCAGAAGAAAGAGCACTAACCGCAATCTGAGATCCATAAGTTGATGAAAATAGGCCATAGTATTGGTCTACACACGGGTACTTAGGAGAGATCTACAGCTTATAATCAGCATAATTAGTGCCAAAAAGAAACAAAACAATTCACTAAAATGTAATATTGACCCCCAAAAAAAAAAAAAGATGGAGCAAATAAAACAGTATATGGTTTTTGGGCACATACAATTTGCTGAGCATATGGTAGCTCCAAACGTGGTTGAGATCCTTGCATCATCATGGATTGTGGAATTTTCTGCCCATCTCCTAAATCTTGATTTCACCAACCAATTTAATTTTGACTGTTAGTGTTAGGTATTTGGACAACATTTTTAACTTTTGAAGATTAAAGGGATTCATAAAATTGTACTACTTTTGTTGAGGGAAAGAAAACACCAACACTATGGTTTTAAAATCACAATACAATAATTAAGGTCACTATGTATGATTTCAACCAGAAAGGCAAAGGAGAATTCAAAGAAATGCCATGAAAGCTGAAGAAATGGGATTTGCCAAATAAATTAATGAACAAAGTTACAGGTATTCAGGGAGGAGATGTGAACCACATACATGTTGATGAGGATGATGAAGAATACATGCTAGAGGAAAAATGATGATGACCAGTTCACTGATTTGGAACGAAGGAACTATTGCTAAAGATGTTAATAAGGTAATTAATTATTTATTTTTTTGAGTACAACGTTTTTTTGGTCAAGTTTACTTGATAAGAAATGCCAATTAAGAATTTTTTTTTTTTTTTGTTGCTACGGTTCACAAAGTGATAATTGGAAAACGTGTAGCAATCGGAGAAAAACATCAAGATCTGTGCGCAACAATATCAATTGATTTTCTAAAGCAACACAATTAGTAGGAGTTGATACAATCAGTGGAGGATGAAGGTACGATACAAGATCAAGAAGATTAGATGCAGACTCCAGAGAACACTTATGTGCCTGAACCAAAAAACAAAGAAGAAATTAATGAGCAAGCTAAAGGTTTGCACTCCTTGACCCATAACCTGTTTGGGATGCTATAAATTTATTCTATGGTTTTCGATTCATATATTTTACTTAATATTGAGAATCTTAAATAACAGATCATATGAAAATGCAGAGAGGACCAACAACGCTATTTGATGTCCATGAATGTGAGTTGGAAGAATGTGTGCATATTACCTTTGATGAGCATGGCCAATCGATTGGACCTACAGATAAGATTTGTGGCGAGTTTGATAAGTTCTTGGGGACAATTGCTTATGAACATTCATGGACTCCATATACTTATACAAGTTGGCATAAGGTTCCAGACAAGGAAAAATACGAGAATATGTAAACGTAAGTTCAAAGTGAATGTTATATGTCCTATAAAAATGATATTTTAGCCTTTGTACTTAAATAATCGCCATTGCAAGTTGTAGGAGAAGTACGTACACCCCAAATTGAAAGCGTGAAAAAATGGTTATTGGAATCAGTGAGATGTGTTTGAAGACAAAAGTTACGCACTATAAAAACTATGACAATGATAGTGAAAAGTGGAAGCACCGTCCAGCCGTGAAAATGCCTAAATCTGACTTCAAAATGTTGATGCAATACTGGAAAAGCTCTCCCATTAAGGGTACAATACTTTTTTTTCTAGCTAATATATTTTAAAGTTGTGTAAGGCATTTTTTTCATACCATATTTTTAATGTATTAATTTTGTAGAAAGTTAGTGCAAAAAAACTTTAAAAATCGTGAACGTTTTGACAACATACATGATGTTGGACCTGTAAGCTTTGTAATAATACATCTAAGTTGGTTAGACAATGAAACATCATGATATGCTCCTCACTAATTTCACCTATACTTTTTTTTTATTTAATTAGTTTACATATGATTAACTTCATGTAAATAAAAGAAGATGGTTAAGCACCTTCTTCAAGAAAGATGTTTGAAGCCACAAAAGGAAACGACATAAGTTTAAATAATATTATGATGATACTACTACTACAATAGTGATTTAACTACAGGTCTTTTATAACTGTTGTGAAGAAAGCCGTAGTAAAGAAATGTGACGGTGACATTTTTATAATAATCTGAAAACTAGAACTGACTTTTAACTACGGTTCCGAGATAGAACCGTAGAAAAAGTCAAGCTAGACCTACTACTATGGTTCTTAAACAAAACCGAAGAGTTCTTATGCGGAACCGTACTAATAGGTCCAATAACCTAAACACTTTACATCCTCTTGGGATGACTTCGCCTATTATTACCGTTCTTCATCGAACCGTAGTCATAAATCTAGATGACTTGACCTATGACTACATCGTAGGTCTTATTACTACGATGTGTAAATTTTTCTCTTTTTTATTATTGTTTGAATTTTTGTGACTTTATGGATGATTTAAAATTTTTAAATTTTACCGCAGATTCATATGAATTTTTAGCAATTTCTTGTATTTCTTTGGTGAGTTTTGGATGAGTAAATTATGTGTTATGAACTTTTGAAGGAAATTATTTTGTTTTGGAAGTAGAAAGTAGTATTTGAGGGGTGAGAACTATTACTACGGTTGCCTTGACCAACTGTCATAACAAGTTATCTATTACTAGGGTTCTTATAGGAACCATTGTCGTAGGTCTTATCACTATGGTGTGCAAATTCTTTTTCCCATTTTTACTCACTATTTGAATTTTTATGATTCCATGGATGGTTCAACATTCTTGAAATTTTTACTACTCGATTTATCCGAATTTATGGTAGTTTCTGTATTGTTTGGTGAATTTTGGATAAGTAGATTCCGTATTATGAATTTTTGAAGTAAATTGTTTTGTTTTGAAAGTAGAAATTTCTGTTTAGAGGGGCTAAGACCTAAAAAACCATTGTAATAGGTGAGCTATTACTACGATTCTTTATACGAACAATTTTTATAGGTTCTATCACTACGAGTGTGCAATTTTTTCTCGTTTTTACTCACTGTTTGAATTTTTATAACTCCATGGATTGTTCAAAATTCTTGAAAATTTTATTACAAATTTATGCAAATTTATGAAAATTTCTTGTATTTTTTGGTGAATTTTGGATGAGTACATTTTGTTTTATGAAAATTTGAAAGAATTGTTGTATTTTGGAAGTAGAAATTTCTGTTTAGGGGGTGAGACCTATAACTAAGGTTGGTTTCACCAACCATAGCAATGGGTCATCTATGATTATAGTTCTTTATAGGAACCGTTGTTATAGGTCCTGTTACTATGGTGTACATATTTTTCCTTATTTTGTTCACCGTTTGAATTTTTGTAACTACATGAATGGTTCAAAATTCTTAAAAATTTTACTTCCGATTCCTATGAATTCATGTCAATTCTCTGCATTTTTTGATGGTTTTGGATGAGAAGATTCTATCTTATGAATTTTTGAAGGAAATTGTGTTGTTTTCGAAGCAAAAAGTTTTGTTTAGGTCCATAAGAATTGTTATAATAGGTCATTGGTTTTTTAAAAACAATCTCTGCTCATTTGCTCTCTATTCAAACCTATCATCTCTCTCTCTCTCTTTTCTGTTGTGTTTTCGTATTTGTTACCTTTGAAAACAATCTCGCTTTTCCTCTCTCCTCATATCTCGTACTTCATTCCCCATCAATAGAGCAAGAATCCCCTTCTCTCTCGCTCGTTCACTCTCGATTAGTTTTCGAGGTCTCTCTCTCCTTTTCATCTTTATCTCCATCTCTATTTCCATCCTCATTCATCTTAATCTTCTCCATCCTCATCGATCCTTCTTTCAAAAAATCTATTTAGATGTGGATTTAAAAATCAACTCTTAGAAAATTTAAAGAGATTTATATAAATTTTAACCTCTTTCATAAGTTGTTTTAGATGCATAAATTGTTTTTTCTTTGTTTTATTTACATTTTGCTTCTATTTTTTGAGATGTAAAATTTGACCTCTTGTTTCAAATGTAACTTGTTATCGGCACTTGAAATTAGCGTTAAGACATGCATTTTAAGGTTTAAGCGAGGATTTTAAAGAGTAGAAGACAGACGGCGAGAAGGAAATGAAAGCGGACGACGAGAAGGAGATGGAGAGTAGATGGCGAGAGACAAGCAAGATCTAAGTTTTAGGTTTCACTTTCTTCTTTAAATTTTAGTTTTAGATCTCAAAATTTCAGTTGTGGATTTCGATTTAGTGTAATTCGATTTCCTTTCAAATAAATAAATTACCTTTTTGAGTTCAAGGTAATTATTTCAATATAAATATTGTCCTCAAATGAATTAATTTCCTCTCTAAGTTGAGATAGATAGAAAACTTTAGAATATTCAAAATTTCAGTTCTTGACTTTAAGTTGTAAACCTGTAGTCAAAGGTATTGACTTACAACTATGACTCACTTAGACAACGATCGTTAGCATTAGTCAAGAGTTCTTTCTAACCATAGTTAAAGACCATTCTTGTAGTATTGTACATTGCATAAAGTTATAAGTGTTAAAATTGTTCAAACAATATAATGGGTAGTGCATATTTATTGCCTAATAGCCTTTTTGCTGGGAAGTACCATCCTATCCATACTAAACTTCTGTTTTACTAGTATTATTGCCTATAGTTATATTCTTTCATTGTATTTAGTTTAGAACATGTAGGGAAGATGAAAGAGCTAAAGATGTTGCCTGATGCGGAGTATCTAAAGTTGATGGAGATCCTTTTGACATAGTGATAATTGTAAACATTGTGGACGATTACAATTGTATGGAAGATGTGTTTCTATGAAAATGTAAAGGCAAAAGAGGTTGGAACATCTACCATTATATCAGAAGAGTATGCTGAATTTATATGGTCTAGTTTAGCAACCAAAATAGAAAATGAATATGATGGTCAAAAAGACAAGTAAGTCAACGAATTTGACTCTTGATTCTCTAAACTTATTGATATAAAAACGAACTTGAAACTAAGGAGGATAAAGTGGTTGATAATGTAGTTATCAAGGCTATAGCACGACATAAGTTGTGACATATTCCTTG
The DNA here is from genome assembly GCA_021018815.1 of Talinum fruticosum. NCBI lineage: Eukaryota > Viridiplantae > Streptophyta > Magnoliopsida > Caryophyllales > Talinaceae > Talinum > Talinum fruticosum. The sequence goes on along the minus strand of JAITYX010000098.1, from coordinate 454,765 downwards.
GTAGAGTAGTTGTGGTTCACATCATTGCGAAAGTATGCTTCTTTTGTCTCTTTCTTTCTTTCGGCTTTTTTTTTTTATAAAGAAATTTCTATTATCACCAATCGAGTCCTTGCAAATAAGGTACGAGTTATAACTTTATCAATTATAGTTTATAACTACTTGGACGTCATAATTACTCCAATTGCTTTAATTTGCTAATTTGTTTTTGCTTGTTTGTGTTGTTTACTTATAGAATATTATGATTTAGTTCCCGAAGCTTATATGTTAGAATATTTATGGAAATGTTGGTTGTTCCAAAATTAAGGACAATATTTCTTATGTTCAATGGACTTATTTTTTATGTCTTTGCTTGATGTTCACATATTTTTTTTGCATGAAGATCTTCACATATTAATATCATTATACTTGCTTGTCCATAATATTTATATATATTGTTCTTTTCTAACTTTTTGTTTTTTTTTTCTTTTGTGTCCATGGGTAGTTTCCTAGTATGAAATCTCTTCAAAAGTAAGAAGAACAAAGAAAGAAGTCTTGTCTTGAAGAATTATTTTGCTAGTGCTTTGATTTTTTTGGACCCTATTGTCATTTGAGAAGAAAATTTCATTGTATTTTGGATTTTTGATATATGCATATACGATAAACTTAATAGGCTTCACTACTTCGATGACTTTGATACCAAAGACATACATGTCAATGAAATTAGATCAATGCAAACATATTTATTTGACAGACGAGAAAGTGAAAGGTGTGGGTGTATATGCATTGGCTTAAAATTGTTGCGAAAGACAAACAATCTGTTGCCTCAACTTTTTTTATAAACTGTTGCTAAAGGTAAAAAAATTTGCCTTAGTGTATGGTTGAAATTGTTGCGATAAATTGATTTATTACAACAATTTTATATTTTTAGTGTAACAGGTAAAATAATTATTACTAGGGTGAAAACCCCGTTACATTAGCTCTAATGCAACCTCCAACTATTGCAACACCTACATAAGTATTGTCTTTGACTTCCGCCAATAATTTAAGTATCTATAATAATACTTTTGGCCTGTTGTTAAATGTCATTTTCCTTATAGTGATTATCAATTATATTTAAATCTAGTAGTATAGTAAAAAAAAAAAAAGAAAAAGTAATAAAACAAAGCCTTTGATATATGCTTTTTAAATCTAAGGTGCAATTAAATAGAGCTTGATCTCTATGATTCAAAGATAATATTGAACACATTAGAAATTTCATTGAAACGCCACCGAAGTAAAGCCATAGTCTTAGTTTTGGGGGAAGGGGGTTAAAGGTACGACAAGTTGTACATCCACTCATTAGGCCTCCCGTTCCATGCAAGATGAACTCGATATACTGTTGATGGGTATGTCGTGGAGACACAAACAAAACCAAATCCAACATAGGTCTAACTCACAAAGTAACAAAATCTATAAGGAAGCTCATAAACTTCCAATAAATTCTCCAAGATAAGAAGACTCTTACTAGCTAGTAGCAAATTGTACTTAAAACCAAAAGAAACAAAAGGGTCATGAAGTAGTTCTAGTCTATTCTGCAAAAGTTTAGAGTGCTTGACCCCTGCTGCATCATAGGTGTAAGGGTCCCAATGACTTTTTGGCATCTTTTTTTTTGGCAAAAACGACTTATTTGGGGGGTGGGGGGTGCGGGGAACAAGTATGTCCCCTAGTGCATCAGCCCCTCTCTAAAATTACTTGTATTAATTTTTTCAATCCTTGCTTTGTTACATTCATTTCTGCCTCCAACTTTCTATCTAACAACTTTTAACCTAAAATTACTAAAATACCCTTTCCATTTATAAACTTGAAATTATATATGCATGGACAACAAAAAAAAGTAAACAAAAAATATTATTATTATGAGACCAAAGTAAATATGAGAGTGCGATCTACAAAATATATCAAGCATCTAGTTCGCCACCCATGAGGATAGTTTCAATAGTGAGGATGGGTTTAACCTCTATAATGGTCATATTTGGTGAGATCAAGCCTATTTCAAGCAATTCAAGCTTGCAAATAGAAGAGAATTGCGATGGTCAAGGGAGTGAGAACATCATGTTAGTTATGTAATATTTTATAGTTATGTGACTCTGAAAATTACTTATGACATCACTAGTTCTAATTATGCGTTGGACTAACATGTAAATCGAGAGATTGACTCGACTCTCTTTTTTCTTCTCCGGTTGAGGGAGCGGGAGAAGGGTGAGGTCATGTTTGTTGAGGGTGATAAGTGTGAGGGTGGATGATTCAAGAAATACGGCATGATTTATGAGTGACATAGTAGGCTTGTTACAACAACACTTTTCCTTTTCATACTTAAGTGAGGATAATGGCAATAGATGGCTAGTCTTTGTGCTGAATACCTACATACTAAGTTGTTGGTTACTAGATTATCTAATAGTTTGGTCGTTGAGTTTTAAAATTTGTCCAAAATACTAAATTTCCAAACACTAAACTCAACCTAATACTAAGGGGTTTGACCTCAACGAGTTTATGCTCTAAAATCTTGCCTAAAATACTAAATTGGTAGGCATATTTGGGAAGGATTATAAGTTGGCCAATTTTTGCCAATGTTTACTTTATGATATTTCTTTATGTGTTTTGCTTTCCTACTTATTAATTCACTAATGTTCTGATTAATTTTCAATTTATCTTGAAATTGTTTTTAGGTATTTATGAATTCTCTCAAATACTTTTGTAAGTCTCTTCAAAACTAAGCATTTTAAATGGTTAAGCTAATGTGGTATGTTCTAGTATCTCTAATTTCTACCTCAGCAAGATCCATACCAAGTACTTATTATAGTATATCCATAAAATACACTCTCAAAAAACTATTAAAAGATCCATAAAAAATAACTATTAAAATATCATCATCACAACTGTGCAACTATACATGGATGCACAAAAGTGCTTTAGGCAAGAATCGTCAGGATAGTTGATATTATCAAAACTCTACAAAATATTTTTTTAAAAAATACTCGTCAGATGATATTATTAAGGGCTTTTAGCGTTAATAATAATATTTATAACCATTAACCATTGACAAATGTGGATAACTGTTAATGACAACTGCTAATTATAATTACGGGTAATAACTAGTAGACTGATAACCATTAATCATAAATGTTACTAATCTTTAATAGTAACTGCTGATAATCACTAATTATAAACTTTGAATGAACAAGTCCTATATTTGTGAAAAATAAAAAAAATTAAAAAAAAAAAGACAAAACAAAACAAAACACAATTTCATATAGATATCTAAATCTACTATATATGGACCATATGTGACCTATTTTTTTCATTAATCGTAAGTATTAATTATTGATCGGTAGTAATAAGAGTTGATAATTGATATATATATATATATATATATATATATATACTTGATTACTTGAAAATACGCTAAGCACTTGTTGATTTGATTGTGTTGATTAATATTGATTAATGCTTATGAGTGTGCTAAAAAATACTTTTTTAAAAAAAAGAGTAAAATAATAAATAATATTTTAAAATTTTTGAAATTTAACGACTATTTAAGGACGAAAAAAAGTAATAAATCAACTTCCAATAACCATAAAAAAAAGGTAGGACTTATACATATGTGGCAATTCAAGGTGTCATGACCTCCAAAACCCTGCAACAAATGAAAAAGGGAAATTGTACGATGGAAATTTAGGGATCATAACTAAAATCCAGGGTAAGATGCTGTGATATTATGAGCCCCAACCCTCCCCCACCCAACAAAAAAGGAAGAAAATGGAGCACAGTAGCAATTATATCACTTGCGACTGAGTCAGGAAACTGAATTGTTTCCCTATTTATTTTGTTTTGTCGTTTTTACTTGCGGTTTGTCCCTCCTTATGTCGTCAGAATTTTAACCACAAATGTAAAAATCTTCAAAATAACCCAAAAAGTAAAAAAAAAAACTTTTTTTTGGGGGGGCAGAGAGAGAGATACCAGGAGAGAATGTGAAGTGATTATCCCCATGCCCATGGGCAGATTGGAATTGGGAAGTACTCCACCATGGGAGTGAGAAAGAGAATTCCCCAACTGCTGCATTATTGTGGACCCTTCTTCCTTGCTCTTTGGAATACATGTCTACTCAAATCTCCACACAACTCTTACCACCTTTTTCACAACACCCTATTCAAATTCAGGATCACACACTTGTAAATTTTAATTTATGTAAGAATATAATAACTAAATAACTTTAAAAACACACAAAATTTATTAAAAAGTTATGATAAATAAAACAATATCTATGGTTAAATTTATGTTTTTACTTGTTTTAGATACTGTCGATACTATTACAAAAACAAATGTGCACTGATATTAGCATTATTGAATTTATGAGATGATTAAAAAAGTAAGAAGAGATCGCTAGTAGTGAAAGATATTTTAAAATATACGAATAATTAAGACAGAAATTAAATATAACAATTAGACATGCGGAATTTGTATTATGTATATAACCTTGAATCAAGCTTCAAAGAGGAGATATTTGGAGGGATTGTAACCTTCTTCACCTTGCCTTCTCTTGTTGGGGACTCTAATAATTGTGAGATTTGTGAATGAGCTACAGTTTCAAGGAGTAAGTAAATAGCTAAAATTAAGCAAATTAGCAAAGACTATGTAGGGGTATTGAAACTTTTATGATGTTTGACACCTTAACTTCCCACCCAAAAATTCCAAATCTTGAAAGAAACACAAGCAATAAATTGAATTACCCACCACACAACACTTCCTAGAGAATCCAAAATTCCTCCAATTTTCCACAAGTAAGGAGCCCAAATTTTCTAATCAGCCAAAGGGAAAAGTTTCTAAATCTTCTGTTATAAAGGACCCAGAAAGTCAATTCTCAGACACAGAAATTAACATCCCCAACCTAAAAAATAAAAAATAAAAAAACCCACACTTATTGGAAAAAAATAGGAAAAGGGCAATGAACCAATTTCCTAACAATCAGAAGAAGAACAAAGGAAGAATATAAGCAAAGTTTATATGTATATTTGAAGAAAATAGACCCCCCTCCTCCAAAAAAAAAAGAAAAAAACCTAAAAGGGAAAATGAAAGAAACCCACATACCTGTTGAAAAAGTAGGAAATAGGGTAAATTTCTTTAAAAATAAGCAAAAAAAAAGGGAGGAGAAAATAGGCCAATAATTATCTGAAATGAAAATCTACCAATTGCATCAGAGCTTTATCGTGAAGAAGAAGAAGAAGAAGAAGAAGAGAGAGAGAGAGAGAGAGAGATAAATAGAGAGAGAGAAGTGTCTGTCATGAGAAGCAAAAGGAGGAGCAGAGAGAGAGAGAGAGATAAAGAGAGAAACCCCAATTTGGTAGGAGCCAATGTACTGTCGGCTAGGATCTATACCACTCTCGCTACCTCCATTATATTTACTACTACTACTACTACTACAGACAGAGAGAGAGAGAGAGAGAGAGAGAAGTGCGTTTTGTTATGTAAGCTAAGTGTAAAGAGGAGTGGCCAATGAGGAGGAGTTTTCATGCTACGCCTTTGTATTATGTGTAAAGTTTTTCCCTTTCTTTAAATTATCTCTCTTTTAATTTAAACTCTTCTGCTTTATTTTATTCTTCCCCAACCAGGACTTTGATTTTGGTTCACCCTACGTAGCTGTATAATTTACCCAGAATAATTTCCCTTCTTTTTTCAGGCGCTGACGTTATGTACAAATGTATATATATACTTGTATATTTGAGTGTACTCGAATAGAATACGTAATATACATGTTACACCATCCATGTACGTATAGGGTGGTGGGTCGATTTGAAGTTCAAAAGAAGTTGACCACAAAGTTGGTAATAATTAATTAACATATAAATTAATATTTTATAAATGATATATCAAGTTATAATGAAATTTTTTTTTGATAATAAGTTGTTTAAAAAAGAATTAGAATAAAAAGTTCAATAAAATAACACGTCAAATAAGACATCGAAAAAAAGTTAGATTAGCTAAAGCATACAAGTGCAACTATCCAATTAAAACGATCCTATGAGTATCGAAAGTATATAAATATCAAGCTTAATTATCACTTATATTTTAAACTCTTTTAGTCTTCCTCCTGATGTGTAATTTTTATTAATTAGGACAGGCACTTTATACTTGAGAATTGCAATATAACATGTTTTTGCTTGCCCAATTCCAAGGTTTCTTTTGCAACTTTCATAGACATACGAGAGTTTTTATATTGACTTGGTTGTGTTTTCTGATTTACCCTTGATTTGGCTCCTGCACCATCATCTTGATTATCTGACCCATTCCCCCCCTTGCTTTTCCCTGACTTTTCTATTTGTAATTTGCAAAGAAATATAATATATATATATATATATATTGTGTGTAGAGTCTAATAGTTGCATTTGGGCTCAAGAATATGCATTACAAGGCAAAGGACAGAGGACACGGCCTGGGGACACCAAAAATGGTTGTAACGGGATGAAGGAATTGAGGAGAAGCCGGTCAGTAGCCAACATGGGCTGGCCGTGTTGGCTGATACGGGCAGCCCGTGCTGGTTGGCACGACCCATGCCGGCTACTCAATTGTTGGCTGGGATGTTCGTTTTCAGTTGTTTTCTTACGTGTAAATGCATGTTAATTAATACTTGTTAATTGCTCGACAATTGGATAAATAATAGTGTATTGACCTCCATTATTTAGTAAAGTAGTTGAATTATAAGGTGTAAGTTTGAGTTAGCTTGGTCGTAAATTCCTTGTAATTGCTACCGGTTTCTAATACATTGTTCATGGTTTTTTTCCGATTTAGGTTTTTTCACGTTAAAAATTTTATGTTCTATTTTTGTTATTCTTTTGTTCCTATTTTATTTGTTTGAGTGAGATCCCGATCCTTTTATAAAGCTAAAACATGGGAGTGGCCTCAACCCCATCAATCTTCAATGCTGATCAAATTCGAATTGGAAGGTGTTGGAGAGTGATTCAGAGGCCCTTCTTCACTTCACGCCATCAAGAACATAACTTATGCCTATCCCTCTATTCGGGTGAATTAAGGACAACTTTTTTGGAGCAAATAAAAAAGTTACTCAATTGTTCGTTCACGCTCAAAGGATTGCTAAAATATGGAGGGTCGAGACTTGAAAGCACACTTTGTTCGGTGTGGGATCAAACCTCCCCCTCTCTCTTTTGATTTAGGATTGTTTCCTAGAATATATAACATATAATTAGTCTTGACAAAGCTGATTTAAACTTAAAAATTCGTAATAAATAATTAGAAATTAGACCTAAAATCATCTAAAGGGTTCAACTAATTTGGACCCAAAGCCCGGAAACAAACAGATCCAAAATTAGACAAATACAAGACTTAGTTTGATTTGAAATGACATGTTCCCAAAATAACCGGAGCCAAATTAAACTTGATCTAATTCAAACCCTAATATAAAAATGACCCAAATTCAAATTTAATCTAATATGATTCTAACTCGATCTTAGGCATACATAAAATATGTCTACACAATTTTTAATATTTTAATTTAATTTAATTATTTATTCATATTGTTTGGGATCGATTTAAACACTATAGAAGCATAAGCCCACCTTGTACAATACCGAATTTCTTTATTTCAATAAGCAAAACCATGAATAACTCTCATATTATACGTATGTCCACTGGAATCAACCCAATCCCACCCTTGTCCTTCAAATTGACCCAAATTACAACTAAACATAAGCTCACACGTGTCCAAACCAATCGAAATACTGTCATTCGAACTCGATCCGATCCCATCTTAAATTTGAATCAAATTTCGATAAAACCAATCATAAACTTAACTTAAATTAACGTCGACCTGAAATTGTTCAATTCGATCATAATCTGAACTAAAGTTGACTCAAAAAATCCATTTATAAAGTCTACTATTATGATAAATGGTCATTATCCAATTATTTATCTCGAAAAAGTTCTTAAATTACATATAAATTTTTGCCGGTATTGTAGCATATGTATTTTTTAAAGCCGTTTGACGATTTTCCATGACATTCTAATTGGTCTCTGAGTAGCATACATGATACGCCATTAAGGGTTGTTTTAATTAGAATTGAAAATGAGGGAGGTACTCTACTCATGCCTGATCTGGATAATTACAAGAAATTTAAAGTAAAAGTCTTCCCAACAAGTTTACTTTCAGAAATTTAAACTGTTTGTAAGGGTGAGACTGTTACTATTTCAATTGATACTTTATTAGTACACATGCATAATTACAAGAAATTTGGGATTATAGCTTTAGAGCGAGGCAAGGTTGTTTAAGGGTTGGGAATGTGACTTGAAAATTGAGAGGAAATAAATAATTGGGAGAGTTGGTTGAGGTGGATGATGAGCGAGTGGTAATGGAATCTTATCAAATAATCCCCAATTGGTAATGGAGATAATATTATGAAGAACCGGCCAAGCAAGAAAATTGGGAAAAAGTTAGAATTATCCAACCTTATTTAATTAATGTACATATAATATTGCACTAGCATTTCGAGTTTAATTATAGTGGAGCATGCGTCAAATTCAATCACAAAAATCAAAACTCCAATTTACAGCACTGTAAAAAAAAAGTAAGGAAACCATTCCCATTGTATGTGCTGCCCTCCTATCTCATTTAAATTCAAACATTTATAAAATAAAGTCAATATTTGGAGATAAATTAAATAAAAAAGTCATCAATGTTACACTTAAAAAACGTTGTCATGAATGAATTTAAAAATTAATATATCATATAATAATAGAGTGGAAAGGTCTTTATTAGTTTTTTTTTTTTTAAAAAACATAATTTGATTGTAGAAGCTTTTATGGGTGGTGTAAATTAGCCTGTGTTGTGCAGCATTTACTGGTGAATGAGGAGACGCAAACTCCACTAAACTGGAAACACAAAAATTATAATTATTAATTTCCTTCCTGGGACGGTTGATTATATTATCCTGTTACTAATTGGGGTTGCCAATCAATCATCCTCATCCACCTCAAACAAATGTGTCAAACTCTGCTCTAACTAATGTAACATGCAACAGACATACACTTTCTAATTTCAAAAAATTCAATATATGACATCAACCTCTTGACTTGTACAAGGATTCCACATTTCTTGTTTCTTGTCAAATCTTTTTCAATTTGTGCATTCATTATTTATCAAAATAAGGAATTTTAATTACTATACTCATTTCTCATTTTTTGCTACTTGAATTCGAAGTTGAATATACGGTAGCTGTAAAGTGGCGGGCAAGCTTAGTTGAGCTGTAAAAGTATGTTAGAATTACGCATTTAACTTCTTTTGCCTATTTTCTTGTTGTGAACTTATGTCCTCCTATATGTAGTATTTGTATTGGACTCATGTCTTTACATTCTTTTTTATCTATCAAAAAAATATATACGAGTAAACCTCTTCCTTTATATATACTGAATCAAAACTAAATAATTTTGCTAATTTTTGCCAAAGAAACTACATGAACCTTGTGGACTTATTCTTTTTCTTATTTGAGATCAAACACGAGATTGAAATTATTAATTTAACATTAAGAAAAGTCAGTACCTTAAATTTCTTAATTTTAACGGGTGTCATATATTGATAAAATTTAAAATATAACTTCTTTTCAACATCACCTGAATTATGAAGAGGAAAATTAGAGCTATCACACTCAGTTGATTGGGCAGGGCATAAGAGGTCTCTTTCTAAACAACACAAGAATAGACATAAATCTTCACGGAGTGGTACTTTTAAAAGCACATGATGTATATACTTATTATATATATAGTGTAAAATACATCAACTCCGAAATGACGGAATTGTGCATAACACGTGTGCCATTAACCGTATATAAACAGCAAATCTCGGCAGAAAATGAAAGAAACAAAAGGCAATTAAAGGCTGATTATTATTCCGATAATGCCTTTTTTTTTTAATAATGTGGGAGTGGGAGTGGGAGTGGGGGTTCCACTTTGAAAATTAAACTTTGTACACGTCACCCCCTCATCTTCCAATCGTATATCGACAGATGTTCCGCTGTGCTTAAAAAATAAAAAAATGCCAGCTGCTCACAAAAGAGACCATGAAGTGAGCCAAAAGAAAATAAAAACAAAGGAAAAAAGAAACAATAATAAGACACAAAATAAAACAAATTAAAAGAAAGGAGAAAAGGAAAGTTGGCATATTATTCTCTTGTTGGGTTTTTGCCCCAAGAGGAAAATTTACTGTCCACCAAGCTTCATGAAGCTAATCTCACCTTTTATGAGTTTTTGGCCAATGATATTATCACTCATCTTTTAAAAAATTTAAAAATATCACTTCATTATTTTTTTAGTAAAGAAATTTAGCTAAATTTGTTTAGAATAGTTAAAAATGTCACCTAGCTTTTTAATAATATATATTAAAAAATTGATCCTATCATAATTGTATTTTTTATAAATTATTTTAAACAAGTTTGTCGGCAATTTCAACTACAAACACTTTATAACTTGTACTTTGAAAACTCACAGGAAAAATATCACCCTATAAGCGAAACAATTTTGTGGACTCTATTCCAGATCTGAAACATCATTGGAATAGTGAAATAAAAAAATAACCCTTATAAATTTTGTAATTTAGTTTGACACGAAATAAAACCGATCCCTTCCTAAAAGTTAAAGTAATTAAAATGACAAAAGCAAAAAATTTATTTAGTAGACTTAGTTGTTGAGTAAGATAAGATGTTACTCTTTAACACCCCCTAAAAAAATTGTTGAAGTGAATGCAAGGCAGCCATTCACAAATGACAATAAAAGTAAAGGAGCAGGAAAGGAAGTCATATCTCTCCAAATCTAGAGGATGGTAGTTGTCCTTATCCTTTTTGGTGATGTCATTCTCTTTGCATGAAACATTGCTTTTAAATTTTATAAGTCAAGTTTATTAAAAATGCTATGCTACTAAATACTCTAGTCCAAGTATTAGAATATCGAGCACTAATAATTTTTTTTTCAACGATAAATAGTATACTAGTTAAGTAACCATTTTCTCAATAGTTCTACTAAGTTGTACTTAAAAAATAAAAAAAATATACGAAATAATTTACACTATAATACATGTTTATGTAAATAATTACTAATAACATAAATCATAATCATAAAATAAATAGAAGTTACCAATACATAATTGAAATCTCTACGTCAATGGTCTTGGGTATGGATGGTAATAACCCCCCCCGCGAGCCTAGGGTTTTAGCCTTAGTTGTGACTTGCAAATTTTTGATGTAATTTCACAAGGGAAAAACCAGGCCTTATGTTGTGCCTAGGGTTTAAGTATTCACCATGTATTGGAATGTTTTCTTAGGACATTTTTAGTCTAAAATGTTATTTAAAATTCTATACAAAATTCTTATAAATTTTAAAAAGGATGCTATTACTATAGTCACGCGACCTTCCTGTATCATTGGAATATTTAGTGTGTACGTAATACATGTGAAGGTCTAATTCGAGGTATCAATATAGGTTGTTTCAAGTAGTGTGATACTTGTTTTTTAAAACAACGTCTTAGATAGGGTTGGTAACAGGGTAGGTCGAGGCTGGGGATATTCCACCGCCCCGATCCTCCCTCCACCTCCGCTGCTAGAAAGGGTTTTGCCCCTCAGCCCCGCTCCCACCGGTTATCCCTTCCCTAATACGACCCCGCTATCCTTGAAGTCAAATTTCAAACCTTATAAATTCAAGAGTCCAGATTTGAGAGGTAAGCAAGAATGAGGAACGAAAAGTCCGGATGAGAGGCAGGCAAGCAAGGACTCTTCATCGGCGAGGCGCTCGTAGGCGGTGGGCTAAGAAGAAGACAACAAGAACTAGTGGGAGATGAGACGAGACCAAGAGGCGGAGAAGGGGAGGAGAGAAAATGAGGAGGAAAGCTGTGTGAGAGGAGATAGAGAGGACGAAGCTCTGCGACTCGTGAGAGGACAGAGAAAGGGGAAGACTAAGGGAAGAGAGAGAGAGAGAGAGGAGAGTCGGGAAGCCGAGAGGAGAGGCAGAGTATATAGCTTTTACGGTTAGGATCCGGAGGGTAATATTACAAAAAAATCCTCGCTTTGATTTTAAAAACATAAAAAACAAGGATGAGGAGGGAAACAGGGCCAAAATTTTATCGGCCTCGTCCCGAGTCCCCATTGCTTGCTCAAGGACATAAGTTGCTCCCTCATCCCCGCCCCGTTCCTCGTTCAGGGTGGGGCCCCAACGGGGGCATGGAGAATCTCCGCCTCATTGCTATTTCTAGTATCAAGTTCAAGTCTTATGAATAAAAAAGTTTGCGACTGAAAAACCCTATTTCTTATAGTTTGATTCATAAGTGATAACTATACGGAGAATTTCCGCCTCGTTGCCATCTTTAGTATCAAATTTGAGTATGATGAATGAAAAAGCTTGTGATAAAAAAGCCTATTCCTTATAATTTGATTCATTAAGTAATAACTGTACTTATAAGCCAACCCTTCATTTGGAAATAATAGTGATGGGCCTCGCAGTGTCCTGCTAAGATGGTTTTGGTATAGTTAGTTTATTAAGAGAATACTTGGCAATTATTTCATTGACCTACTCTGTTAAGATGGTGTTGACTGTTGACCTAACTTTCTGCCCTTGATGATTAGAGGGGATGATAGACTACAACCACACCTTTTTTTTTAAAATTTTTATTTTCAAAATTCATGAAAGGCCTTATCTTTCAAAATCTTCCACAATTAGTGCAAAAGTGCATTCAACCTTACCTTTTTTAGATTTATTTAATTAGATAAAATGCGTGGGATACAAGAAAGTTTTTTATATCCAACATTCCTCTCTCATACAAGAGTATCATACCATATTGTGGAAAAACATAGCGGATTTTATTGAGGGTTGTTATCAGTTATAATTGCTGGTTATAAGCTCTAGTTTTTATAATTGTTAAAGTTTATTTAGTTATAGAGCATTTTTTTAGTTGTCTTGTATCTCATATATTTGTTCTTTCTCCATGTTGTGGGCCGGGAGTTAGTTTGTCTATTTTCTAACTTGGAGTGTGAGTTTGGTTCATCACTCTTGAGCAATTTTGTTGTACGTCTAGTGCAATTTGTCACAGATTAGAGTCTGATTTTTCATGGAGGATGATTAGTTGTTATTATATTAGATTTATTTGTTTTGATTGAGAAATGGGTTATTAATAGAATTTTATATAATTCTAACAAATAGATTATATAAAATGTTTGTGTTTTTGTATCAAATTCAAATATTTGGAAAAAAGGTATTCATAATAATTTTCCTTTTTCTCCTCCAAGTGCTTTTTGGGGGAGGGGGCTGTGAGTTGATCTTAATAAACTTGGACATAGGACGTATAGCAAGCTCTTACTCAAGTGGATTTGAGTAAAATTCTCATAAGCTTGTGTCATATATTTTGGAAAAATGACAATTCATATCCATTATAAAATGTAGACATAATAGAAATTTTGTGAATTTTTCTAGATGATTTATTTAATAACAAAGTTTGCAAGTACAAGCATAGTTGAGTTCGGGAAATAGGAGTTCAGTCCTTCACACATCACAATAAACACATGTATATGAAGCACAATGAAACAATCATCCAATTCCGATTAAAGCTAAATAAAGGATCGGTTCAGGTCAACCCACTTAATGATCGGGTCGACTTTGTGTCAATTTTTAAAATAGCTTAGATAATACTCACGAATTGAAATTAACATGTTTTCGCACTAAATGGTCAATTCACGTGACTTGAGGCCAAAATGAGTTCTATTTGTGTTGATATGCATTTCTCTCAATAAATTTAGGTCGAATTTGAGTCATATCATCGTGTCATGTAGACTTTTCTAATTTTAACTGCAAGTATAAGAGACCTAAGAGTATACCCAATTGCCACATAAAAGTTTATCACATAAGAATTTCAGGAAAAAGAACTTCAATTATCCGTGCGACTCAACTTTCTGATGGAATCTTTTTCACAAGAAATAGTTTGGACATTTCCAAAATTCAGCGCAAAAATTCAAACCTTCATTTCCCTGAAACTGCAGATTTGAGTTCTAAACGAAATTTCTGAATAGATTAACGGAATAAAAACCAATTTCACCTCTTATCGGGTCAATAACAGTCATCCTTGTATATCATACATAAATCGAAGTTGGTATCTGGTCAAGTCTTTGAGCTGAAGACCAACATTATATTATAGGCGTCCTACAAAACAAAAATAAAAAAGACATACAATATTACAAAGCGTAATGATTCAAATCCAATAAATACTAACTCACCAGTATGAATGTAACCTCACCAGATGAAATCTACACTGTGTATATGAAAACACGCATCTACTTACATTAAAACAATCGACGTAGTTAAATGCCAGCAGTCAGAAGAACTTATTGTACTGGGCGGTGAGAGAATCACGCAGATAGGAATATGGCCTATAAAGCGAATACTGACAAAGGTTTTCGACTTCATACCATGAATTAAGAACAAAATAGTGCTTATCTGTACCAGAAAAGGCTAGTTGTATCTAGAGACTGCAGTCTGCAGAGCCTCCTTTGTTCTTGCAGTTGTTCGTTTTTATTGCACAATCTTGGTTGTTCAGTCACACAAAGTTGGAATTGCCTTTGCATGAGGCACAGCCTTCCCTTTTCCAATATAAGCTGACTGTGCTTGAATTATAGCTCCTGTTTTGCATAGAAATAGGTTAGATTCAGGAATAAGGAGCTGGGCAGAAGGAAACCAGATGATTCATAGCATTCTTACGACGGTAAAACTGGTTACAGTATACCTGCTGTATGCAACAAAAATAGGAGGGGACTTGCAGCATACTTTGCACCAGCAAAAGCTATCATGTAACCACCTTATGCGACCTGCAAAATGAATGTGGAATTGAAGTTAGAGATGATATTCTAAAAGAATGTGAGTCCCTCCTATAAGAGCAAGAAAACAAAAGGAGTCAAAAAGTGTATGAACAGCAGAAGCTTTTGTTCTGGAGTCATTTAACACAATGTATTAATACACCCACAATTACTACCTCAATAGCTTTGTAAGATGATCTCATCATCCCAGAAAAGATGTGTAAGGTTATCAATAATGACACTACAGTTATAGTGAAATACACCTATTTTATCTGTAGTAAGTCCCTGAAAGCAGGATCAGATAACACCAGCGAGCACCTGGGACTTCAACTCAAACTAGTCTAACATCTATAGCACAATAAACACCCATAAATTGCCCTCGAGGAAAGGCAAACCCATACATTAAATAGAAATAATCACCACAATTCATTTTAAAGAGCGACGATCACTGCCAAGCTTATGAAAAAGCCAGATGTGATCAAGATTGACCCCATTTTCAGTAGGCCAATCTTTCTCAGCTGAGGCAACGTAACATACAAAAGAAAGGAAGAAATCAAATGTAAGCCATAGCACCAGCATACTTGAAAAACACTTCCTCCTTATGATCTGTTTCTTTCACGAGCACCGTATGCCTAAACAGTTTGACTGATGGTTCTACCGTGCACCTGAAATCAGCACATCACTCTGAGAACAGGAGTCTTACCCCACAAATTTTACAATCATTAAGTTGGAATCTACTTGTGATAGGAAAAGGCGTGGATGAAAAGCATTATAGTGCAAACAAGACCCCCCCCAACCCAAAAAGGAGAAGAAAAAACGCAGCACCTGTAACCACAGAGAGTCATACGATCACTTACAGTTACAGGAAATCATCTCAGAAGATGCACATGATGGAGTTATGACTGTATGATGTCATTCCTTCACAATCCTTTCTGTCTTAACCAACCAAATCTCAATCTCAAGCACCCAAACAAACCCAGACTTCCACAATGACATTTGAAATCAGTCCCTATAAGTAGTTGGCATCCCAAAATTTAGCAAGAGATTATTTCCTATTCTGTTCATGTACACATGACAAACATCACGAACTAAGCTATTTGTCCAGTTCTTTTTAGCCGTAAGTAGTGAGCAGCTGTAAAAAGTTGTAAGGAGCCATGGAAACGAGGTTGTGCACCAAGCCAACAAAAATGCAAAACATAATCGTCCACCCCTTAGGGCACTAAACTGCAGAAACTTGAGGTAATCCCCAAGAACGTTCTATCTTAATACAATTCGAAATAGACAACATGGACTAGTCATAACTGAAATTATAAAGCAATTGAGGAAGCCCAGAAAGAAATGAGCCCGTAATGGGACTCTCACTACAATTAACCAAGATCAATGATAATGAAGTCCATAACATCAAGAATAGGAGTTTTCGTTGAGGGTAGTAATTCTCCCTTTCAGCTCAGGGGGAACCCAAACTGGGTGAGCCACCACCAGTGGTAACTATCAAAATTTCGTCAGGTTAACTGAGGTGAAATTTCCAAAGTTTTGGGGAAAAGGTCTTAAAAGCTTGGCTCTACAAATAAGACCAACTTTTTCAGCTAGATAACTGTTGGCTATTTTTGATAAAGGCCACAATCAACAGTAGTGATTCTGAAAATCAAATTTAGGTTACAAGGAAATTGATTTAGGAAATCAATTACCATTTATTTAGCCTATCAAGTATGAGCTAATATTATTCCTTTAAAAGAAAAAGTGACTGATTCTATATTAATGCACTAATTAGAAACAAAATTTCTCCAAACAACCATACAATCTCTCTCACGTTTAGACCCACCATCCTAGGGGTCTTTGGGTTTGATTCGTGGCTGTTTCTGATGACTCTGGTAACCACCGGGTTCACTCTACCGGGTAATGCCGGTAATTCAGAACTTGGACATACAACCAGATTGGCGTGTCCGTGACGCAGAAATTCGCTCATGGGCTACCAAACAACAATTGATCTGATCGCTTCTGCTCTAAGGTTAGTCCTTATTTCCTACAATAACAAAAGTGATGAAGCCAAGGTTAAATTAGCTGCCATCCATTTGGATGGGAAGGCTTTAAAATAGCAGCAAGCCCATACGCAGAGAAGCGGCCCTGCTTTAACTATTTGGGATTAATATGTAAGGACATGACTGCCAGAGTTGGTGAATTGTTTCATTGTTTGATGATCCTATGTCTGAATTGAAGACTCTGAAGCAGACTAGTAACATAGAAGTCTATCATCATGACTCTTTTGATCCGTTATCAGCATACTTAATCTTCTTGAAAACTAGTCTCTGACTCTTTTGGAGCCCCCTTCCGGCCAACAAGCCGAATTTCACTAAAAAATAGTAAATACAGCAGAGTTTGATGAGAAGCAATCTAAGGGAATTTATTTTTTGATGTGATGAGAAATTTGAACCAGGTCACAGGTGCAAGGGCAAGAGACCCCAACTCTATCATTTAGAGATCCAAGAAGAAGAGGAGGAGGACCCTATTACTCAAGAATTCACTGAATTGGGGCACATTTCACTGCAGGCTTTATCTGGAACTTCTGCTTTCCAAACTATGTGAGTCACAGGCCGAAAGTAAGAGTATTTAGGTTATTGAAAACAAGAAGTGTGAGACAAAGTATGTTAACCTAAATCAGTTGGAGATTTGGGTATTAAGAACAAGTTGTGGAATTATACTGCGATAACCAAGCATATTGGAAGTATTGCTTCACAAAAAAATCATCTTAGGGTTAAGTAATGGCATGTACCAAAAGGTATGAGTACTTAGGAAATGCAAGTCAACAATGATGCTGCATGGCATTGGAAGAAAAAGTAAAAACTTGGACAGAAAGGTTGCACATAGATTCACAGCAGCTAACCGGGTTCTAGTACAAGTGGGAACTACTCTATTTCTAGTGGTTATAAGTGGTTGTTGGGCCAGCAGGTCAAACTTCTGTATGATTAAGCTGTTTGACGTAAGTATCTAATCACTAAACAGGGTTTGTTGATTAGTAGATCCATGCAAGGAAGATTGACTGCCAAGGACAGATCGGTGAGAATGGACCTGGATGTGGCTGCATAGAGATGTCTCTGCCAAAATGCTGAGAAGAGTAGGAGACACATACGCACTTATTTGTTTTCTAATGCCTTTCAATAAAATTACTCAAAGCTGATGAAATGGTATAGTATTTCAATGAGCAGAAATAAATTATATAGTGGTTTTGCCTGAGTATTAAATAGCTAAAAACCTCCCGATTCAGAAGAAAAGTTTTGTTTTCCAATGTCCTATGGAAGGAGATGAATCAGAGATGTCTTCAAGGTAAACAACAGGATGTGGAGAGGATATTTCGAGAGTTTGTACAAACAGTAAAATAGAGGATAAAATATATAGCTAGCGAAAAAAAAATGTCAAACTAAGAGAGGAGGTATCGAGTCTCTATCTCCTCCTGAGGTGTTTGTGATTATCTGCTTTTGCATAGTATGGTATTAAAATATCCTTGATTACTACCCTCAACGAAAATAAAAATAAAAAAATCAACACCCCAAAATTTTACAAAGTAGGTATCATTTTAGTGCAGATTATATTTTGGCGATTGATTTGTAATTAAACTATGTACCTCAAATCAATGATGTCCACACCTTCCCCTAGGTTTTGCACGCTTTGGCGCCAGGACCCTCGACACCTTGTGTGCCTTGCTAGCTCTCTTAAACTAGCTATAATAGAAGGATAGATGGAAGTGCATTCCACTATTACTCATTTCCTATATGAAATGTAAAGTTTGAAATAAGTATGGCAATCAGGGCAGAAGTTTATTAACCTTACAGCGTCTCCGAGAGATGCTTTTATATGGAGAGATGGACAACCCTGTCCATAGTTCTCAATCCTGAAGATCACCATGAAAGGTAGCATAAGAACTGAGTGATGATTAGCGTGTTAAAGTCGAAATGAGTTCTCTGAAGCTCTGTCTGAGAGAAGACTTTTGATATCAAATATCAATACCATGAAAGGTAGCATAAGAACTGAGTGATGATTAGCGTGTTAAAGTCGAAATGAGTTCTCTGAAGCTCTGTCTGAGAGAAGACTTTTGATATCAAATATCAATACCGTGAGAAGCTTGTAGAAAATTATTCAGGTCAATTTAAGCGAAGGCCAATGGCCCAGCACAAAGGTTCTATACTTACCTTATCATCTCAATTGGAGATGGTATTCAAGAGATCTTTCTGGCCACTCTTGATAGAAGCTGGCTCGTTACTCTCTTGATAAAGCTGAAATGCATACTAATCAAGAAACAATATGATTACCATGATTACTATCCTATCAGCATTTCGATAAAAATGTATCAGCTTTTCGATAAAAATGGCAACTCTTATAATAAAAGTTGAAAAAGAAAAAGTAGAAAGGAAGATCTTCTGAAACCTATTTGAAGCGCAGCAGAACTAATCTGACCACGCATTGAATATTTTTTTTACCCTTGAAGACAAATTATATGTGCTCTTTCTCACTAAATGTAAGGTCAAGCCTAAGTTCCCATAAAGAAAAACAAGATATTGGAAAAAGAACGTCCTTAGGATTTAAGAAAACCCTTCAAATCCACACTGTACATTCTTAAACCACTGCTTGTACTCAGATAGAGAGCAGAAGTCCATAGAACTTCATAGTATCCAAATAAGATGGTCTCCCTGGATGCCATACTCTAGGAAAAGAGCCTCTATTGGTGATTAATTACCACATAACCCCTGCAACTGCAGCAACAATATGGAACTCCTGACATATACGCCTATAAAGAACAGAGAGTGACTCTTGGATGGTGGTAACTTGCTCAGCACAGAAATAATATCCCGAAACATGCCTTTTGCTTTGGATGTTGATGAGGAAAAGGTTCTTGACAAAGAACTGCAGAACTGGATACCTGGAATTGAAACAAAAGCGTGTTTTGTGATAGAGAGAGAGTGTGGATCACTTATTTTTCCTGGACTCTTTCTCACAGCAAGTGCTAAACGCTCTGACGCTGGTAAGTGCTGGAGATTTGTGTGGAATACTTGGTTGAATGGTGGTACACCTACTCAAGCACAGCAGGCAGTGATTTACCCATTAATTGCTGCTTTTTTCACAGCACAAAGTAGGACCGTAGAGCAAACTGTGCACACTATCAGATGGAGCTTGAAAGTCCATCTGAGCAATAGGAGGAAAATCTTTAAAACTGTGGGTGGAGAGATTGTGAATAACTCTATTTTGTAATCACTAGGACCGTAGAGCAAATTGTGCACACTATCAGATGGAGCTTGAAAGTCCATCTGAGCAATAGGAGGAAAATTTTTAAAAGTGTGGGTGGAGAGATTGTGAATAACTATATTTTGTAATCATTGGGAATGCCCAAAGTAAGGTAAACATGTGAGCTTTTATCAATGGAAAAGTTAATTTTACCGACCAAAAAAATTTATGAGAACTAAAGCATTTTCAATAATATAAACTAAGTGATGGGACAGTAATCGTTTGCCAGATAGGAAATGTGAAAACTTTCCCAATTGTACCACTTTGACCTATAGTCATTTGCAATGATATAAACTAATCGATTTCCAAACATTGCAGAACAAAGATTTATGAGAACTAAAGCATGGTGTAATTGGAAAAAATCAGTCAGCAATTAGCATACAACCCATACACTAGCTTTTGAATGGGCCACATGGACCACCTATTCTCCATTTGCAATGCAAAGCTGTATACTTTGGACTAGTAAGCTACTAGCAACCCCCAACCCCCCAACAAAAAAAACACACACGAAGCCTATTAGCAAATAAAACTCCAAAAAACTGCATCTCACGATCAGTTTATCATCAAACTGCAAAATGCCTAAATTTTGCTTTTTAGGTACGACACTGACAGCTTAGAACTGCATGGTCCATCCCCATTTCCTCAAATTCCTGACATACTGAAAGTGATGTCTTCTTCACTTTATCCTTCTCTTGAGTATGTCATTTTAAACTCAATGATGACACTCAATTATGATTCACCGTTACTACGATAACCAAAACAGTAAAAAACGAATGTGGAATGGAAGTTAGAGATGACATCTCAGAAGGGTAGTC
The DNA here is from genome assembly GCA_021018815.1 of Talinum fruticosum. Lineage (NCBI taxonomy): Eukaryota > Viridiplantae > Streptophyta > Magnoliopsida > Caryophyllales > Talinaceae > Talinum > Talinum fruticosum. Next base: position 433,830 of record JAITYX010000098.1, on the reverse strand, counting down.
AAAACAGACATGAACCTTTCGCTCTGGCTAGAAGATACAGAGAGTCAGACATCATAGAAACTGCAAAAGCTTTTCAGTGTGTTTCTTTTAGAGTTATATAGTATATATGTCTGTTTCCTCTAATTTGTTCCCACAACAGAATCAGATAAAACCAACAAGCACTTAGTACTTTAACTCAAAGCTTTTGAACATCTATACCACATTAGACACCTGTAAGTTATCCCCAGCAGGAAAGGGCATATAGATATACTCAGATATAAAAAGAATTACCCCCATTCCTTTTTAAGAGTTCAACAATCAATGCAAAACTTAGGCAAGACAGATTAGACCAAGGTTGACCTACGTTCTGGGAGCCTGTCTTTATCAGCTGGCTTAAAGCAGCAAATAGAATGGATTAAAAATCGCAAGAAGCTCCATCATATCTTGACCACTTTCTGGAGCATGAGTAAGACACCCAGACAATTTACTGGTCATACTGAGCAAGAGACATCAGGTCATCACTTGGGGCACAAAAGTTCTTATTCCACACAATATTCAATTCATCAAGTTACAAAAAAGACTAGATGGAATCAGGGATGCCTTTTTCTGTGCAACCCCGGCCTCCCCAACACACACACACACACACACACACACAAAAAAATCTGGATGATAGAATATTATATCGACAGAAGGAGAGCAGAAGGAAACTAGGTTTCCCCAACAGGAGTCAGTTTAAGAAAGACATCAATAATCCTACACAGAAAGACTGCTACTATATCATTACTTCGAAGTCTGAAGTACTTTTTCTCCTTACCCATCCCATACCCAACAACTCAACAGTGGACATCTGTGCAAACTGAGATTTCCAGATTACATTTGACAGCTGTCCAAATAAATAGTAAGCACTTCACAATTAAGAAAGAGATGGTTATCCATATTATCCATCTATACATCACACATCATGAACCACACTAGTCGTTCACCAAGTTTTAAAGCAGCCATTATGGTTTTACATTGATTCTTGTTCAAGAGTAGCTATTCAAACTACAAACCAAAGTCTTCACTCCTAAGCCCAACGGGAAACATCAGCAATTCTCCAAAATATACAGCAAGCATTATTTAGAAATAAGCCCATTTTTTTCTGTCATAGCTCAGCAAAGACCCAAACTTAGTATTTCATAAATTTTGTTCACACACCACTGGAGCGTTTATGTTATGAATTTATCAGGGAACGGAAGGTTCCCCTGAAATTGATATGCATCCAGTTGAAGAGAAAGACATTGGAGTTTGTACCATATGGAGAATTGAGATTTAGTATCGACCATAAACCATCAATATCTAGAAAGGCCTGACCAAGCAGAACCGAGATCTGAAACCTGATCCTGGATGACCTAGACACACAGCTGACCAAACAAACCAAACAAACTTGATATGGACTCGAAGGCTGAAACCTAAATTGCACCAACTGGGACCAAACTTAACTAGAACTTTCCCTCCAAAGTTGTCGTTCCTTGTGAGAAAAGCTCATTGCACCAAATATCAATCGACCAAAAGCCAACCCGACCTATTACTCGACCCAAACTTGAAAGGAAATCTTAGTAACCGAAAGTAGATAAATCGCACCTGAACCCAAACCAAATGGCCTATAGGCTAATCTTGCAAGTTCTACTTACAAATAATACCTTTTGTGAAATTGAACATATTTTGGGAAGTAACGAATATTTCAGCCTTATGATTAGTTTCCTTGCACGTTGACATACAGATTTTAGGCAAGTTTGAAAACGTTTGTTCCAAAGATCATCATAAGATGGGAGACATTATTAAATATCCCTTAAAAAGTTTTTTTATCATCCTTAAGATTGTCAGTTACATGAATTGTTTAAACTTCAATCCTCTCCCCCCGCGGCTTCCAATCTCTTTTAGTATCTATTCTTAACCTGGGATGTGGGATTTGCAAGCCTGTTTCTTTTAAATAGGAGACCTTTTATGGTGCATAACATGCAGAGTAGGAGACCTTATGACTTATGACAAATAGCTTACCAAGTTCGGTAAATCATTGGAAATACTAAGCAACCAGACTACGTGATCCATAAACCATATAGCTACCGCATATTACTATTGCTTTGTCACCTTTGATAAGCTAAACACACATACACACTCACACTCTGTCACTGCCTCCTACCATTAGAACTATGCATAATGAAGTCTCCTGAATTTGTGTGTGTGTGTGTGTGTGTGTGTGTGTGTGTGAGAGAGAGAGAGAGAGGAGATCTCTCTGCTAATTACATGAAGGGGTAAGGTTACTTATATCTAGATCTTCCCATAACCTACTCATGTGAGTGGGATCTATTCTAGGAGTTTTTGTTTTTGTAGACACAGAGAGGAGATGATATAGGAAGACAGTTTGGTTAAATGAATTGAATAACTTTATGCAGGGGCATGTCCATGTCACACAATGCACTCAAAGTCCAAATGAATCCAAAGACAAAAGTTCCATCCTCATTTGATTCAACTGTTTTAACTCTCTTTTTCATCTCCTTGATGGTGCTCCCTTTTACATGCATTTTACTGCTTTCATTTTCATCACAAATTGTACCAAAAAGCAAGCCAAGTTCACTATCCTTTACTAAGCATCAAAACTATTTACCAATGAAGCATACATATAGGAGGCCAAAACAAGGAACTACATTGCATCTCTCTTTTTCCTACTTCCATTGCAAAATTAAGCCCTTTATACACACACACACACACACACAAAGCAACGAACCTTTGATGCATTCTCAATCACTTCTCTCTCTCCATGACTTGGAAAACGATGTCTTTATTTTATCCATACTTTGGATTTCTCACCTCGCAAAAGTTTAAAAACAATGCATAAATAATATTTGCTTAGAAAGTAAAATTAGGTTCTAAATAATAAATATCACAAAAGAAAAAAAATTGCACTAGGCAATATCACCTACTTTAACTTCAGGAACCAAAGGGTTTATTGCAAAAGTTTGAGTGATTTTTAAGCACAGCAGAATAACTGTCTTACCATATTGATGTCCTCAGTTTGCCTAGTGCCTTTCGAAACTAGTTGTAGGGAGTACGGTGGAAATGTTTTTACAACATTATTCCTTCCCCTTAAGGAAACATGATATTCAAAATAGATATCAGAAATAGGGAAGAGGCCTTTCGACTCATTATTCTCACAGTTATTAGTCATCGACATAGTGAGGGTCAAATACTCCCATTTCTTAGAAGTTCAATTGTTCTTAAGAATCACGAGTGGTAGTGGGAGAACTAATCGGCTGTGCAGAATCTCTGCTTTTGTAATGAGGATGGATTGTCTCAATATTGAAGGCCACAACGATGGTCTAGACATGGTAGTGGGAGAACTAATCTGAGGGTATTGGAAAGAATTGAGTGATAACTAGTGAGTGAAGTTTTTGTTGAATTATCTAGAAGTTCCAACTGAGAGAAGAGACATGGTAGCAATGCTATGGAAGCTTGTTAAGCAACTTTTTATGAGGTCAATCTAGGGGAGGCCAACAATCCACATGAAAGTCCAAGACATAGCTTATTATCCAAATTCAAATTGGTATTCATTAGAGCCTTGCTGCCTGTCTTGGCAGAAGCCAGTTCCGTACTCTATACGACAATAAAAACACCAACAACATCAAGGCTTTTCCCCTTTCTTTTTCATACATATATTCCAAGGGCCCCATTGTTAGGAATTATAGTCACAACAACCAATAGAAAATTAAGGTAAAGAGAAAGAGAGAAAACTGAGACACAAGTTTTAACTTGGAAAAAACCCAAAACCGGGAAAAAAAAACCACGAATAATCCACTAGATATTTTTGTTACAAGGAAGCTTTTTGGGTTTTGTGTGTAGTGCAACAATGGAGAACCTTAGACCTGAATATATAGCCTAAGCTCTCATAAATCAGCATCAATACACATTAAACCGAGCTTGGAAACACATAACTGACGAAGAAGACAAGCAGCCAGACAAAGCATAACATGGCACGGGGGCACGGTCATGACCGTGCCACCTTTCAGTCCACTTTCCTGTAGATTTTGCTGAAGTTGCTGCATTGCTGTCATGCCCGTGCCAACTCCAACTTCTGTCCGTGCCACCTTCTTCCAAGCTTATCAAGCCTTGATCATCATACCCCATGATTGTTAGGCTCTACTCTCAACAATCTCCCACTTGGAGACTATCAATCACTTCCTCTTTGAACACATCTAGTAGATCAAACACCATCCTTTGCTTTAACAAGAAAGGCCAATTGAAGTTTTGCACAACCTCAATTTCCCAACATCCACTCCTTGCATGTCTGCCGGATTTTTGCTACCCATGATCTTCTTAAGTTGCAAATCTCCACTCTCCACCAAGCTTTGAACAAAGTGAAACTTGTGCTTCGAACGAAGTGAAACTTGTGCCAGATGTGCTTGATTCTTGAATGCAAGACGGGATTCTTGCTCAATTAGATTGCACTTTGACTGTCACCGTAGAGCACTCCGTTCCCTTGCCTTTGGCCCAAAACTTCCAAGAATTCTCGCAACCACACCATCTCCTTTCCAGCTTCGACATTGCCACATACTCGGACTCGGTAGTGGACAAAGCAACGCATTTCTGGAGCTTTGACATCCAACTCACGGCTGTGCCTCCAAGTGTGAAAATATAGTCGTTAGTGCTTAAGCTTGTGTCAAAATCTCCGCTCAAATCGGTGTTCGTAAAACCTTCAAGATTAAGACCACTTTCTTATAACACTAACGATGTGTTAGATGTTCCCTTCAAGTATGTTAGAAGCCACTTCACAGCTTCCCAATGCTGTTCTCCGAGATTGGACATGAATCTTGCCACCGCTCCCATTGCGAAGGCTATGTCTGGTCTTGTGCAAACCATAGCTCCTAATGGCGGAAGCATAGGGAACTTTGAGCATATGTTCTTTCTCCTCTCTTGTCTTTGGACATTGCTCCTGGTCAGCTTTACATGATTTGCAAGCAAGGTGTTTCTTGGTTTGGCATCACCAATGTTGAACCGCTCCAAGACTTTCAGCACATACTCTCTTCTTGTGACAGCTTTAAGATCCATTTGGGCCTATCTCTAGTTATTCTCATTCCTAGAATTTTCTTTCCTGGGCCCAAATCTTTCATCTCAAATTCTCTTGACATCTTCTCTTTCAATTTATTGATTTCAACCATCCTGGAACCTGCAATCAACATGTCATCCACTTAGAGTAGTAAAATGACATAAGAATCAATGAAGTTTTTGAAGTAACAGAGCTGATCCTTATCACTTCTTAGAAACCCGTTGTTGCACATGAAGATGTCAAATTTTGAGATACCACTGCCTCGGTGCTTGCTTCAAACCATATAGGCTCTTTATGAGCCTACAAACCAAGTGTTCCTTGCCTGGAACCTCATATCCCTTCGGTTGTAGCATGTAGAGATCTTCCTCCAAATCCCCACGTAAAAATGTCGTTTTCACATCCATTTGCTCTAAGTGAAGATTATTAGTTGCAACCATGCTCAAAATGATTCTAATAGTGGTTAATTTCACAACAGGAGAAAATATTTCAGAATAGTGTCTTTCTTTTGTGAAAACCCTTAACCACTAATCGAGCCTTATATCTGGTATGACCACTAGGCTCACTGTTAATCCTATACACCCATTTGTTTAAGAGAGCTTTCTTACCAACCGGTGACTCGATCAACTCCCAAGTTTGATTCTTGTCTAACGATGCCATTTCCCCATCCATGGCTTGCTCCCACTTGGACCAATCACTCACTTGCATTGCCTCGGTGTAGGATTCTGGCTCACCAGCATCGGTCAACAAAAGATAATGTAAAGAAGGAGAGAATCTGTGAGCCGGTATACCTCTAGTTGACCGAGTTGACTCGGGAGGAGTTTGGGGCTCAACTTCATGAGAAGTTTCTAGTTCAAGTAATGGTTCATCAACCGGTACTTCAACTTGTGGAGCTCTAGATTGAGTATTTCTCCCCTCCAAAGAGACTTCAACAACTTTATCATCTTCCACACTCAAATTCAACCTGTTTTTGTACAAAACAGACTCATCGAAGACAATATCAACATGTCTAAACACCTTTTGTCCATCCCAAACTCGATACCCAAACAAGTTGTCACCATAACCCAGAAAATAACATATCTTGGACTTAGCATCGAGCTTATCCCTCTTGTTAGATTCAACCATAAGATATGTAACACAATCGAAAACACGTAGATGAGATAGGTTTATATTCTTACCACTCCAAACCTCTTCCGGAATTTTGTTACCCAATGGTATGGATGGTCCCCTATTAATCAAATAGGCGGGTCTATTGACTGCATTTGCCCATAAAGATTTGGGCAGCCCGGCGTGAATGCGCATGCTCCTTGCTCTTTCATTGAGGGTACAATTCATTCTCTCGGCTACACCATTTTGCCTTGCCTTTCCCGGAACCGTTCTTGTCAACTGAATGCCTTCTTTAGCATAATAAACCTTGAACTCATCCTTCTCGTACTCACCACCATTGTCGGATCTCAAGCATTTGATCTTCAACCCTGTTTGGTTTTCAATTTCTGCTTTCCATCTCAAAAAGTGTCAAAAACATCAGATTTATTTTTCAGAAAATAAATCCACACCTTCCTACTTGTGATCATCGATAAAGGTGATATAGTAGTAAGCACCACCCAATGATTGAATAGGAGAAGGACACCACACATCGGTGTGAACTAACTCTAGTTTGTTTGCCTTTGGTTCCCTACCAACTTTAGAGAAACTAACTCTCTTTTGTTTCCCGAGAACACAACTCTCACAAAGTTCCAAATTAACATCAACCAATCTAGGCAAAGCACCCCGAGAAGCCATACTCTTCATTCCCTTTTCACTCATGTGTCCAAGTCTATTATGCCACAAAACCGAACTAAAGGATTTGTTGTCAACATTAGCAAGCAAGTTTGTACAACCAAAAGTAGAGTACAATGACCCGATTTAACCCCTTTTGCAATTACCAATGCCCCTTTCACAATTTTCCAACGCCCGTTCCCAAAATGAGTGAAATAGCCCATTTCATCTCATCGAGTTACAGAAATTAAATTCTTAGCCAATCCCGATATATACTCGAACATCCTCTAATTTCCAATAACCCCCATTAGAGAGCTTAATGTTTACATCACCTCTCCCCAAGATTTCCAAACACTCATCATCAGCAAGATATACTTTACCAAAGTATCCATTCTCAAAGTTATGGAAAAACTCTTTACATGAAGAAGAGTGAAACGAGGCACTTGAGTCTACTATCCAAGACTCAATTGGACTATCTACACTCAAAATAAGGGGATCACCAGTATCCTCGGTAGAATTAACAAAATCTCGGTCATCATGATTATCACCCCTCCCCTTATTCTTAGGTTTAGGACAATTCTTCTTGTAGTGACCCTTTTCATCACAGCCCCAACACACGGTTTCCTTGGGGTTTTGAGATTTACCCCTAGCCTTTGATTTAGACCGACCTCTAGACTTGTTACTGTTCTTTTTGTTTCCCTCTACCTCTAACATGCAATGCATTCCTAGATTCACCCGAGTCCTTTTTGCGAATACTTTCACTTAAAATAACATCACGGATTTCATCAAATTTCAAAACATTTGAACCTCTAGCACTACTCACAGCAGAAACAATAGGGTCCCAAGATTCAGGTAGAGAAGACAATAAAATCAAAGCTTTCACTTCATCCTTAAAGTTGATATTAACCGAAGCAAGCTTAGAAATGCACATATTGAAGTCATTTATGTGGTCGGCTACACTAGTAGAATCATGCATTTTGAGATCAAACAAACGGCGCATAAGGTATACCTTGTTCATTACCGATGGTTTCTCATACATGTTGGACATCATTTCCAACAAAGTCTTTGTCGTCTTTTTCTCCATAACATTGAAAGCAACGTTCTTTGCCAACGTCAATCGGATGGTCCCAAGTGCTTGACGATCGAGCACGTCCCAATCCTTTTGTGCCATCTCAGCCGGCTTCTCTCCAAGAGGTTGATAAAGCTCCTTTTGGTACAGCAAATCTTCAATTTGCATTTTCCAAAATGCAAAGTTTTTCATCGAACCTCTCGATCTTTGCCTTTCCAATCTCCATTTCGTTGTGACTACTAACTTGGCTCCGATACCAGTTGTTACGAATTAGAGTCACAACAACCAATAAAAAATTAAGGTAAAGAGAAAGAGAGAAAACTGAGACACAAGTTTTAACATGGAAAAAACCCAAAACCGGGAAAAAAAACCACGAATAATCCACTAGATATTTTTGTTACAAGGAAGCTTTTTGAGTTTTGTGTGTAGTGCAACGATGGAGAACCTTAGACCTGAATATATAGCCTAAGCTCTCATAAATCAGCATCAATACACATTAAACCGAGCTTGGAAACGCATAACCGACAAAGAAGACAAGCAGCCAGACAAAGCATAACATGGCACGGTCAGTGCCGAGTGGCACGGTCATGACCGTGCCACCTTTCAGTCCACTTTCCTGCAGATTTTGCTGAAGTTGCTGCATTGCTGTCATGCCCGTGCCAGCTCCAACTTTTGTCCGTGCCACCTTCTTCCAAGCTTATCAAGCCTTGATTATCATACCCCATGATTGTTAGGCTCCACTCTCAACACCTATAACAACAGCTCCGTACTCTCTCAAGCTGATAATGGTAAAAGTTGCATCGATTTTTTTAATAAAAAGCAGTTCTTATATAGTCATATACTAAAGGTCATTCTGCTTTTTGAACCACATATGATTATGATGACCTCCCCATCAGATAAGAGATGTTCAATCCACAAATAAATGTCCAAAAGAAGAGGAAGCATCTTTGGAAGACTATATGAGGCCCAGTAGCATAAAAATAACCAAGCATTAATCCATCACGAGGTGTCAATACTTGTTTTACAAGCTCTATCTTAGTACCTGCGTCCTCAGGCTTAAGTCTTCCATAAAGAAAACACAGAGATGAAAACAAATTGCACTCAGAATTTATGAAGACTCGTTGAAGCCCACAAAATACGTTTGTAAGCCAATTAATGCATTAAGATGCAAAATAAATCAGGTCCAAAGAATTCCTCAAAAGTCAAACATTAAATCCTTCACTAACCAAAGGACACCATAAACCCTGCCAATCTTGCAGCTAAAAGGAACTCCTTGCATCAGGTGCAGTAAAAACGAAGAATAGAATCCTCACATAGCTCACAATAGATCATGGTCTCTAGTAAGGAGCATCCTAATGCTGCGCCACAAAATCACAGCGGGCACCTTAAGACCGAGGACCCTGGAAGTTTCATACCAGTCTTCAACCCTTGGACACTCAAACCAAATTGCAAAATAATGGGCGTTTTCTAGGAAATTCAGCAATTTCGAGGGAAAGGAAAATGTTGAAATGCAGCCGTGAGATTTAGAGAGATAAGAGAGAGAGAGATGAAGCTTGTGTTTTCACTGATGATGGATAGAATGATTCTTATAACAGAGTACATCTCACCTCTCATCCATCTTTAACGGACTAGCCAGCTGTGGCCCCCACCTCTAACAACTAACGACTTTTTAAGACATTCTCCCGCCTAAGAGAGCGCATGTCAAGCACGTGTTTATTTTTATTATTTGTTTCCCTGTATCAAAAAAATCGGGAATCGATCAAGAACTTTGTTGACTCGCTTGTTGGAAGTTATTGACTTGCTTGTTAGAAGTTAGCAATCGAAATAGATCAAGGACAGCCGGAATATCAGGTACCTGCAACTGATTTTGAGCAGAGAATTTTAGAGCACTCCCACTGCTTGATACAAAATTCGAATCTATTATTAAGGACCTATCTTTCCACCTAATCAAAAGATCTAATTTTTTTCTTATTCTTCCGTTTACTTCCACATTCCAAATATTTCAAATTTGGGTATTAAAAATAAAAAATTATTATTGAACCCACAACTAACATATATTTAATTACTTTTGTTATTCTAATTTTTTTCTAATTTATTTTTATAAGTTGTGAATAATAATTTGCATAATTTGTATAGTGTCAAATAATTTTTTTAATAAAAAACCAAAAATGCTAAACGGAAAACAAATGTAATTGTTGAACAAGGAAACAATATCACAAGTGCACGCTTTTCAAAGTTGCACGTGTTTTTGTGCAACTTTCCTCAAAAAGTTGAATCTCAGTGAATCCCATCTGGGATCCACCAGGATCCAATTTTTGGTTCCCCAAAATCAATCCCGATACTACTCGGATTGAGGGCTCACGAGGCCCCATTTTTGGAGCTGAGATCCCTCATTAGGGGTGCTCTTAGGGCAAAAGACGCCGGCCTCGGAGATGGAGGAGAGGGTAAGAGAGAAGCTTGTCCATGTGATTTTTTTTTGTTTGGACTCTACTTAAGCTATCATCATTAAGGATTTTTACAAGATCTTGTGCAGGGGATAAAAAGGCAACATTAGATCGTACGGTACATCCTAATTTAACAATCCTATCAACTATCATGTTACCTTCTCTAAAAATATGCCTAATACGAAATTACTAAATAATAAAAGTATAACTTTGATATCCTTAACGAATGACAAAATTTTCTAGGTGATATTCCGTAACACCCTAAAACACACCATAGGAGTATTACATCACCAGAGTTCCTCGGAGGAACTCCCAAGGCTCTTTCGAGTATCGGTTTGGCTTTCTAACTCCAACTTAAAAGTAATCGAGGTAATTTTTCCAAAAGAGTTTGGAGTTTTCTAAAAATTTTAGCAGAATTCCGTTTGTAGTATGGTATATCCCTAAGGCTTAAAGCCCTAAAATCCTTCATAAAAATCATAATACAGCTCAACGAGCCACACGCTCGGAGTATACAACTCAACGACCACACGCCAAAGTCCAACCAATCATGCATTAAAACTTAAAACATTCTAAATGGTTCATGATACATCCGATACAAACTATATGAACTTAATTATAAGCTATAACACTTAGAACATATGGGATGCACGTCAACAACTTGAATCCTTCAGCAATCGGCAATCCGCAATCCGCAAACAGCAAGCAATCGGCAAGAGTCCGGAATATGCTAAGTACATATCGGACCTTCCGAGAGTGTACCTGCAACACCGAGAGGGGAAAAAGAGGAAATTTGTGGGGGTGAGCAAACTACGAGCTCACCGGAAAGTCTTACACTCTTAAAAGAAAATTCTTTACACATACTACTCATACTAATGAAATCGATGAAAGTACAATAACGTAGTACAAATCTAAATACTTTTCAATGAAATCCTTTGAAATCGTTTGCAACATAAGGATCATAATAGTTCAATCATTTAAAAACAAGATTTGCAATCATGAAGAACTCTTTTTGGAACTGAATCCTCTTTAAACAAGGTGGTGCAACCACCTACACTTTCTTTTCAAAACTGAATCATTTTTACTAAATCACTTCTTATAAATCACTTGCAATGAATCTCTTTTGATGAATCACTTCCTAGGTTGTGGACTCGAACTAGCTCTTTGCAAGTTCTCATAATTTCTCTGGTTTTTCTAGGGCTCGACCTCGAATAAAGGCTCCCGGAACCTTCTAGGAAGATTCTAATCGAGCATCCTGCTACACCGGGAAGCCTAGCTAGCGACCCCTAGCTAGAATCCTTCCTTGTGCTAAACAATCCTAGCAAAGTCGATTCAAAACAATTTCTTCAACACATTCATTCATCAAGCTTGTTTAAACAACAGTCTCAAATCAATTTCACTTCATAGAAATACGTTTTCGCGTTGGAAAAGCATATATTACAAAAATCGTATTCAAGTATCAATTTGCGCAAAATACATAACTCCTTTCAAAACTAACTTTTGAACAACATTTGGAATCGAGTTGTTTTACAAGGCAAGCATCTACATGTTAAGATTCAACATCCAAAACTAGCATATTTATTCAAGTATTCACCCAAGTATCTAACGTCTACTTATATTCATCCATATCCTACTCAAGCAAGAATCTCTTACTCTTATATACGTAACTCTCGTCTCACCTTGTTTTCAAAACCACATCAATCAATATAGACTCATACTCCCTTGATACTCCCAAGTTCCCGCTCTTTTCCTATATTTCAACGTTCGTTTTTCCTTGACTCAATTCATTTTCAAGCTTAACGAATTCAAGCATTAAACTTCTATGAGCCACAATAACCACAAGTAGTCACCACTTAACTCAAAAGTCCCAACTCTTCACAAATTGTCATCTTTACCTCAATTTCTCATATTACATCTCTACATTACTAACCAACTCTTTCTCGCCCATACTTAGCCGTATAACCCTTAATTTCACTTTACCACTCAAGTTCCTCTAACTCCACTTATCTTCAAGTTTACTTTACTCTCACGGGTTTAGATATGTTTTTAAACTCAGTTCAATCTAACAATCATGTGTTCTCCACTTCCCTACCTCAATTGTGCATTAATTAAGATAAACTCACATGCCCATATTATACTCAAATTATTGTTTCCCAATATGAACAGTTACCTTCCAACGTAGATAAACTCACATGCCCCCATTATACTCAAATTATTGTTTCCCAATATGAACAGGTTACCTTCCAACGTAGAAAATTTAGGAAGTCCATAACGCTCAATTAACTCATAATTCGCAGACAAATCACAACTTCTTCGTCCTTAATTACTAACTGAAATTCCTATATTACTCCTTAGACCTAAGCAATCCAACTCCATCGGAATTTCCAGGTTCCCAATTCAGCCTTTACACCTCAATAAGATCCTCTCATATCCTAATTCGGTTCTAACTACTTCCTAAATTCATTCTATAGCATAAACATTCAATATTCATAACAAATTCAATTCAGTTTCGACATTAATATTAATTTAGATTATAAAACCACCCCATCTCAAATTTTAGGGTTTTAGCAATTGATTGAATGGAATCGAATTGGGTCCCTTGCCCTCCTTTTCTTCCCGTTCCTTCTCCGACTCTCTCTATCTTGTGCTCCCCTTCCCCTTTCCCGTGGTTGTGGTCTTTCTCCCTGTCAAATCCTCTATCTCTCCCCCTGCTTCTCTTGCGCTCTGCCCTCGCTAGTCCGTCGTCCACCTTCGCTCGCTGGCCACCGTTCCTTTGGTTCGTTCGCTGGTCACAACTTGCTCGCCCGTTGACTTCGTTCCCTCGGTGGTCGATCCTTTTATCCGACCTCCCTCTCTCGATGTCTTTTTCCCCTTTTTGTGCTCTGCTCTCGCCCTCTCTTTCTCACCTTCTCGGTCTTTCATTCTCGCTCGGACTCGGCTTGCCGGCGCTTTCTTGCTAGCCGGCGATCTGTTCTTGCCGCCTCGGCGGGCCTCTTCTTCTTCTGCGGCTTCCTCTCTCTTATTCCCTCGCTTCCTTTGTTTCCCTCTCCTCTCGCTTTCCCTTTTGGCTTCCCCTCTGTTTGTTTCCCCGAGTCCTCTTTCCTCTCTTTTCACTTTTAATTTCTTCTTTTCCTTTTTGCTGGCTTCCTTAGGTAATGCCAACACACCTTCCGTGTACACTAATCCTGTTTCTATTCTCAACACCTACTTGTCCCTTTCTACCCCTTTTTACATTCCTCTTTCCCTTTTTCTTTTGTTGACCCTCATAATAATTAAACTCATATATGTAGCATAAGCGGTCTCGGATTTTTATTTAGATAGGTCAGGCGGAAAATTCGGAGGAAGGAGTTAATACGCTTCACTAATAATAGTACGCTTCACTAATAATAATTCGCTCAAATAAATTCACGAATATATATATATATATATATATATATATATATATATATATATCCGCGTATATAGTTTAGTCATTCGACCTACTTTATTTAATTAAAACTAAATAATTAATTTAACTCATATAATCATCTCAAATAAAAATACGGGTATTACATATTCTAAAGGGAACAAGATTTCAATTCGTTTAAGAGATATAAAACATATTTCTATTGCATTAAGAAGAGTTTAACAGGGGACCGAACCACTTAAATGTCAAGAAAATAACTTAGGTTTTTAAGATGTTTCATGGAAAAGTGACCAGCAAGGGAAGAGATAAAAGATTGAAGTAAGGCGGACAAGCTACGAGTCAAGGTAATGTCATCCATACGAGAGGGAAGAATCAAACACATGATTGTCAATGCGAAAAACAAACATGAAGGTGTCAGCCTTACTACTTCCAAAATCATGAGACAAAAGTAAACCACTAAAGTAATGAAACTAGGGTCCGGGAGCTTGTTTTAAGCCATCGAGTTCCTTCTTGAGGTGGAAAACATGTGATGGGTAGTCAAGATAAACAAACTCAGGAATTGTTTCATATAAACGAGTCTTAGTGCGATGCCCATGAACAAAGACAATTTTTTTATATTTAACTGACCATTAGGACAATGAAAAGAAAAGGCTAGAGTCAAAACAAGACGACTAATGGCAGGTTTGAAAACAAAACTGAAGATCTCATGGTATTTCTCATGGTAGTGAATACATGATTATTGATGAAAATCATGTGCTACAAGCCTAGCTTTGTACCTCTCAACAGTGACGTCAAATCAATATTTTATCCTATAAACTCATTTACATCTAACCAAATTTAGATTTGATTTGGGTGGAACCAAATTCCAAGTATGATTAGCAAGTAATGTATTGTACTCGTCAATCACAGTCTCCTTCCATTTAGAATTGTTTAGAAGTTTCAGAAAAACAAGTGGATTTGACTTCAGTGAGACCAACACTAAGAGACAGCTTTAGGTTTAACAATGCCTAACTTGGACTAAGTCCGCATAGGATGGAGATTTGGCATCTTAGACATGGGTAGGGGACACTGGTGCAACAGAGGTAAAATAATGGGCCTGAGATTGCTAACAAAGAAATAGGCACAACCGAACTCGGGATGACGTGATTTACATTAGGCCAGCCTGACACATGACTAGGGGAGGAAGAGGAGGTATTAGGCTCTGGGTTGGACAGGTCGAGATTGACACAAGGCTGGGGACATTGCTCACCATGGGATAGGAACTTACTAAAGCAAGTGTGCAGGATGTGGGGTTTAGGCCGAGAGAAAAATAGGCCTAGGAGGGATATGAGGTGTAATAGAAAACACACCTGACCCAAAAGGATACCAAGGGTTGAACAAGTGATGGGACCAAGGTGGGTGGGGGTTAGTAGGTTGGGTCCTAGTAGGAGTGACACTTAGCAAATCCTTTAAAAGGAAGGGGGATGTGGAGAAGAATTGAAATCAAGTGTTGGAAAAGGAAAATTGTTTTCATGAAATCATATATTTCTACTCGGGTAAACTCGACCTATTTCAGGGTTCAAACATCGATACCCTTCATAATGAGGAACATAGCCCAAAAAAGTATAGTGAGATTATCAAGGAGAAAATTTATGGGTTCTCTTGGCAACAAACTTTGGAAAGCAAGAACATTCAATAGGTTTAAAAATGCATAATCATGTGGTCGACCAAATAAAAGTGCAAATGGAAAATAATTTTGAAGTAAGGAGGTGGGCAAACTATTTATGGTATAGACAACTATAAGAGGAGCATGTCTCCAAAACTGAGGAGGCATAAAATAATTGATAAAAAATACACAACTTGTTTATAAAATGTTACGCACCAACTCCATTTTGTTGTGAAATATCAGGGCAAGATTTATGAAAGAGAATCCCTTTTTGAAGAAAATGAGCAATGAACACAAAGTTGTCAAACTCCTTTCACCTCTCACTTTGAAACATTTTGATTTTGCAATTAAAAAGATTTTCAACGAGAGTTTGAAAACTGCAAAAAAAAGGGGGAACACTTAAGATTTCAATCACATAGGCTACATCCAAGTAAATCTTAAATAATCATTAACAAACATAACAAAGTATTTGTAACCAGTATGAGATATCTACAACCATTGCCAAATATCTAAATGAACTAGCTTCAAAAGGATTAACAAAGTGATGTTCAAGTAACTGAAAAAAAGAGTATGTGACATTACCAAACGACAAGTTGTACAAGTATCAAGAAAACTCTTTGCAAAATTAACACAATTATTTTTCCTAAGTAAATCTCAGACATGAACTCCACAATGTCCTAATCCATGATACCAAATGTCTACGGTCTCATTCAGGGCCAGGTTAACAGAGATATGAGGTGGCTCACTAGGAAAACATAAGGAATTAACATGGCTAATAATAGGGGCAGCACAAGGCTTGAGGTGTTGTCCTTTAGAGAAACATAATTAGTATGAAACATAACATGAAAATTATTATCTCAACACAAATGTTTGAGAGAGAGAAGGTGAAGTTGGGGCATATGATAAATAGGTTTTAAAGTAAGGCCATGTTTGATTCTTGAAAATTTAGATGGAAAGCAACTTTGAAGGGAAAAAAATAAGAAGGAAAAAAAGTTTGAAAAAAATAATTTTTTTCTCTTGTTTGAAATAAGGAAAAAATATAAGGAAAAAAAAAGTAAATTTTCAACTTTTTTCCTTTTGTTTGGAATGGAATAGATGATCAACGAAAGAAAAAAAAACATACAACAATTTTAAACAATCAATTACATCACTAACATTTCAAAACTAAATGCCCCTATTCAACCACAATTCATATCACTCTTTGAACAATTGAGCAGAGCTATTATTCCATAAAAGACAACTATACAAAAGATTAACAATATTCAATCAAGCACCAAGTAGAGTATACGAGTAGTTTGTTCTGCAATATATTTCTTAGAAATTAATCCAATCAAACAATTGTTGCCTCCTCATAATCATACTCCAACATAGTGCTACTTAACACTACTACAAAACTATAAAATAGCGACGGAAATTAGCGACGGAAACAACTCCGTCGCCCCATAGCGACGGAACCAGCGACAGACACTAACACAAAATGCCACCTGGATCATCCATTGACGGAATTAGCGACGGAACATGACGTCCGTCGCTGGTGGACATTACAAAACTCCGGCGAAAAAAATTTAATTTATTAATTAGCGACGGAATATTCCGTCGCTAATCCGTCGCTAATTATAATTTCGTAATTAGCGACGGAACAGCGACGGAATATTCCGTCGCTAATTACGCATAAATCCGAACCGGCTCGGCCGGTTCGGGATTTATCCACGCAAACAGAGAGAGCGAGGGCGAAAGGGAGAGCGAGAGCGAGTGCGACTACGCCCGCCGATTCACCACCGCCAACAGCCACCACCGCCGGTGACTACGCCCGCCGCTGCAGCCGGCCGCCGCCCTTCCGCCGCCGGTTGAGGACCACCAAGGCCGAATAACCACCGTTCAGCTTGGTTTCGCCCGAACCCCGCACCGCCGCTTCGTCGCTCGGGTGGAGGACGCCGCCGATGCACCGCCGCTGCTGCCGCCACACGCCGACCTTTGCCGTCGCCGCCTGTGCCGCCGCCGATGCCGCCCATAATTTTGAGGTATGCTTGTGTTGATTTTTGTAGATTTATGGTTTTACAAAATTGAAGTTGAAATTGATGAATATATGTAATTTGTTGGAAATTAATGTTGTTTGTGAATGAATTTGAGAAGAAAAATGTGAAATTGTGTTGTTTATGGAGTAAATGTTATTGAAGTTAAATTTAGGGTTTTAAAAAATGTAACTTGAAATTGACGAATATATGTACTTTGGTGGGAATTAATGTTGTTTGTGAATGAATTTGAGAAGAAAAATGTACAATTGTGTTGGTTATGGAGTAAATGTTATGGAAGTTAAATTTAGGGTTTTGAACATTGTCACTTGAAATTGGCGAATATATGTAATTTAGTGGAAATTAATGTTGTTTGTGGATGAATTTGAATAGAAAAGTGTGCAATTGTGTTGTTTATGGAGTAAATGTTATTGAAGTTAAATTTAGGGTTTTAAAAAATGTAAACTGAAATTGACGAATATATGTAATTTGGTGGAAATTAATGTTGATTGTGGATGAATTTGTATATAAAAATGTGCAATTGTGTTGGATTTGTTGGACATTATTGTTGAAGTTGAGGGAAATGGTTTTTGTGATTTATATATGTGTAATTGTTTGTTGTTTATTTGTGTGAGGTTGTTCACGCTAATTAGGTATGCTTATAGGTATGATTGCTTTACTTGTATGATAAGTTTAATTATATGTATATGAGTTTATTTATGCTAATTAGGTATGATAAGTTTAATTATATGTATACGGTTCAAGGGAACTTATTCTTTTTTTTCATACACAATGTGTTAGAATGGGCCTTGTTTGGTCTTGATTTGTTGATATAACGACTGCTATAAGAGATAAATAACTTGATTAATGGATAAGTGTCATTATAGTAATAAATTTTGAAATATACATTGTCTTCAAGACATGCCAACTCTTTTGGAACTTTGAAGAACGTTTTGTTGAATGATTATTGTCATAATGATAAGGCTTTTTGTCTTTCTAATGACCAAGATTATCACTTAATGATTGGTATAATAGAAATGAATGAAAATGATACCCAATCCACTTTTTCGAATTTAGAAAGTTAATTAACAAATTCCTTGTACTACCATATGCACTTTTGTCCCATCTTGGGGGAATGTTTCATTGCTTTTATGTCACTTTTCTTTAATGATTTTAGTTGGAATTGACTGATCTTTAGTATATCGGTTTATATTTTATTATATTGCTTATCTGAAACTTATTACAATCTACGACTTTTCTAATTAATCGGGTAAAAAAGAACCATATATACATATATATGAATAAGTGGCTAACTGACCTTATCGACATAAATCAATAACTTTCCATTATTCTAATGTGTATACAAGAAAATAATAGTAGCTAGGAAGAGAAAGCAAAAGGGGAATAGGTATTGGCCTTAACCAAGCCAAAAGGGCAAAAAATGATCATCTAAAACAATTTTTTCTATTTTTTTATTTGTTTGAAATAGACAGTTTATATGGTTCCATTTAGTTCCCTTTCAACATTTAAAACATTAGCCAACCGAGGCCTGGAGGAACCTCTCGCCTTCTCTTATTATTCAACCGAACCTTTCATATAATTGTCAACTTGATGATCACATGTTATGTAAATTGGCTCAAAGGTCCATATCATGTAATGTAGGCACTCAATTTTCAAAAATATATATTGAAAAGCTCATCTCGTAAATATTTATAATCATAGTTTCGTTGTTCTCAAAGCCCTCATTACATAAGCTACGGTTTTTATGTAAATTGGCTCAAGAATATATGTTGTTTTATATGAAATCACTTGAACCGTTGGATGTTTACTAATAGTGTGAATTACTTGTTTATGTACAGAAAAATGGAGAGAGGTAGAGGCGGAACCAAAAGATCAGCTACTCGGGAAGGGCTAGAAACACCACTACCGATGGGGAAGGTAATAACACGTATGAACGAATTTCGCAATCTCAGCAAGCATCTGGATCTCACCGTTGACCACCACAACCACAAGAGGATGAGGATGAGGAAGAGGATGAGGATGAGGATGAGGAAGAGGATGAGTGAATTCAAATGTGAACTTTTGTATATATTGGTGATCACCACTTTGCGAACTATTTAAATGTGTTTGAGGTTTCTTGTAAGTTATTGTTTGTTTGTTGTGTTGAACTTGTGAATTTGTTTTAAGTATGTTATGGTTGTTGATGATGTTGAACATGTAAGTTGGATTTGTATATCCAACTTTGATGAATTATTTGTGGCGGCATATGTAAATGCCAAATGTAAGTGTCACATATGTGAATGGTGGATTTGTATATCCATTCACAATTTTCTGTACTAAGGTAATGAATAATTAGAAAACAATATTTAGAATTTTTGACGGAACAGCGACCGATCGGTACCAATCAGCGACGGAAAGTAGCGACGGAAAACCCCATACTCCGTCGCTAATTAGTGACGGAAATCCCTCAATTCCGTCGCTAATTCAGCGACGGAATGTCGTTCCGTCACTGATTTCCATCAGCTATGGAAATGGTACCCGTCGTCGCTGATATTTAGCGACCCGCTTTTCGGTGACGGAAGCGTTCCGTCGCTAATTTCGAAATTCCGTCGCTATTTGCCGACATTCCGTCGCTATTTCCGTCGCAAATTTGCAGTTTTCTAGTAGTGTAATTAAAAACCTGTTCACCAAACTTTACCTTCAGCTACAATAGATGACGGTCATCCGGGCAAGCGAGAAAAACTCTAACTGAATTAGGGTCTCCTGAAAGATCTTGATAAACCTACTTTGTGACATCACTCAAACCATCAACCTATCAAGATAAGAAACTATTTGACAAAATACGGTTTATATATTGTCGATGATCCTAAAAATAGATGAATATCTCTAGCTTTTCCCATTCTATCTGAAGCAACTAGAGTCAAATTACATGTAATACTAGAGAGGAATATGATACTAAAGATTCAAAGTAACCAATATGAATAGGCCTACTCACGAGCATATATATCACACACATATCTACACATGTGTATGCTCGGCAAGCAATAGAGAGAGGGAAACAAACAGAGAAAGAGAGACAGAGAGATAGAGAGGACATCAATCAAAGCAAGCAAAAAGGCTTAACGAGACAACTTGACATAAGATATCGATCAAAGGAAAAAAGGGAGAGGGACATGTACAACCCACTTGAAGTCAAAGTCTGTTTTTATTTAGTTCATGTTTGCTTACTAGGCTCGTCAATGAATACTCAAGAACAATCAAAACAAACTTACAAAACTACTCAAGAGCAATCAAATGGTAGCCTAAACCGAAAAAACTAAAAACCCAAAAAGCAAGCATATTTAGAGAGACCTGCTCGGATTTTTACTCAATATTAGTCATCGAATCCTTGAGATTTCACATGGTATGAAAATTAAAGGTGGAGTTTCGTCTTCATAAGCATCAATCTCAAGCTCGTCAACTAATGACCACTTCAAACTCTTTCAATTAGATGAATTTGAAGACGTTGGATGCCTAAATGAGGATTTCAAGGGCAATTTAGGGCGATTTGCATAAGGAAGTAAAGAATTAGTCTCGATTTGTGATAAAACTACAACCATTAAATGCTTGAGAAAAGATTTGTTAGCCAATTTAGCACGATTTGCAGATGAAAATTAATGATTTTTGTTGGAATCCATTGATTTCTAGAGAGCTAGCACTACTACAAGAATGGTTTTTAACAATGGTTATAAACGGTTTTTAACAACAATTGACAACCATTATCTAGGTGAGCGTTGTTGTAAGTCAGTATCTTTGACAACTTGTTCTATAACCTTTGTCAAATACTACTTCTAACAACGGTTTTACATTACAACCTTTGTCATACGTGAGGTTTATGACAACGCTTCTTATAAAATAACCCTTGTTGAAAGGTCCGACCAAACAAGGTCAAATTACAATGGTGCATCCAAAAATCACCAAAAAATAGAAGAAATTCATATAAATTCACATGAATCTACAGCAAAATTTCAAGAATTTTGGCTCATCTATGTAGTCACAAAAATTCAAATACATAAAAAAAAAAGCGAAAAATCTGCACATAAAGTCAAGCTTGCATATTCGACTTTTTATTCATTTGAAAGGAAATTGAATTACATTAAATCGAAATCTAGAACTAAAATTTTGAGATCTAAAACTAAGCATTTGAAGAAGAAAGCGAAACCTAAAACTTAGAACTTGATGCCTCTCGCTTATCTATTCTCCACCTCCTCTCCATTTCAATCTCGCTGTCTGCGTTCTCTTTAAATCCTTGCTTGAACCCTAAAATGCATGCCCTAATGTCAATGTCGATGCCAATAACAAGGTAGATTTCAAACAAGTGGTCGAAGTTTACATATCAAAAAATAGAAGAAAAACATAAACAAAATAAAGAAAAATAAATTTTATAGATATGAAACAACTTATGAAAGAGGCTAAAAATTTTATAGATATCTTTAAAATCTTTTAGGGTCAACATTTAAAGCCATATCTAAACGGATCTGTTGGGAGAAGGGCTGGTGAGGATGGAGAAGATGAAGATGGATGAGGATGGAGCTTGAGATGGAGATGGAGATAAAGAGGAGAGAGATACCGAAAACGAACAAAGAGTGAATGAGTGAAAAAGAAGGGGATTCTAGCTTTATTATGAGGAATGAGGTACATATCCGAGGAGAGAGAAAAGAGAGATTGTTTTCAAAAGCAAAAGATGCGCGAACACAGCGAGAGAAAGAGAGAGAGAGAGGATAGGTCGAACAGAGAGCGAACGAGTAAAAAATTGTTTTAAAAAACAAATACCTATTACAATGG
Source organism: Talinum fruticosum (assembly GCA_021018815.1). NCBI lineage: Eukaryota > Viridiplantae > Streptophyta > Magnoliopsida > Caryophyllales > Talinaceae > Talinum > Talinum fruticosum. The sequence continues at coordinate 411,616 of JAITYX010000098.1, read as the reverse complement.
TTCCTAGACAGAACCGGTGTTATAGGTCATATCTGGACCTCAACAGAACTTTCTATTTCCAAAATAAAATAATTTCCTTAAGAACTTTATAACACAGAATTTACTCATCTAAAACTAACCAAAAAATATAGAAAATTGCTGTAAATTCATATGAATCTGCAGTAAAAAATTCAAAAAATTTGAATCATCCATGGAGTCACAAAAATTCAAATAGTGAGCAAATATAGGAAAAATCTACACGCCATAGTAATAGTACCTATAAAGAATTGTTGTCGTAGGTGATCTATGGCTACGGTTGGTGTTAGGAGAAATAATGTACCGCAAGTGCACGGTGTAGTCTGTAGTTAGGAACCGGAAAGTATGGGTCGTGTCCACAAGGAACTCGTTTTCAAATACTAAATCCACCTAAAAACTCTAATCTAGGTAAAAACTCAGTTCCACAGTGATTTGGTTTTTGGATTCAACTAGAAACAAAATAACTATGAGAGATCAATGAATAACAAGTCTTAGATTGATATTAATCACACTACTATGCCAGAAATCAACATCAAATACCGCTTGAGATTTGCCTATACTAGTAGTTTAGAAGGGGAGACACCAAATTAAACCTATCTTCGCCTACTTTCGAAGGTCAAAGACTAATCTTACACAATCTAATCACCTATTTTCATAGGATTAACAAAGAGCAAAATCATAAAGAATGAATCTCACAACCCCGATTAAAACCTTAATTATTTTCATAATGAAATTCTAATCGCTCACAACGTCATTCTAGGTAAGTTTTCATCTTTCGATGTTTACAAAACCCTAATAAAAATATATGAGTCATCTTTCGAGGAAATCAATGAAAAAGTGATGAGCGAAGTGAATTCTAACCTAATAACAAGCATAGAACAATTCAATTGGCATTCAATTCATGATTATCAAGGCATAATAGGGATCAATCCCAACCTAAGAAGAGAAATTAGCCCCTAAACATGATACTAAACAATTGACAAAATTTAGGGAACATAGCCATGGAGAAACGAGGAGAAATTGTGAAGAAAAGATAAAGAGAAGAAATTACGATTACCCAATAAAAACTTGAAACGATTCAATCATACAAAAACTTGAAGTAGAAAAGTAGAATTGAGTGTTCTTGAGTCTCCTTTGGGGGCTACCTCTCGAAAATCCTAGCTAAAATTTAGAATTTTGGAAAAAGATCCCTAAAAATTACAATTTGGAAACTTAAATATCCGCGGAAACAGTGAGTCGCACGAGGTGCACGTGCGGGTTTCTGCAGCGGTTTCGCACGGCCTTGCAGCCTTACGCACGGGGTACCGTGAACAACTTCAACTTCGTAACTTCTCGCACGGTCGTGCGAGATGCGCACGAGGGGTCGTGCGGCCTTTCTTGACTTCGGGCCCTTCGCTCGATGATCCGCACGGCTGTGCAGCCTTCCCACGATAGGGTCGTGCGACTTCTCTTGATGTGTTTTAGGCTTCTTTCTTGCCTCCTCTTGGGCCCGGACTCTTCTCTTCATGCTTTTCATTAATTTTACCTCGAATCTTTCAAAGTTAAGCCCAAAAACCCGTAATAAAGAGATTTACGAGCTTAGGTGATGATAAAGAGAAAATGAGCAAGATCTAACCCAAAACTAAATAAATATCATTGAAATCATCATGGAATTGGGTTAAATAGTGCCTTAAAAACCGGCAAAAATGACGTTTAACAGTTGGTCAAGTCAACCATTGTCATAACTCTCACCACCCCTAAATAGAATTTTCTGTTTCCAAAATAGAACAATTTCCTTCAAAAATTCATAACACAGAATTTACTCATCCAATATTTACCAAAAATACAAAACATTTCCAAAAATTTCACATAAATTTGTAGTAAAAATTTTAAAAATTTTGAATCATCCATGGAGTCACAAAAATTTAAATAGTGAGCAAAAATGGAAAAATCTGCACACCGTAGTAATGGGATCTATGACAGCGGTTCCTATAAAGAATTGTTGTCAAAGGTCTCACCCTCCTAAACAAAACTTTCTGCTTCCATAATATTATCCTTCAAAAATTCATAACAAAAAATCTACTTAGTCAAAATTCACCAAAAATATAGGAAATTGCCAAGAATTCATAGGAATATGCAGTGAAAATTTTACGAATTTGTACCATCCATGGAGTCAAAAAATTCAAATAGTGAGTAAAAACGGAAAAAATCTGCACAATAATAATAGAACCTATGACAACGATTCCTATAAAGAATCGTTGTAATAGGCCACACTGACCTACAACAGTGGTTCTTATAAAGAGCCGCTGTCAATATCCCAAGTCATCAAGACTTATGATTATAATTCCTATAAAGAACAGTAGTCATAGACCAAGAGGTGACTTTTAACAACGTTTCTTTCCCAAAATTATAGTTAAATTCAATTCCTTCTTACGGATTTATTACGAAAATGTCACCGCCTCATCTTTTACAATAGTTGTCTTTATGATCGTATTTAAAAACCCGTTGTTAAAGTCATTTTTGTAATAGTGTAGGGTTAGAGAGAGAAGAGAGCGAGAAGAGATGATAGGGAGGATAAGAGAGAGATAAGAGGAGTCGGGACTCGAGAAAAATCGCGGTTCATTTTCTTTCATTTTCCTCACTTTTTCCTTCGAATTTTGAAAAGAAATTAACATAACTTGTTTTTAGTAAATTTTCCAAGTCAATTTCCCCACTATTTTTTTCTTAGTAATTTTTCCACAAATCAAACATTGGAAAAAATAACTTTCCTTTTTTTCTTTCCACTCAAATTTTCAAGAATCAAACAAGGTTTAAGTAACCTAAAAGCAGTTTGAAGAGTGACAGTGCCAACATTAGATACAAGAAATAAGGTTCCATTCCCAACACAGACCTTAACAAGGCCAAAATAATGAGACTTAGAAGACAATTCACTACCCTCAGGAGTCATGTGACTAGTTGACACTGAATTAGGATACAACAGTTGGTCACCAGTTTCAAACTGGATTGAAATTAACAAGCAGAGGAGAATGACAACGTCACGGGACTTACAATTGAGTAAACTGCCGAAAAAGCGGTGTCAAGGGCGTCGACAATGCTGGGGGTTGCACAAAGGCAACAGTCGAAAATGTGAGCAATGGAGGATTGGAGGTGATGATAGTCATGGGAGGCAGCGGTGGTTGAAGCTAGGGTTTGGGGTGGAGCTGAAGCCGGGGTTTTTTGGGGGGGTGCTGCTGCTAGGGTTTGCGTGAGCTAGAAGAAAACGAAAAAAATTAATGAAGCCTTAGATTTGATACCATGTAAAAAATATGTGGCATAATAACTTACCAATGTAAGAGCATGTCATTTAATATATATTGTGAATACTCCTTGCTTGACGTAGAATATTTTGTGGTTCTTATCTCTCTAGTCCAATTAGAGTATATAGTTCTACAACTATCATGTAGACTCTATATCCTCATTTTTCTTTTTTGGTCCAAATATCCTTATTTTTCTAAAAAACTATCCTCGGGTAATTAGTTACCTTTCTCCTTTCATATGTTTGGTCACCACTCACCCCTGTCATTAAGCTAGCTCAACTATTCAAGTCTTGAAAACATATTATTGTAAAATTTTCAGGTTCTTAATTATATAAAGTATGAACTTAATTACATAAAATCGAGGGAGGGGTTGTCTTGATAGGGGTATCATTGTCCTTTATCATACAACAACCATAGTAATGGACAATGAATACGAAGGGTCCTAACATAGTAGGAACAACTGCACAAAAATACAACCATTGGTAAATAAACAGTAACAGAGATAAGATTGATAAGATAAATTATAATTCTTTTAGTATCCTGAATCAACATTTTCATACCCAAAATCACAAATTCAAAATATAGATCCCAAAAACCTTAAAAAAAAAAAAAGAAAGAAAAAAGGAAGATATGTGTTGCCCAGTGTCCCCCAAATGTTCAATGATTCCGGCCACTCATACAGCTCTTTCTAGCATAATAATTCCCAATTTATACATCACCCTATGTCACTCCCGCCTCACATACTTCCACCCAAAGCTTATCCACATCTCTCTACTTTATTTCTCCTCTCTTTATATATAGTGATAAAGGGTTGGAGTGATTTATGGAGGTGAGTTTCTCAATAGGTTCTTGGTAATATTCATGGTTTATTTTCTTCATGAATTGCTTCATCAAGGGGAAAGAGAAAGCCAGCACAAACACAGAACAGAGAGAGAGAGGGGGAGGGGGAAGAGAAGGAACAAATAAGAAAGGGTGATGGAATAAGGTGCACACCAGATAAGAGTAGAAGATTACCAGGGTATGAGACTAATATTCGTAGTAGGTGAAAGAATAACCCAGTTGGGAGGTCCGTTTGATATCCAAAAACTGCTCAGCAACAGTCACGCTACCCAGAGCCTACGAAGATGCAGCAACTTATGTTGTGCAGCAACTTGAGGTAACCCTCAAACACTTTCTAACTTAACACTATTCGAAATATGATTATTGTCAAAAACAACATGAACTGGCCACAGCTGAAAGTTGTAGAGCTATTGGGGAAATAAATGATCTGCTAAAGGGATTTTCTATAATCAACCAAGCTCAATGATGAGGCCTATAACATCTAGAATAGGAGTTTGGGTGGACCAATCTCCCTCTCGCGGGGAAACTAAGATCCCTGCTACCTAACCCTCCCACACAGAGTACCTACAAGAAATATACCCACCCGCCAAATCTAAGCACCCCTTCTAATCTGTCAGCACTCTGTAACCAGGAGTCCGGGACAAACATTCCAGCCAACAAGCTGTAGTTCATACAAAAACAGTCACGCAGAGTTCGATGAGAAGCAATCTAAGGGGATTTATTTTTTGTGCTATGAGGAATTTGTACCAGGGCATAGGTCTAAGGGCAGGAGGGTCCAACTGTATCATTTGGAGATCCTTCCAATAAGAAGAGGAGGACAACCCTCTTGCTGAAGAATTCACTGAATCGGCGCAAAAGTCTGTGCAGACTTTGTTTGGAACTTCTGCTTCCCAAATGAAGCCAGTCATAGACTGAAAGGTAAGTTTATTTTAGTTATTAAGAACAAGAAGCATGGAACAAAGTATCTTCACCTTAATAAGTTGGAGAATTGAGTATTAAGAGCAAGAAGTTCCGCAATTGAACAGCAGAAACTAAGCATATCTGCAGTATTGCTTTGGATAAAAATCGTGACTAGATAGTATAGGTAGTCACTTGGTAAAAGTGAGGAACTTGTATACACAACACCGCAGAAAATTATTAGCCGAATAACTGCTCAAGGAATAAAGCTCAAAAATCCAATGAAAAACTAGATTCCCAATTTCCATATGAAATAAGACAAAGAATTCAGCTAGAATACAAAATATAACTTGGAATAATTAAGAAACAAAATGACGGTGGCTACTACTGTTTGATTAACTTGTATCAAAGAATTAGCCAGGTAGGAAAAAGTGTTATGTACATGCACTTGTATAGATATTATACATCATTTTGTCTGTTTTCATTTGCTCTATCTCTATTTCTCCATGAAATCAAGTTTGTAAGCAGTTGAACATGAAATAAATTATGGATACAATTACGTGTATCAAATTCGACAGGCATATTGCAAGATTGGAAGAAAAAAATGAACCAGATTGCAATGCTTTTACTCTCAAATAGCCCAGTATATGCATCCTTTTCACTACCTCGGAAGGGAATGGCATGAGGTATCTTGGGCGGATGACGGTCTAGCTGAGGTGTCCTTCCCTTTGTCACTATACCATCTACGGAAGATGTAGGCTCCGGCGTCCGCCTTTTGTCACCATGCAATAAGGTGATCTGTGGGGATGAAGTGCTGGGGCCGGTGTCCTTCCCTTTGTAACCATTCCATGAAGTGGGCTGCGGGGATGAAATGCTTGCTCTGGTGTCCTTCCCTTTGTCACCATTCCATGAGGCAGCCTGTGGAGATGAAGTGCTGGCTCCATTGTCCTTCCCTTTCTCACCAAGCCATGAGGCGCCCTGAGCGGATGAAGTGCTAACTACGACATCTTTCCCTTTATCAGAATTCCATGAGGCAGCCTGTGGGAATGAAATGCGGGCTTTGATGTCTTTCCCTTTGTCAGCAGTGCTGGCCTTGTTGTTCTTCCTTTCATCACTAAGCCATCTACAATAGCTAGATGGAGGGTCAGAAACAGGCGAAATACCTTTGAGCATTTGGATAACATCTGTCATAGAAGGCCTCATGTCCATATCATCCTGAATGCACCAAAATGCTACTTTCACAGCCTTGCAAAGACTCTCGTCATTTGGTACATACTTTATGCTAGAATCCAAGATTTTGTCAAACCTTCCTTCCTCCATATTCTTGTAAGCAAAATCAGCAAAGGAGCGTCTCTCAGGGGATAGACCCAGGTCATAACATTTCCTGCCCCCTATGATCTCAAGCGACATCACACCAAAGCTATGGACATCACTCTTTGCTGTAATCTCGCCTTTTATAGCCTGCTCTGGGGCTGTATAGCCAATGGTGCCCCTAAAACAACAGGTGTAAACACGGATCATCTTCTTAGCCATTGACTTTGCTACCCCGAAATCCGATAACTTAGCCTTAAATTCCCCATCAAGAAGCACATTTGCAGGCTTTATGTCGCAATGTACAATCTTATAATCGCAATTCTCATGGAGATACTCGATCCCCTTGGCAATTTCGAGCATGATGTTGAACCTTGTTCCCCAATCCAAAACTATATCGTTGATTCCTCGCCCGAAAATCCACTTATCCAAGGAGCCATTTTCCATGAACTCATAGGCTAAAAGCCGGTTGGCGCCTTCAAGACAGAACCCCTTGAGCTTCACCACATTGCAATGGTGGAGGCTGCCTATGATTTTCACTTCCGTTAGAAACTGTTTTTCCCCTTCTCTACTACCCTTTAATTTTTTAACTGCAATGGGGGTGCTGTCGGGAAGTACCCCTTTGAATACCGATCCACACCCTCCACTCCCGAGTTTCACTTGGAAATTGTTGGTTGCTTCACTCAGTTGATTGTAGCTGTACTGGTCTGGCTTCCTCGGAATTTCTAGAGAATCATCCTGTTCTGAGTTGTCTTCTGGATTTGCAGTCATTCTTGAGTTGGCCTCTGCATCCTGATCGGTTGCATTCACATTCTTTCTCAAATAACAGCAGCGTCCTCTAAACCAATAGACTATACCAATACCAACTACTATCACAGTCACTATGGCTATGCCAATTACCAAGTAGGTAATCCAATTGTTTATCCTTTTCCTGACTCTGATGTTACCGTTACCACCAGGCTTGCTGGCACTAGAAAGCTTCATCCCTAGTTTGAAATCCTGATTTGACAGAAGGCTATTGGTTGGATTGTCAAAACTTTCCCAAATAATGCTATTTTCATTCCCAAGCAGCACCAAATTTCCAGAATTCATCAATTCAATTGAGGAAACACTTTTGGCATCGGCGTTAGGAGCCCAAATTGCCTTCCCCGCACTATTAAGACTCACAACACCCTTTGTACCAAATACGAAATGGCCAGAACTCCGAACAGGGGAATCACGGTTCGCAGTCCAAACAACAATCGAGCTGGCCCGGTGCACTATAACCAAGACAAACAAGGTGGGATCGAGGGGGTTCGTTTGAACCCGAAGGCGAAGTTGGAGTCATTTGAGAAAAGAAAGTAACCATCCTTGGGGAAATAATCCGTTTGAGTTACCGGATTCAGGGTTCCATGAAAGGGAATACTAGCCAAGACAGACTGAGAAAGAAGGAGAAGAAATCCGCATTGAAAACCCAAAAAGAAAATATAGCCTCTGTTTTCCATGGCAACCTGCAAACCAAGTTTGACCACAAATATGGATCAGATAAAAACTAGTAAGCTCAACACTAGCAGAGAAAGGAGGCTCAGAAACTTGCAAATGACAAAACGCAATTACTATAGAAGCAATAAGCACTCTTGAAAGTGATGAGATATATAATAACAGCAGCATAACAGGCTAAATTTAGTTAGTTATAATAGATTGATCAACTGGAACATCTTGTAAATACATGCAGTTACTAAGAGGATATATATAATCCCATCCCTGTATTATAACTCCACTACTAAAAATTCATTTTCTTACATATTCCATCACCTACTTTCTCTCTCTATCTCTAGAGCACTGTATGAATTCTTGATTGATAACATGGTATCAAAGCTACTGATTTGATCAATCAATCCATTTCTTCCGGTGATTTCTTCATTGTTTTTGATCAATCTTCTCTGTCTAAAACTGTTCAATTGAATTTCTTTGATTTCTTGAATTTGGCGCAAAATGTCTGGTGAATTGAGCGTGGATAATCCTTCTGATAATCCTAACAATGTCTTAGTGATTTGCTAAATGGGAAAAATTATGGCCATTGGAAGAAAGCTATGGAAATAGCTTTAACAGCTAAGAACAAACTAGGATTTGTTTTAGGAACTTGTGCTATGCCTGCTTCTATATCTTGTTTGCTAGCACAATGAGATAGGTGTGATAAAGTGGTGTTGTATTGGTGGATGACTGTTGTGGTTAAAGATATAGTGCATAGTATCCTATTTTATGCTTTTGCTAATGATGTTTGGAAACAGCTTGAGCAGCGATTTGGAGAGGCTGATGGTACTAGGACATTCAGGATTCAAAGAGAGTTGTGTTTAATTTCTCACTAAATATATTGGCCAAAGAATTTGATTTATATATGTGACTTAGTCACTAAATAGCTTAGTTTAATGTCTGGTCATAAAATTCATATAATGTGCTAGTTAGCTTACATATATGTATTTATTTACAAGTTTGTTAATTGATGGTTAATTTAGTTGGAAATAATATTAGGAGTAAGTTTAGAAAATATTCATTTGGCTTGCTAGTTGCTTGGATCAAATAATCTCAAAGTATGATTATCCTTCTAAGGTCTAAACATCCAAAACTTACTCCTTCCTTCCAAAAACCTCAACATTTAGGCCAAAAGTTCGATTGCTTGCTATATTTTTCTTTACCTAGTACTACAACCTACATCTCTATCCTCCTACATCCAAGTCTCCATGCCTCACAATCATTACACTCCTTCAAATATGCTACGCTCCACCTCTACACACCATGTCCCAATCATCATTGCAACACCACTCTCTCCTTCCAATCTGATACAGTCAATCTCTCTACTTCATACTCCAAATAATTATTGCAACCCTTTCAAATCTGGTGTATAAATCAAGTGGATGCTTGAATTAAAAATGCTTGCTCATTGTTTTCATGCAAAACCTAACAACTCCAAAGAATAGAGAGGGAGGGAGGGAGGGAGGGAGGGGAGAGACTAAGAGAACTTTATCTTCTTTCATCACATCCATTTCAAATTTCAACCTTCATTGTTAAGCACATTCACTGAGAGTAGAGTCAAGAACAAAGGTAGAAAAGTAGAAGGAAGGTTAAAGAATACAACCAACAAAAACTTAGCTCTAATCATACTCATTAAGGTGGGTTTCCTTCTCCCCACTGTATATTACTTTCTAACCAAAATTAATTTCATAAGTGTACTTGTGGACTGACTTTGAATACTCAATCCTTCATTAAATTGATGCATGCATGTGTTTGTATAGTGACTCATTAATATAAATATGGTAGGAGGATCTTAGAAAGGAAAAGAGGGTAGAAACATGATAATCATCATCTACTTGGTTGAGCTTCTCTTTTTGTTAATATCAGTTCATGCATGAACATGAAAGTATACCAGCCATATTTAGATATTTGTGAAGTCGTGATTTTGGTTGAGGTTTGAAATATGCTAGTGAATATACTTGGTGTAGTGCTTTTAGGGATGAGTGATCGGAAATATTAGCTCGAGTTTGCCTAAACCTTGGGTTGAGAATTATTTATCTCCCATGTATGCTTTAATGGGTTTTACTGAGCTAAATATGATACTTAGAAGATTGAAAAATTTATAAAACAAACCGTTCATAAATATCCTAAAAAATATACATAGAAGAAAAAAATGGAGTTTAGGAGTCACTGCCACGCACCAGGGGAGGCCCCATAGCCTGTGGGGCAGGCCGTGGTGACCAGCAGCTATTTAAATGGTTAGAAACACCCACCACGAGTACTCGCTCAAGCCATGGGATAGCCTGTGGTGTTCACCGGAAGTCCTCACTGGCTATGGGGAGACCCATAATGACCTCTAGAGCCAACCATTAACCCCCACTGGCTGTGGGGAGGTCCGTGGTGGCCTCGAAAGTAATCTTGGACTCTCACAACCTGAGGGCCTTGTCCCGGGATGCTTCTAAGCTTCGAGTTTAAGCTTTTAAAGTGTGGTCTCAGACCTCACTGAGCAATTCAATTAATATACATATAAGGAATGAGAGAGATAATAACAATAATAAGAAATGAGAAGTTGATTTTTGGGTTTGAGCACCTTACCGGTACAAAATCTAGGAAGCTGATATGAGATTATATTCTGGCCTACAGGAAGCACCTTTCACTCCTTGATCATGAGTCCTTCCGGATAATAAACTTGGGTATACGCCTTATTAGTTCCGAATCCCTGTATCATGGTACATTGGCCGGCTCATAGGCGTCAAAATCTAGGAAGGTGACTTATTCCGCCCGAGGGCAGCGACTTTCACTCCTAAATTACAAATCCTCCCGAATAGGAAACTTGAGTATATGTGTGAGTAATTCCGAATCCTTGTACCGCTGTACGTTGGGTCAGCTCATAGTCGTCGAAGTACAAAATCTAGGAAAGTGACGTATTCCAACATACAGGTAATGGCTTTCACTCTTAGATCATAAGCCCTTCTGAGTAGTAAGCTTGTGTATACGCGTGAGTGGTTTTGAATCCCTATATTGTGGTATGTTGGTCAGCTCACAGGTGTCGAACTACAAAAATCTAGGAAGATGACGTATCCTGACCTACGGGTAACGACTTTCACTCCTACATTATGAGTCCTTCTGGGTAGTGAGCTTGTGTATACGTTGGAGTGGTTCCGAATCCCTGTACTGTGGTACATTGGGTCGGCTCACCAGTGTTGAAATACAAAAATCTAGGAAGGTGACTTATTCCGACCTGAGGGTAGCGCCTTTCACTCCTAGATTACAAATCCTCCCGGATAGAAAACTTGTGCACATGCATAAATGGTCCCGAATCCCAGTACCGTGGTGCGTTAGATCGGCTCACAAGCGTCAGTTGAGTAACAGGGCACTAGTTCTTACCCGCAGAAGTTCAAGATCATAAAGTTAATCTAAGTTCCAAGTTGAGAAGTGATTTGGTCATATTGATGCAGAAAATGTGGAACACTTGAGCTTTAATTCATTATATTTTTCTCATTTGATTAAGATTGAGGTATGGTAAGATTAAGTTCCGATGATACTCAATTGCTAATATCATTATTATTAACTTAATTATGATGCTTATTATATACGTGCAAAGTTATTTTGATTTTTGGGAGACGAATAACTTCCATTGAGTTTTGGTTGCTCATTCCCCTACTTTTACATCTTTTCAAATCAAGAGTAAGGGTAAGGTTTTTGGCAAGATTTACCATTTTGGAGGCTGTTTCTTAGTTACAAGGAACTTAATATGCATAGGTTACTTATGTGTAACTTTGAACTTGATATGTAAATCTTATTTAGTGTTTGAGCACATTTGTAGCTAGAAGTACATTGGTATTCATATGCATTCTGATTTAGCCTCAGTGGCCATCATCAAGACTCTGTTATCAATGTACTCCATTTTGTGGTGTAGGGTTGTATGAACGCAACAGTCTAACTTTTGAAGCGTGTGGACTCAAAGTTCATCGACTTCTCTATAGAAGGAAGAGAAAAAGAGTTGCTAGCTCGACTTCCAATAGTTTAAAAATATGTTTTGTTTGCCAAGTTATTCCCTAAATTAGCCTTAAGGATCTTCGAAAATGGTTCTGGCGATGTGACGTCCCTACCCAATGGTCGGGGTGTTACATCCGACCCTCTGGTAGGGACATCACATTGCCATGACCTTCTTCGAGGATCCTTAAGGCTAATCTAGGGAACAACTTGGCAAACATATCATGTTTTTTAAACTATTGGAAGTTAAGCTATAAACCTTTTTTTTTTCAATAGACATGCTACGATGAGTCTTAAATCCACACGGCTTCAGGTTAAACTTTTGTGTCCATATAACCTTACATCATAAAACAGAGTAAAATAATAACGGAGTCTTGGTGGGGATCACCGAGGCCGAATCAAAGCGTCCACAAATGACAACCTACTTCTAGTTACAAACATGCCTGATTACCAAGTAAGTCTTACATATCGTGCTCAAAAGCATACACAATTAAACATAAGTAATCAATGCATTAAAGTTCCTCGTAACTAAAAGGGCATCAAAATGACCTCCAATAATAACATTTTCCAAGAACCTTACTGTTACTCTGGATCTGGAAAGATGAAAAAGTAGGGGAATGAGCAACCATAGCTCAATGGGATTCTTTCGCCTCCCAAAAACCAAAATAACTTTGCGTACATGCATATATATAAATATAATAACAATCAATACTTAATAACTATAATATTAGTAATCAAGTCGCATCATAAAGATAATTGTACCTTATTCTACCCTTAATCGAATGGGAAAACCATAATGCATTAGAACTCAGGTGAACCACATTTTCTTCACAAATGTGATCAATCAGTTCCCAATCTGGAACTTAGCTTAATTTTTATCATCGTCAATTTCTTTGGCAAAAACTAGTACCCTGGTACTCAAGTGACGCTTGTGAGCCGACCCAACGTGTCACGATATTGGGATTCGGAACCACTCACGCACGTGTATAAGTTTCCTATCCGGAAGGACTTGTAATCTAAGAATGAAAGTCGCTGCCCTCAGGGCGGAATAAGTCACCTTCCTAGATTTTGTATTTCAACGCATGTAAGCCGACCCAATGTACCACGGTACAGGGATTTAGAACCACTCACGCGTATACCCAAGTTTACTACTTGGAAGGACTCGTAATCTGGGAGTGAAAACTGGTACCTGTAGGTCGGAATATGTCACCTTCCTAGAGTTGGTATTTCGACGCCTATGAGCCGAACCAACATACGACGGTACAGGGATTCGAAACCACTCATCCGTATACTTAAGTTTGCTATCCAGGAAGACTCGTAATCTAGGAGTGAAAGGTGCTGCCCTCAGGCCGGAATAAGTCACCTTCCTAAATTTTCGTATTTTGATGCCCGTGAGCCGACCTAACGTGTCACGGTATTGGGATTCAGAACCACTCACACGTATACCCAAGTTTCTTATCCGGAAGGACTCATGATCTAGGAGTGAAAGCCACTACCCGTAGGCCGGAATATCATCTCATGTCATCTTCCTAGATTTCATACTGGTAAAGTGCTCATACCTAAGAAATCAACTTCCCATTTTACACTATGGTTGTTATCTTTGTCATTTCTTCACATATGTGTTTAGTAAATTGTTTCGTGAGGCCCAAAGCCACACTTCAAGTCTTAAACTTGTTTCTCGACACAAAATGCAAAGTTTGTAAACATCACGGGACAAGGCCCTCGGGTTGTAAGGGTCCAAAATTTGCTTTGGAAGCCACCACGGACCGCCCCACGGCTAGTGGGGGTCAATGGTTGGCTCTAAAGGTTATCAAAGGTCTTCCCACGGTCAGTGGAGACATCTAGTGGCTACAACGGGCTACCCAACGGCCTGTGGGAGCACCCGTAGTGGGTGTTTTGGGTTATTTAAGTTGCTGCTGGCCACCACTGCCTGCCCCACAGGCTTTGGGGGATACCCATGGTGGGTGGCAGTGGCTCTCAAACTCCATTTTCTTATCTTCTATGTATTTTGTCTTTGTGAGATATCTATCAAATGTTTGTTTTATAAATTTTCCAATATTCTAAGTATCATATTAGCTCAATAAAACCTATTAAAAACACATGCAAGATAATTACTTCTCATACCAAGATAATTATTTCCAATCAACGATCCCCCAAAAGCATTATACCAAGTATATTCACCAACTTCAAATCTCAACCAAAATCATAATTTCACAAAAATATAAACATGGTTGGTACACTTTCATTTTCATGCATGAAATGATATTACCAAAAAGAGAAACTCAACCAAGTAGAAGATGATGATGATCATGTTTCTACTCCTTTTTCCTCTCTAACATCCTCCTAGCATATTTATATCAATGAGCCACTCCAAAAACACATGCATGCAAAAATTTCATGAAGGTTTGAGCATTCAAAGTTGGTCCACAAGCACACTTACGAAATTCATTTTAGTTGGAAAGTAATATACAGTGGGGAGGAGAAGGAAATCCACCTTGATGAAGATGATTAGTGCTAAGTTCTCGCTATTCTTTGTGTTTTTTAACCTTCCTTCTTTCCCTCTACCTTTGTTCTTAACTCTATCCTTAGTACATGTGTTTAACAATGGAGGTTGATCCTTTGCCTTTGAGCTTTACAAGGTCTCCAAATTGTTTTGAGTTGTTACATGTGGATATCTAGAGACCTTATCTTATAAAACTCATAATGGAGCAAACTATTTTCTTACTATAGTTGATGATTGTTCCAGAGCTACTTGGGTACATTTAATGGTCAACAAAAGCAATGTTTTTCCATTAATGAGGACTTTTGTCATGCTTATGGAGAAACTGTCAATTTCATGGAGAAAAAATTTGATACTACTGCCAAAATAATTAGAAGTGATGATGGTTTGGAGTTCAAAGATAGCTCACGCTTGCAGTTTTATAGTGACAAAGGGATTATGCATCAAACTTCATGTGTAGATACTCCTCAGAAAAATAGAGTGGTGGAAAGAAAACATCAGCATGTGGTTCAAGTGGCTAGGTCTCTTATGTTTCAGTCCAAAATCCCCAATAAATATTCGGGATAAGCCTTTCTTACTACATTACATTTGATTAATAGAATGCCTATTATATTGCTAAAGAACATATCTCCTTTTGAAGTACTTTACAAGATCAAGCCTTCCTATGCACATTTTAAAGTTTTTGGTTGTCTATGTTATGCATCTACTTTAAAGAGAAACAAAGATAAGCTTCAATAAAGGGCACATCCTTACACATTTCTCAAATATTGTAATGGTCGAAAGGCTTACAAAGTGCTTTATCTAACGGACAAAAGGATTTTTACTTCAAGATATGTCTCTTTCCATGAAACTATATTTCCATTTCAAAGTATTTCACATGAATCAGATACACCTCTTCCAACTGTTACAAAATGTATTTTTGTAGCTGAGATTTTCCAAGAGCCAAATCATAATTATTTTCATAATGATCTTTCCTCATACTCTACAAGTATTTCTGACAACTTACAGACTATGTCTCACTCTTCTCCTTCTTCCTCTCAACCTCCTGCCACATCAATTTCTATTGAACCAACACATCAAGAACCAGCTCTAAGAAGAACTGCAAGGGTTGTTCAGCCACCACGACATTCACAAGATTACTTTTGTGGAGTAGTAAAGTCCAATTGTTTACCTACAGAACTTCATGCATTAGTAGCTACCTTGGATAGTTACACGGAGCCTAGGTCATATGAAGAAGCTTCTAAGCATCTTGGTTGGATACAAGCCATGGATAAAGAAATAGAAGCCCTCATGAATAACAACACTTGGAACCGTGGATTTGCTTGCTGAAATGCAATAAGCAGCAAAATGGGTTCATAAAGTTAAGCTCAAATCTGATTGCTTATTAGAAAGACCTAAGCATTATATCATTGGTTGCCTCCAAAGGAAGGATTTTATCATGGTTGGATATTAACAATGCATTTTTGCATGGTAATCTAGATGAAGAAGTATATATGGAAGTATCCAAAGGCATTCCTAATTCATCCAACAAAGTTTGTAGGTTAAGAAAGTCATCATATGGGCTCAAACAGGACAACCGACAGTGGTTTACAAAACTCAGCAATATACTACTCTCCTTGGGCTAAAAACAATTCAAAAATGATTGTTGCAGTTTATGTTGATGACATATTGCTGATAGGTTCCAATCCAACAGAGATTGAGTATGTGAAACAACATTTAAACATACTCTTTGGTATTAAAGACCTTAAAAGGTTAAACTACTTCCTTGGTTTGAAAATCAGCAATATACCAGAAGGTGTTGTAGTACTCGCACAAAAAAAGTTCACTACCGCCTCCAAGAATGTGGTAATCTTAGCCTGAAAACAGCTAACAGACATTCTCACTAAGATTATCCACTCACCTCAAAAACAGAATCTTCTTGCCTAGGGTTACTTATAACAGATTAAATATGAGAAGAGAGAAAGGGAAGAAAACTTACATACGAGGTTCAAACCTTGTTTGAATCTAACCGGAAGCAAGCCAACAGAGACGCTCACAAAATCGGAAGCTCTAATGGAGGCAAAGACGTGTGTTTAAGGTTGCTGATGTAGAACTACTGAGTACTGTATGGAAGGTAAAGTGATCGCCCTTTGTCCAAAAAACAAAAGGATAGGAACCGAAAACGGACACAGTGCTAAAAAATATTTTTTAATGAAGCCAGATTGACCATATCCAAATCCAAAAGAAAACCTGGAAATGATTACTTTAATTGTGCTCTAATATTATATTAAATATAATTAAGTTAATTATATATTTTTTCCTTAATAATTATATTCTTGTTTACACAAAAAGTTATATATATTGAAGCAAAACCTCCAAAAAGATTGATTCAAAAAAAAAAAAAAAAAGGAAGCAAGAAAAGAAATTCTTGAAATACAAGCTTGAAAACCAATTTGAGTACATTGTATGTGTTCAAACCTCAAAGTGTGATACTGTAATTGCTAGTAGATTATTAGCATACAGTAATTATTACCACAAATTCAATGTCTAGATTGGGCAACAAATAGATTAAAATAATACAAATTTTGGCGTTATTGGACGAAAATAATATGATTTTCTTTCTTGAAGCCAGCAGTATGAAATTTAACATTATTTAACGCCAATAGAATACCACTAAGTTAAGGGTCCGTGACTTAGTGAAACGATAACATGGCATGAGAAGTCTCTGACTTGGACGACATAGTTGAAAATTTCACTTTAACTTGATTTTCACTCTATCATCCACGTTAGTAACTTCATGTATCACGTCATTTCTATGCCGAGTCATAACTCTTTAACTTGATGGTGTTCTGCTAACGTTAGATAGGATTAAATTCATACTACTAGCATTAAAAAAATTATATTATTTTAATTTAATACCCCAAAATTCAGATTATTTCATCAAAAATACTATATATCTTCAATAGTTTAAACACTACATGATCATCAAATGATAGAAGGTTTTGGTACACGATATAAAAGATGTCCTATTTAGTCCAATTCAATACATTATACAGTATGATTTAATCGGGACAAAAAATAAATTATATAATTTGAAATTATCAGTTAGAATTAGGTTTTAAGTATATAAGGAAAAAGTTCTAAAAATCACCCATCTTTCCTCTAAAGTTTTGAAAAGTCATTTAACTTAAAAAGGGTTTCAAAAACTACTAAACTTTAAATTTGAGTACAAATAATCACTAAACTTAATTGTATTCTACACCTTACTAATTAAAGATATTTACTATTAATTTTTTCTAAATAAAATCAAAACAATTCCTTTTTGGGAAGATAAAAAGAAAAGTCAGATAAATAAAATTTTGGAAGATAATATTAACATAATATTTAAATCACTTAGAAAAGTTTATCACTAAGATAATATTATCCATAAATCAATAAATTAAGAAAAAAATCTAAATATACCTAGTTAATAAAATATAAACAAGATTTATATATATATATATATTGAGAACCAAGCTAGGACGCTCTTTTAAGATTCACTTTTAGGACCATTACTACTATGTATTCACTTTTGTTTTTGGGTTAACATCGCCCACAATTCAGCACTTTTTTTTTTTTTTTGTTGTGATAAAAAAAAAAACAGTTTATTTTTTTAATTTTAAATTTCCCTAAAATATTACTCCTTCCATATTCATTGTCAAAAATATTCATTGGTCTACTCTCATATTATTGTCAAAGTTTACTTTTTAAAAACTGAACCTTGTTGTTATTGGTTAAAAATTCATTTCAGTAATACATTTAATACTGAAACTTTATATTAAAAATTTATACAATTATTAAAGGAAACACCATAAAATATGCTCCGTAATAGTAATATTTATAAAATTTAAGACTATTAAAAAGGGACACCTTTAAATATACAAGCTTGGATTTACACGCAATTCATGCAAGTATATAAAAGAGTATTGCAATTATATCGAGATAGGGAGAAAAAATATTAATAATCTTTTTAGAATTAAAAATTTAAAATAAAAAAATCATTCATGTGGTCTTAAATATTGTTTCCATTCCTACTAAATATACATAATTTATTAAATTAAAAATAAATGACATTTAAAATTAGTACTTTGATTAAAAAATAAAATAAAATATACGATAAATAAAATTAATGATTAAATAAGAAAAACACCCATAGTGAAAGATAAGATAATGTATTGGTGGAGTAATAAATTGAAAACATAATAATCATATATACACTAATGGCTATGTGAAAATATTCTATTCTGATTGAAATAGCATTGAGAAAGATACATGAAAGAAGGAAATATTATTTTGATTAAAAAAATATAGGTAAAAATAAATATAAAAAGATAAAGAAAATGACTATTTATCTAAAAGATCCTAAAAAAACTGTAAATTTTAACTAAAAATGATAGCACTGACACCAATAGAAGTATAGGAGACACTCTTAATATTTGAAAGAAAAAAGGAAGAAAATATATAGAAGGAACTCAATTTTGTTCAGATTAAAAACTTTTGTTAACATAATCTTCTATAGGAATCGCTTAAGAAAATAATTTTTTTAGAAAATAATTAATTTTATATTGTTATAATATTATTAATCAACACGATTATAGAATCTCTAAATTGTGAAGTTTAAAATTACTTTAAAATATGTGAAAACATAAAGATATATTTATGAAGAAGTAATAATAAAAAATAGAAAAGAGATTAGACATAAAAGGATTTAAGTTACTAAGAAAATGAATGTCAACTCTTGTAATGAAAATTGGAGGGGTACCTTGACATCCAATGTTGTACGCTTCAACTTCTTTCAATCTGTTTAAAAAAATTAAAATCATGTGATTATATTGACAAAGAATATTGTAGGGGGTCTTAAAAATACAATAAGAGCCATGTTAGATAAATAAAATCATAAATGAGGGATTATGAAGAATAGGAGAGAAGAAATTGAATAGTAAAAGTTGTAATATTTGGTGGGTTCTAACCATAAAAGTGGGTAAGTAAATATTAATATATATATATAAGAATATATAAAATTATTTACACAAATACCAAGATTAGAATCAATAACTTGTGAAAAAGAAACGTACTTATTCTATCATTTGTAATTTGAGGTGTATGTATATTGGCAGTAAAAGAAAATAATTTTTTTATCAAAAATAATAAAGAAAATAGTTTTTTTAATAAAAAAAGAAAATTATTTTTAGAGGTAAGGTTGATGGAGGTTTAGGTTAAAATAAAAGGTGGGAGTAGAAAGGTGGCTAAAGTTTATATATATATATATATATATGTATATATATATATATATATATATATATATATATATATATATATATATATATATATATGTATATGTATATATATATATGTATATGTATATATATATATGTATATGTATATATATATATATATATATATATGTATATATATATATATATATGTATATATATATATATATATATATAGCGAGGAGAGAGATAGGGGTGAGGAGGATCAATTACAATCCGATTTTTATTACTTTTTTCATTCTATCGGATAAGAATATTTTATTTGTGTAAATTAAAAATGGATAAAAATACTGGCGAGACTCCACAGTATTCATGTTCATTTTTTTAAAAAAAAAGCTGACGGACGTTAATAGATAGTACATTATATTAGCATGCATGGATCATATGTGAAAATTTAGGTCAAAATGTATTGAATTTTTAACAACAGATATTACACTTACCTGGAAAGTAATCAAATTCTCCATGCACATCATCATAATCTTCATGCTGGTCTGCATTGGCGTAAATCTTCAACAAATCCAAAGGAGAGTTAGAGAGAAATTATACACAATTACCAAACTATAAAATAATCTTCATGCTTGGTCTGTTGGCGTAAATCTTCAACAAATCCAAAGGAGAGTTAGAGAGAAATTATACACAATTACCAAACTATAAAATAAATAAATAAACCAATCATTTCATTAACTCACAGTTAAATTGAATCATATATACATGTGCTCTGAAAATGTTAGACGTGAGTGATTTTTTTAATTAAATTTTTTATTTAATGTTTTTGGAAATAATTATTTTGATGTATGAGTAACTAATTCCTATAAATTTATGCAAAATAAGGGTATAATTGACAAATTAAAATTTATACGAGTAATAAAAAGGCCTTACCTTTATATATAACATAGATAAGTTTAATGATCTAATAATTTGTGACTATTTTATCCTTAAGATATAAGTTATATTAAGGGTAAAAAAAGAAAAGGCAAAAGTTATACAACAATAGAGAAGTCTTGGCCTTATATATAACATAGTTAGATAGATGGATATATAAAACGAATAAATTATCCAAATTTTATATGTTATAAGGGTAATTTATATCAATAATATTTATTTATTTATCCAAGGTCCAAACATTAAATTTAGACTTTATGTATTTAATTTTCCTATTATCAAGGGTAGTTTATATATAAAAAAATCTTCATGTATATTTATAATTATAATTATGTTAGATTAAAAATACTTAATAAATTTGATAAAAAAATTAATGGGACTTGGGTACGGGTAAATAGAGAGAGAGAGAGAGGAAACTATAGAAAGGGGAGGGGAGGGTAATTGGAGAGAGAGAGTGAGAGGCAGACGGAAACTGCAGATAGAGGGGGAGGGGAGGTAACTGGAGAGAAAGGGGGAGAGGAGGGTAATTGGAGAGAGAGATGGATTAATTATATTAAATAATAAAAGAATGACACTTTTATCCTTAAAATTTAAGTTAAAGAAGGGGTAAATATGACAGATTGAAATTTATACAGCATATTACTCTTCTCTTTATATATAACATAGATTTGTTAACTTCGGCACTGATTCATATTACAGCAATCAACACATATTTTTTTAAAAAGAAAAATAAGTTAATTGCATTTGAAAAAAAAAGAAAAAAGGAATAATATTTATTGAATTTCCAAATTATCGAATTTTTTAGTGCTAAGATTAGATTGCTTATGTTTACAATGTAGTTTACTGAGTATAATATTTTTCCAACTTAATTTAGTATAATATTTTTCAAACTTATTTTTCGAGATTTGAATGCTTATGCATCCTAACTAGATTGTAGATAATTTTAAGTTTTGTAGTCTTGAGTTCAAATTTCTTTAAAATTATATTCATTTAAATTTATTTTCGTCACCAAATAAATAAAGTCATAATAATCGGCATGTGATATTTTGGTGTGTTTATTATATTAGGTTAAATTGTTCATATTAATAATTACAAAAAAATGTTGTTTGCCATTTGGAGTTTCGGTTAGTTGACGTTGATGATTTTTAGTCCTTAGTTCATAAAAAATAGTTCATGAATTTTCACACCATATTTTTTAATATGAGTCCATTCCCAACCAATTGAATTTTTTGAGATTAGAATGTTAGATTATAATTCAACGATCAGTTTATATATGATTAAATATGTATCGTAAGGACTAGTATAATTGTAGTCCAAACTAAAAGTGATCTAATAAAGATACAATTAATTGGGTTCTAATATATCTAGTAGGGTGTGGGTCTTACATGTTTAGAGACCGATGACCTACTACTTGTTTTATGATGGGCGGAACAGTAGTGTATCAAAACCCTAGAAGGGTACAACTACAAAATAAAGGTTATGGTTCCCGAGGTTGCACGTACGAATTGATTCTCCCTAACATCCCATTATCGGAGAGATTGTGAGATTACGAGAAAATCTAAAGGTTCTCTTAACAGTTCGTGTAAATCTGGAAGACCTAATCACATCATTCAAGGAGAACTAATGTCAACTATGGATTCAGGTACGTTTTATTAACTTTTCCTTCGATTAGACATATTGGATTCTGGATTCATAATAATGGACTTTATTATGATTTTCCCTAACAAGTGGTATCGAGCCTTCCTTATGTTGAATCTTTAGAACAATTCGGATTAATTTTGGTGTTTATTCAAATTGCGAATTTTGCTTGATTTCGTTCTTTTCCGCTGTATAACCGCCAACTTTGATTGCTTCAATTTGCAATTATTTGGTTCTGTTTGTTCCAAGTTTATTCTTAATGCATTATTCAGGTTAATTATGCAAGTTTAATTGATTATTTATGGTTCTATGCGTGAGGTTATTTACAATTTCTTTTCCGCACAAGAACCCTAAAAATTTCGGTACTTTACTTGCAAAATTGGGTTAATTTCGACCTTCTCTAGCTAAATTAACTAAAGGATATTGTTTACTGCATCCTATAGCATGATTATGTACATTCAATTAAGGATTTTTAGTATTAATCATAGGTTTAATTGGTATTGTGTTTCCGCGGACTTCAAATCCTAATTTCGGTTGAGATGTGCGAAAATCGGGTCTTAGTTCTACTCCTTTTCTAAACTTTATAGAGGGGTTTTGGTAGAATCATGCTTTTAGTAATTTAGATGATTTTTATTGTAATTTATCGTGCCAAATAGCATGATTTTCACAGCTATTGTGATTTGGGCGAAAAACCCTAATTTTCGGTACTCAAACTGAGAAATTGGGGCTTAATTCCTTTAGTTTAATGCAAATTGAGTTAGGGCTTTTGTTTCTGGAATGTTTAATCATGATTTGGTGTTTTCAATTTCTATTTTCATTGATTAAAATTTCTGGGTAAATTTGGTTGTAAGAACCCTAACTTTCGGATATAAAATTGCAAAATTGGGACTCAATTCGGTTGCGTTGATGGAAATTAACTTGGGGCTTTTGATTCTGGCAAGGTTAATTATATTTTGGAGCCTTCAATTTTAATTTTCATTAATTTATTTTTTGATTAGACACATGCGATTATTGATTTAGGGGTTTTGATTGTGAAATTGTGGCTGATTTTAAAATTCTTTTGGCAAAATTGATTTAGGGGTTTTGTTTGTTATATTTTTGGACATATTTTGGTTTATTCAATTTTGAGTTTTATGAAATATTTTATTTTTGGCAAATTTTCGATTGAATTTTTGTAATTTTATGTGGTTTTCTTGAAGTATTTAAGAAGTTTGAAGCAAATCATGTTTAGTTACATGAAAATTATTATTTAAAGCTTATTTCGGAATAATGTTAAGCTCAAATATTGCGGGTATGGTTGTTTATGTTTTCGATTAATTAATTAAGACAACATGTCACCAAAGTGACCTATCTTATTAAGATTAATTATTTAAAAATATAAATGGTGTATATTCATGCAATTTATGTTAATATTGTTCGGCCTAAAGTTCAGTGTTGATTTAAATTGTATAAATTTGTGGTGATAAACACGTGATAATTATTTGGTTTTGCATGTGATTATTGAATCGGCCAAAAGGAAGATTCTTTAATTGATATGCTTTTATTATCAGTGTTTGATTACTGCGCCAAGATATCACTAAGAAGTTAGTATTTTCATCTAAAGATGGAATATTAATAGAAAATTGGTATCTTGATATGGGATTTCACCTTATTTGAACATATTATTATTATTATTATTTTAACTAAGTTTTAAAGTTTAAGAGCATGCTGTAACTATCTTCTTTTCCTTTGATATAGCCGTCTCTAATTCTGCTAATATCACTGTCAACATTAACTCTATTCCTATGCTGAATGACTCTAACTTTAAGTCATGGCAAGAGAACCTTTTAATTATTCTCGGAGTCATGGATCTCGACCTTGCATTAAGGGTGGACTCTCCCGTTAAACTTACTGCTCAAAGTACCTCTGATCAAAAGAGGGAATATGAAAAGTGGAAGAGATCAAATCGCATGTGTCTGATTATCATAAAGAAAGTCATTCCTGAAGCATTCAGGGGTACTATATCTGAAGATAAAAATACGGCTAAGGATTTCCTTACTAAAATTGAAAATAGGTTTGCCAATTACGAAAAGGCTGAAATTGGTACGCTCTTGACAAACCTAATTTCGATGAAGTATAAAGGTAATGGAAACATCAGGGAGTACATCATGGAGATGTACTATCAAGCTTTGAAACTAAAAGCACTTAAACTTGACCTCTCTGAGGCCCTGTTAGTGTATTTAGTTTTGATATCTCTTCCAACAAGTTTTAACCAGTTTAAGGTGAGGTACAACTGTCAGAAGGAGACTTGGTCTCTAAATGAGCTGATCTCACACTATGTTAAGGAAGAGTTGTAACGCCCCCAAACCCCATAATCACCCGGTTAATCCTAAGGACTGATTAACTAGTGATTAGCGCAGCGGAAATATAGGTTAGAGACGTTACCGCTGTTCCAAACAAGGAACAAGGCAACATTTAGATAGATTACGTGCAATACTTGATAAGGTCTGAATTCGAAAGTAAAGCGTCCGACGAAAACAGCATAAGCAGAGAAAATAAATACATGCCGTCAGGGTAATGACTTAAAACACAACCAAAATAACTCCAGACACGACAGGTCACCACTGTGAGCCCCTAAGACACTTCGACCAGTAGATAACCTACTTCTTGCTCCCTTCTAGAGTAGCTTTACCTAAAACAAAACAGATCAAACATTTCGAAATAATGAGCCAAAGCTCAATACGCTTATCCATGTACTGTAAATAATTAGGTGAAGATATATGATTTGAGCGCATGCATTTCAATTCATTTATAAATCAGACGGGAAGAAGATAGTAAAACAATTATTCATTTATTATCTGAGTGGCTCCTTACGATCATCAGTTTCCCTAAATATGCGCATACCCAGACCGATCGGCAAAGTCTGGTTGATAATGGCCAAATATATATGATATGATATGATCATGATAACATGATTGATATGGGGTGGGCCACATAATTAGGTGACAAATAGCATTTGAAATAGTTCATTTCATTAAGCAGACCATTTGATATTGTTATGTATAAACATATGGGTTTTCGTAAGGTACAAACAATAAACGTACCTTAATTAGTGGAAATATTCTTTCTGATCCCTTTGAAGCTGCTGACTCGGATGAACGACGTAGATGCCTTAGCAAAATAAGGTGTTTCATTAATAGGTTCAATACTCTTAGTAATCAAATTTATTATCGTTATTATTGTCATCGCTATCGTTATTACTATTGTTATCATTTACATTATTTCCCTTTTTTTTGTAACTTTCCATGATTAGATGAATTCATGAAGGCAAAAATTACTTCTTTCCTTCATCCCTCAAAATGACTTATTTTCTTTAATCTTCCCAAAATCACTCATTGTCTTCAACTTCTTACAATCATTCAACTTACCTATTCTCCTTAATTCACAATATTAATCTACATCCTCATAGCACAACATGCGTGCCCACTTTAGTTAATCTCTTCCTCCAAAATTTTCTAATAAACTCGAGTCATCACGAAAACGAAATTTCCTTTGCTTTGGAAGTCATCACGGACCTCCCCACGGCCAGCGGAGGTCAATGGCCAGTTCTAGAGGTCATCAAGGGCCTTCCCACAGTCTGTGGGAACTTCTGATGGCCACCACGGGTTATCCCACGGCCTGTAGGAGCACCCGTGGTGGGTGCTTTGGGTCAATTAAGTCGCTGCTGGCCACCACGGCCAATCCCACAGACTGTGGGGACACCCGTGGTGGGTGGCAGAGTCTTCCAACTCTACTTTCTTATGCTCTACGAATTTTTTTGTCTGGTAATATCTCTATGAAAGGTTTACTTTGCACATTTCACATCATTTTAAGTATCATATTAGCCCACTAAAACCCATTAAAAGCACATGCAAGATAATTACTTCTCATACCAAGATTTGGGGCAACCTGAGTTAACGTTTCCAATCAACGATCCCCAAAAGTACAATACTAACTATGTAATCTGATTTTGCATAATAATCCCTTGCATGCAACCTCTAACTAATTATTTCTAAAAATTAAATGAATTAATTACTTGAAAGTTGAGGTTTTTACCCAAAACTCACAAGAAAATGAGGGTTTTATGGTGGAATGGGGTGGCTGATCGGAGCTCCGGTGGCTGCGGTGATTGGCGGCGACGACCGGCGGCGGCAGAAGGTGGTGACCGGCGACGACTGGCGGCTGGCCTGGCGGCAGGTGCAGCAGCAGGTGCAGGTGCAGCACAGCAGCAGGTGCAGCAGCGAAAACAGCAGCGGTGGCTGGCTTCGCGGTGGCCAGCGGCTGGTGGCTCCGGTGATGGCGACCAGAGGAGCTGCTGGTGGTGGTGGTGGTCAGTCTGGCTGGACAGTGGAGGAGGTTGAGTGAGGGAGGTGAGTTTTGTTGGGAAGGGAAACAATGATGAATGTGGGGTTTTTGAGATGTTTGGGGGTTTAAATAGGCAACATTTTGAATCTGAAATATCTCTCCTCAATCTGAATCCAGCCCCTTTTTCTTTTTTATTTGCTTGATTATTGGGCCCTTCACTCTCTTCAAGCCCAATTACCCTAATAGCTAAGCCCAAGTCAAAAGAATGTCGGTTTTATGAATTCCCGACTTGAATAATCATTACAAACTTTAGGCGTATGAATTATTATTATTATTATTATTATTATTATTATTATTATTATTATTATTATTATTATTATTATTATTATTATTATTATTATTATTATTATTATCTTGAACCATCACAAAGCATACTTTATTTGCTTATTTATTTATTAACCTATTTTTGGCCAAGCGTCGTTATAATCATCCGAGTCCTGCAACACATAAAATGGTTAGTTGTACAAGAACATATATATATATATATATATATTATTATGAGAAACGAAAGTGTGCATTGAAGTGCACGCGCTCATTAATATTTATTAATCTTTGTTAATGTATTGGTTTAATGTCGGAGCATTACAAGAGGAAAGGTTGAAATTAGATAAGACTAAAAGTGCTCATCTTGCCTTAACCTCTAAGTCCAAGAGGAAAAGGGTCAAGAGTAAGGAAGCTGTAGATAAGGCACCTCATAAGAAACAACAGAAGGCAAAACCGGCTGCTGAAGCTGATAAGGGTTGTTTCTTTTGCAGTGGTGCAGATTATAAGAAGAAGCAATGCACCAAATATCACGTTTGGCATGCTAAGAAAGGTATGCTTCTTGGTTTGGTTTGTTTAAAGGTTAATTTAGCCTCAGTGCCTAGACATACATGGTGGATGAATTCGGGTGCAACTACTCACATTAATGTGTCTATGCAGGGTTGCCTGAGTCACCGAAAACCCAGTGATGGTGAAAGATACATCTACGTGGGAGACGGTCAGAAAGTTGTGGAGGCAATTGGAAAGTTTAGATTATTGTTAAAGACTGAATTTTATCTAGATCTTAATGAAACTTTTATTGTACCGTCATTTAGACGGAATTTGATTTCTGTTCCCATTTTAGACAAATGTGGTTATCATTGTTCATTTGGAAATAGAATATTCAGTTTGTTTCATGATTCAAAATTGGTTGGATCCAGTTCTTTATTGCATGATGATAGTCTATATTTATTTGAAACAATTGCTTCATATTCTGAATCCCTGGATTTAAGTACACGAGGCATAAACAGAAAATTAACCAATGAGAATTCTCTTGCATTATGGCACAAAAGGTTGGGTCATATCTCCAAAAGGAGATTAGAAAGACTCGTGTCAGACAGAATTCTTGAACCTTTAACTTTCACAAACATGGACGTGTGTGTTGATTGTATAAAAGGTAAACAAACCAATAAAAGGAGATTTGATGCCAATAGATCATCAAACGTCTTAGAACTTATTCATATGAACATTTGTAAGCCTTTTCCAAATCCTTCTTGGAAAGGTCAACAATATTTTATAACGTTTACAGACGACTATTTTAGATATGGTTATACATATCTTATTCATGAAAAATCCCAGTCACTTAATGTGTTCAAAAATTTTAAGGCTGACGTTGAAAACCAATTTGGCAAAAGG
Source organism: Talinum fruticosum (assembly GCA_021018815.1). NCBI lineage: Eukaryota > Viridiplantae > Streptophyta > Magnoliopsida > Caryophyllales > Talinaceae > Talinum > Talinum fruticosum. The sequence goes on along the minus strand of JAITYX010000098.1, from coordinate 383,441 downwards.
ATAAAAAGTGTCAGATCTGACCGTGGTGGTGAATACTATGGTTGATATGACGGTTCAGGTGAACAACGTCCAGGACCATTTGCAAAATTCCTAGAGGAATGTGGTATCGTCTCACAGTACACCATGCCTGGTTGACCCACAATGAATGGTGTTGGTGAAAGGCGAAACCGGACTCTTAAGGACATAGTGAGGAGTATGATTAATCACTCTACCTTACCAGAGTCGCTCTGGGGTGATGCACTTAAAACTACAGCTTACATTCTTAACAGAATTCCAACTAAAGCGACTACTAAAACCCGTTATGAACTTTGGATTGGCAAGAAGCAAAGTCTAAATCATCTTCATATTTGGGGATGTCCCGCTGAGGCACGGCTTTATAGGCCAAATGAGAGAAAACTAGACTCTAGGATAGTTAGTTGTTATTTTGTTTGATACGCTAAAAAGTCAAGGGGTTTAAGTTTTTTGATCCCAAATCTAAGTCATTTTTGAGACCATAAATGCTAGATTTCTTGAGGATATCGAGTTTGAGGGGGAGATTCAGTTAGAGACATTGTCTTTGAAGAGGAATATGTTCATATCCCTACAGGTGTCATTAGCATTGACCAAGGTTCTACACTTGACCTTGTTTCTGACACACCACAAGATAATGTTGATGAACTTGAACCTCCTGTACATGTAGTTGTTCCTCAAGAACAAACTCTTCCTCCTCAAGAACCTATGATCTACTAGAGTAAGGAGAAATGCGGTGCCAGATGATTATATCGTATTTCTTCATGAACATGAGGTAAACATTGGTTTGATGGAACCTGATTCTCATCAAACTAGCGAAAGTTCTAACTCTCAAGAGTGGATAGATGCCATGAATAATGAGATTATGTCCTTAGTGATGGAAGATGATCCGCTCAACTTTCGTCAGGCCATGGAAAGTGAAAATTCTCAGAAGTGGCTAAATGCCATGAATGAGGAAATGCAATCCATGAAGGACAATGATATATGGAATCTCGTCCCTTTGCCAGAAGGTGCGAAACCCATTGGTAATAAATGGATATTTAAAACCAAGAGAGATTCAAATGGCAATGTGGAGAGATTTAGGGCACGCCTTGTTGTGTAAGGTTTTACACAAAAGGAAGGTATTGATTATACAGAGACTTTCTATCCACTTTCTTCGAAAGACTCTTTAAGGACTATAATGGCATTAGTTGCGCATTTTGATCTTGAGTTACATCAGATGGATGTGAAAACAGCATATCTTAATGGTGACATTGATGAAACTATATATATGAGGCAACCAGAAAGCTTTGTGGTTGGAGACCCAAAGAATATGGTTTGCAAACTAAAGAAATCCATCTATGGACTCAAACAGGCATCTCGCCAGTGGTATGTGAAGTTTCACCAAGTAGTTTTCTCGTTTGGTTTTGAGTTGAATTTACTTGATGAATGCATATATCATAAGTTCAGTGGAAGCAAATATACTTTTCTGGTTTCATATGTCGATGACATATTGCTTGCCAGCAACGATATAGGCTTATTGCATAAAACCAAGAGATTTCTATCAAAGAATTTTGAGATGAAAGATCTTGGTGACGCCTCTTTTGTATTAGGTGTCAAAATACATCGAGATCGCTCTCAAGGTATTATTGGGTTGTCACAAGAGAGTTATATCGAAAAGGTATTGAAAAGATACGGCATGCAAGGTTGCAAACCAGGAGACACCCCTGTGGCTAAGGGAGACAAGTTTAATCTCACACAGTGCTCTAAGAATGATTTTGATAAAAGGGAATGGAAAAGGTTCCCTATGCATCAACAGTAGGTAGCCTGATGTATGCCTAAGTCTGCACTCGTCCAGACATTGCATAAATTACAGGAATGCTGGGGCGATACTTAAGCAATCCAGGGTTAGAGCACTGGAGAGCAGTCAAAAGGGTATTGCGGTACTTATAGACGACAAAAGGGTACATGCTCACATATAGGAGATCATATCAGCTTGAGATCATTGGGTACACTGACTCTGATTTTGCCGGATGCATGGATAGCATGAAGTCTACATCGGGCTTCATTTATCTATTAGCTGGAGGTGCCATCTCCTGGAAGAGTGTCAAACAATCCATTACGACTCCTTCCACTATGGCAGCAGAGTTCATTACTTGCTATGAGGCATTTAGTTATGGGATGTGGCTGCGAAATTTTATAGTGGATACTGTTCATAGACCACTTAAACTATTTTATGACAATAAATCTACAGTCATATTTTCCAACAACAACAAGAGTTCGAGAAAGTCAAAGTTTGTGACTCTCAAATTCTTAGTTGTGAAAGAAAGAGTTCAGAGTGGAGAATTGTCAATTGAGCACATTAGTACAAACTCTATGATTACAGATCCGCTTACTAAGGCGATACCACCCAATCGGTTTCATGAGCATGTGGCTCATATGGGTGTTGTGTCTTCTTTTGAGGATATTCGGTTTTAGTGGGAGTTTGTAATTTAGATGCACATTTGACTTATGTAATTTGGTTTTTAGTTATGAGGATATTTTCTGTAGAAATAAAGTTACATTAAATTTTTCCTTATACTCCATTTATATTTTGGATCTCACTAATGTTTAAAGTGGACCAATTGAAAATAGACATGTTGAGATCACATCACATGAAATTTTCATGCTACACATCCACATTATAATCCATATCATTCTTTTGTATTAGCATAAGTGATTATTGATGGGTCGAGTTACGATGATGTAATGAAGGCCGCTTTGGTCCTATGTTGATATTATTTGTGGACGGGATTGGTTTAGATATATTGTTATAATGACAGTAATATTGAGCTAAAAATTTGGTTGATACATATTGTAAGGTTACATATAGCCCAAGTGGAAGATTGTTGGGGTATAATTCAACGATGAACTTATATATGATTAAATATGTAACATAAGGATTGTCGTAATTGTAACCCAAACTAAAAGTGATCTAATGAAGACACAATTAATTGGGTTTTAATATATCTAGTAGAGTGTGGGCCTTACATATGTAGAGACCGGTGGCCCACTACTGTTCTATGATGGGTATAACGAGTAGTGTGTCAAAACCCTAGAAGGGTACAACTATAAATAAAGGTTATGGTCCTCATGTTGCACGTACGAATTGATTTTCCCTTACATCCCATTATCAAAGAGATTGTGAGACTACAGAAAATCTAAAGGTTCTATTAATAGTACGTGTAAATCTGGAAGACCTAATCATGTCATTCAAGGATAACGGATGTCAACTATGAATTCAAGTACGTTTTATTAACTGTTCCTTTGATTCGACATATTAGATTGTGGATTCATAATAATGGACTTTTTATGATTTTCCCTCACATAGAATGCTTATACATCTCAGCACAAATTTGTAAATAATTTTATGTTTCTTAGTTTAAGTTTATATTCCTTTGAAATTATTGTAATAGTTTTTGTAGTCACCTGATAAATTCTTTTAAATTTAGTCCAATATTAATTGTTAAAAATATACAATTCTCTAGTCCCATTTAATAGTTAAAATATTAATTGTTAAAAATCACAGGCGGATGGAGGCTTTAGATAGCTGAGTGTGGTGCTGGATTATTGGACATGGAAGAAGAGTGGTACGTGCTTGATCAATGTCACTGCCTCTGCCTCTCTTTGATTGGGCAGGTAAGGAGTACGATGATAGTCCTCCGTGGATTTATAAGTTTTGTTATTATTCAGCGGTCTCATGTAATTGTCCATCATTTATCCCTCCACCACAAGTAACACACAACACAAGTTTGGCTGGGTTCTTGTCCCTCCATTGTTTCCCTATATGTTTGTTTGAAGGACCCATTATCATATTAATGAAAAAAATATCACATTTTTTTTATCAAAAAACAAATATGGATATGTTTATGTACTGTACGTTTAAGGGTATTTCTTATTTATAAATCACACTACTTTTTTTAGAAAACTTCAAACTACACAATGGTATACAATCATTCCTAAAAAAGGTTTTTCAAATAACAAATATCCTTAAAATATAGTGCACAAACATATACGTTTATAGTATCTCATATAATCATCTAAGCTTTTCAAAGTACAATTTATTTTAATTCGAAACTTGGACCCTTTTGCTCAGCTTTCTCCATTGTGAACTCCACATTTACAACCTCAAAAATATCTTTTACATATGCCAAAACGTGGTCCTCCAAGTTGGATATACAAATCCAACATACATTTCACAATCATAAACAATTCAAACACATTTACAACCAGTTCACAAAAACAACCATACAAAAGTTCATGAACAACCATAAATACATTATCCAAAAGTTCGCAAAATGTTCACCAATACAAAAAGTTCTGATGGGTATCGCGTTGATTTTCAGTGCTCGAGGTTGAGGGAGGCACACCATGCTCACCAATGAATACACTCTGCTCGCTGGTGCTATGGTCTTGGCTTTCCAAAGCTAGCTCCCTTGGAATGTTCTGTTAATAGCTGTTTCTTTCAACAGATCCTCGACGGATAAGTTCCCCTCCAAAGCTTGCACTACCTGCTCCCGAGAGAACCAGGAGTCAATGGTTTAATATTGGCACAAGTTGCAAGTTTGAAACACATAAGAAATAGGAAGGGAAGGGAGAGAGTTTTGAAAACTATTAAACCTCACAAGTCATTAACTGTAAGAAGCAAACTAAAAATGAATTCTGCATAAATCTTGCAATAACTACTAAAATCGGATCCTACTCACCTATTCTATGGTGGGGATTTGTTAGGCTAGCAGTTGGGCAATCTATTATTGGTTTACCTAAATATCTGCTTTGGAATCAACATTTGTCAGAAAAAATTCAGATCAAGTTCGATGAAGATCAACATAGTTACATAGATTGCAAGGAAAATAAAAATAAATCCCCACCCACCCTTTATCCATGACCACATGTTCTGAACTGTTGGGTTCTTGATTAGAAGAGGAAGAGCTTTATTAGTTTTCCTTTTTGTTTAGTTTTGATTGGTTGTTTGATTGTGATGTAGTTTGAAGACTCGGACACTCGCTCAATGCATTTCTGAGTTACATTACATGAATCAGGTATAACCATCTCGTATTTATAGAGTTTTGATTCCAAGGCATTCTCTATGTTTTAGAAACTTTCCTGAATGAAATGGTATCTTCTCTAAGTACTACAGCTTGCACTTCATATGTTTATTACGTTTCCTTAAGTGACTCAGAAAACTGATTCCGTGTTCCGAGTCCAAGCATCACTCAGATTTATCGCAGATTGAGTGAACTAGTGTCTCACCTTTTCTCACTCGAAACTGGCTTCGATTATAAGATCTATTTCGTTAGAGTCGAGTACTTCTAGTCTGTTTCATACTTAGTCTATATCAAGTTATCTCACTCGATATTCTTTACTTACCTTGATCTATCGCTTAGACTAAGTCAGATGGAATTTTGAGTTACATAGTTATTAGACTTAGAAAATTCCACTTCTCTTCCGACTCGGATAATTAGTTGATTAATTATCATAATTATTTTATTATCTGTGTCTAATCTTGGACCAAAGTATTTCATACTTTGAGAACCAAAATTGTTTTACTTTTGTAGGTTATTCAAACGAGGATACACTTTTCAAATCACAAAAGTAACCGGCTTCAAAAGGTCAAATCACCGGCAGACATGGCTTTTCACCCTCTCTACTCCAGTCCTAGAAGATAGTGTCGGAGCTGTCTGTTTCCAAATCTGGAAAACTGAGACACCAAGCTTAACGGTGGTTTTCACCTTATCTCTCAAGACACCGCTAGTAGTTTTGGGACTTCCAAGAGAGTTAAACCGTTGTCCAACATTCACATTACAACGGATACTTTCTGAGTGACTCGAAAGCTTCTATCAACGGTTACGAGAGGACTCTCAATCAGCAGATGAAGATAAAGGCTACTCTGCCTAGTCATCTATAAATAGAAGCCACTTCACAAGACTTGAAGATTGCCGAACCTACTGTTAATATACATACTTGTGCAAAGTCTTTGTATTCATTCTCAATCTTCTACTTACAACTTCTATTCCGTAATTCATTAGCTTCGAGTTGTAAGGTCTTGTACTCGGTTACAAACTCTTTCTTACTTTCTTTGTAAGGTCCCTTGACTAAGCTGTAAGGGTGAGCTCAGCTTAGTTGTCCCTAACTGTAAGGGTTATCTCAGCTAGGAAGTACTAGATCAGATAAGGGAATTTCGAGTCTAGGAAAACTTGTAAAGAGTTGTCTAAGGGAGTAACTCAGGTTCGATCAGTTCACGGTATTTTGTGGACTCAAAATAGTGGATTTGACTTCGTGTGCTGGATTGACACGGTCCGTGGTTTTCTGCCCCAGGAGGGTTTCCACGTAATCTCTAAGTGTTTACTTTCTGAGTTCATTCTAGACTCGAGACTATCTTAAAGCATTTGCTTTTCTTGCCATTTCTATCTATTCGGTCTTTCCGAGTCTCTACTTTTCTGACCCTGTTTTGACTCGGAACCGCATTCCGTAGTTTACTTGGCAAAAGAGTTTGAATTTCCTCAAGATCTCCTCCTCACCCTATTCACCCCTCTCTAGGGTGACTCAGACTCTCCCGAGCAAACCTTCAATTGGTATCGAGCCTAGCCTTTCAGAAAGGATCTAACCATCCAAAGGTCTAAAGATCGAATGGCTCGGAACACCGGAGAGTTCGATGAAGGTAGATCTTCCAACAGGCCACCAAAATTCAAAGGATCAAACTTTGGGCATTGGAAGAAGCTTATGGAATGTTTCCTCATGGATCATGATGAAGATGTATGGGAAATCATACAACAAGGAAACTACATTCCAATGAAGACAGAGGAATTCAGAATCATTCCCAAGACAAAGGCTGAATTCACTCCAGGCGAAGCAGAGAAGTTCATGAAGAACTTCAAGGCAATGAACATTCTGATGAGCCATCAACTCAGAGGAATACAATCGGGTGTCTGCACTGCGATACAGCAAAAGAAGTGTGGGACACACTGGTCAACACTTATGAAGGCACAAGCCAGGTCGGACAAGCAAAGATTAGTCAATATCTTCATAAATACGAGCTATTCAAGATGGAGTCGAAGAAAACATCACTCAGATGTTCATCCGGTTTACTGAGATTACCAACAATCTCAAGTCTCTGGGTAAGAAAATCTCACACGAGGAAATATGCAGAAACATACTCGAAGTCTGCCCAAAAGAAGATGGGGTCCGAAGGTGACTGCCATAGAAGAGGCTCAGAACCTCTCACTCATAAAGCCAGATGTGCTCATCGGAAAGCTTCTAACACGAAATCCATCTAGAAGAAGAGGATGCTGAGGGCAGTTCCAAAAAGAACATAGCACTGAAAGCCTCAGAATCTAAAGAAGCAAATCTGAGCTCATCCGACTCAGAAGACGATCCCGTGGCACTCATTACAAGAGGCTTCAAAAGAATAATGAAGCACAAAAGATGGAACAAAAGGCCAAAGGAAGAATTCTACAAGAAAGATAAAAGAGACAGAAAAGGTAAGTATTCTTCTCCCTCAAAGTTATCTTTATCTAAGAATTCTGGGTGTTTCGAGTGTGGCAGCAAAGACCACATAGTCAAGGACTGTTCGAAGAGGAAAAGGGACAGAAAGAAGAAGAAGGCCATGATTGCAACATGGAGCGATGAGGACTCATCAGAAGATGACGAGGACTCGGACGACTCGAAGTGTTTGATGGCAATGTCTGACTCGAAGCTGAAAGAGAGTCGGACTCGGACTCGAACAATGAGGAAACTAATCCTCAAGAGGTAATTGACTATTTCCTCAAATTCTCCAAAGTTGATTTAGCTAGATACATTTTTACTTTGGAAGAAAAGTTCAATTCTGATTCTTCCCATTTCAAAGAACAACTTGAGTCAATTTCTTCGAGAGCACTTCTTTGAAAAATGAATTGGAAAAACTAAGACTCGACACTCGAGAGAACTCGAGACTAGTGCTCAAACTAATGAGACTGAGTCTGAGTTACTTAGGAAAGAAAATAAGCAACTAAAACAGAAGCTCACTGAGTCTCAAGATCTGATTTTAAAACTTACTCAAGGTCAGAAAAACCTTGACATGCTCTTAGGATCACAATGTGTCTCCTTTCGAAAAGAAGGTCCTGGTTTCAACAAAGAAGAGGAATCCAACTCCTACTCGGATCTATTTAAAAATGATTCTAGAACTGTGAAGTTCAGGAAAGCTGAGCACGGTCCCATTCACAGAAATGAAGGGAGGACTAAGCCCAGAACTGTTTACAAAAAGAAACCATTCTCTCCTGTTTCAAAAGGAAAAGTTTTCAAAAAGAAAGAGACACAAACTCAGTTCTCCGAGAGGAAGACTCAGAATCGAGACAAAACCCAAAGTCATTCAAATCTGGGTTCCAAAACACCTTCTTCCTTAGAAAAGGACCACAGTAAGGAATGTTACTGGGTTCGTTAGAGGAAGTGAGAAGGGTTAGATTCTCTCTATTTTGCAGGTCACTCGGAAAAGATCAAAAGGACACTGGTACCTTGACAGTGGATGTTCACGCCACATGTCGGGAGATACAGGACTCTTTTATGAGTTGGTAAGACATGAAGGAGGAAAGGTCACATTTGGAGATGATAGCAAAGGCAAGATAGTGGGGATTGGCAAGATTGGAAAAGGAAGGAATCTGGTCAGTCCAGTCTACCTTGTCAAAGGATTAAAGTATAATCTACTCAGCATCTCACAATTGTGCGATAAAGGTCAAGAGGTAAGATTCACTCGGACCAACTGCTACATTTCTAATGTTACTACCAAAGAGATCAAGCTTTCAGGTAAGAGATCAGGTAATACTTACATCATTCCTCTTTCGATCCAAGTCAGAATTTATCTTGCTTAAAAGCATCTCTCCATGATGATTCATGGACTTGGCATCGTAGATTAGGACATATTAGCATGCATACAATAAAAAGCTGGCATCTCATAGTCTGGTTAGGGGTCTACCTAACTCGTGTTTTTGAGAAAAATAAAGTTTGTGAAGCATGCACCGGAGGGAAACAAGTCAGATCTTCATTCAAATCTCCGAAGACAGTTTCTACATCCAAAGTTCTTGAGTTACTGCATATGGACCTATGTGGTGAAATCCCCGTGAAGAGCCTCGGAGGTAAATCCTACATTCTTGTTATTATTGATGACTTTTCAAGATTTACCTGGGTGTGTTTTCTCAAGCATAAAAATGAAGCATTCAAGGAGTTTAGCAAACTCTATAAAAGATTCAAGTCGAGTCTCGGACTCAAATTCAAAGGATTCGAACCGACCATGGAAGGGAATTCGACTACTCGGAATTCTCGAGTTTTGTGACAAAAATGGAATCTCTCATAACTTCTCAACACCCAGAACTCCTCAACAGAATGGAGTAGTAGAGAGAAAGAACAGAACCCTTGAAGAAATAGCAAGGACGATGATGATTGAACACAACTTGCCTTACTATTTCCAGGCGGAGGCGATCAACACAGCCAATTACACTCGAATAGATGCCTCATCGGACCCATCCTGAAGAAAACACCTTATGAGCTCTACAAAGGGAAGAAGCCAAATATTTCCTATTTCGGACCATTCGGATGTAAATGCTTCGTTCACAACAACGGTAAGGATCACCTAACCAAGTTTGATGCTCGGTCGAGACGAAGGTATTTTTCTAGGTTACTCCTCTCATAGCAAAGCTTATCGCATTTTCAATAAGCGAACTAACAAAGTGGAAGAAAGCATCCACGTAGTGTTTGATGAGCTCGAACAGGAGAAGCCAAGTGAGTCGTCATACTCGGAACTGAAGCTCAGTAGAGATGATGACGAAGCCGAGCCTACAAAGACTCGGACTCAACCTGCTCGGAATGAAGTTACTCGAACGAGGAAACTCGGAATGAGACAACTCAAGAGCTCGCTCGGAACGAACAAGTTAATGAAGAGGGTCACTCGGAACAAGCTTCGAAGATCAAGTGGCTCAGCCCACAAATCTCGTAAATTAGAGAACTGGTAAAGCATTCAAATTTACATCCAGTCATCCCCAAGAAAACATAATTTCGGATATCAACGAGTGGAGTAAGAACTCGTTCCTCTCTACATAATCTATGTGCATTCACTGCATTCATTTCATTAAACGAACCCAAAAATGCACTAGAGGCCCTTAATGAACCTGAATGGGTAGAGGCCATGCAAGAGGAACTCAATCAATTCGAGAGAAACCAAGTCCGGACTCGACCAACCGACCTTCGACCACCCAGTTATAGGAACCAAATGGGTTTTCAAGAATAAACTGGATGAGGGTGGAGTAGTAGTTAGGAATAAGGCTAGACTTGTGGCTCAGGGATACAATCAAGAAGAAGGGATTGATTATGGGGAAACCTTTGCACCTGTAGCCAGAATTGAAGCTATCAGAATATCTGTTGGTATTTGCATCCAGCATGCATATTAAATTATATCAAATGGATGTTAAGTGTGCATTTCTCAATGGTTTTATTGAAGAAGAAGTCTATGTCGAACAGCCTCCTGGTTTTGAAAACTCAGAATTTCCAAATCATGTTTTCAAACTTCAAAAGGCTCTCTATGGTCTTAAACAAGCACCTCGAGCTTGGTATGAAAGACTGAGTAGCTTCTTGGTTCAAAATAATTTTAAAAGAGGTCAGATCGACAAGACTCTGTTCATAAAAACTAAGGGGAAAGATTTCCTTATTGTTCAAATCTATGTTGATGATATTATCTTTGGTGCTACTAATGAATTTCTATGCCGAGAATTTTCTGAGTTGATGAGTCAAGAGTTCCAAATGAGTATGATGGGAGAACTCAACTTCTTCCTTGGGTTACAAATCAAACAAGACAAAGATGGAATCTATGTCCATCAATCAAAATACATCAAGGAACTGCTGAAGAAATACAAACTCCAAGATGCAAAGCATGCATCTACTCCCATGAGCAGACGAGTATAAAGCTTGACTCGGACGAGAAAGGTAAAGCAATAGATCAGAAACTTTATCGAGGTATGATTGGATCTTTGCTATAACTTACTTCCAGCAGGCCAGATATAATGTTCGAGTGTTTGCCTATGAGGAAGATTTCAAACTAACCCAAAAGAATCACATCTCACTGCAGTGAAAAGAATATTCAGATATCTTGCAGGTACTCAAAATTTAGGTCTATGGTATTCCGGAGACTCGGAACCGACTCTTACTGGATACTCGGACGCAGATTACGCAGGATACAAAGTTGATCGAAAGAGCACATCTGGAGCTTGCCAATTTTTGGGTCAATCCCTAATATCTTGGCACTCAAAGAAGCAGAACTCGGTAGCTCTATCAACTGCTGAAGCTGAATATATTGCAGTTGGAGCTTATTGCGCTCAGTTTCTATGGATTAAGCAGCACTTGAAGGATCTTGGACTATTCCTCAACTCAGTTCCAATCAAGTGTGACAACCAAAGCGCAATCAGCATCACCAAGAATCCTGTCCAGCACTCGAAAACAAAGCATATCGAGGTCGGATATCACTTCTTACGTGATCACTCAGAAAAAGGTGATATTACACTTGAGTTCATTCCTACTATTCTTCAATTAGCTGATATTTTTACTAAGCCTCTTGGTGAAGATCAGTTTTGCTTTATTCGGAATGAGCTTGGTATGTTAAATGCTTAATTATGTGATATTCTTATTCATTGCAGAATTCTGTGTTATGTGTTTTCCCTTTAATAACCATTAGCTCAGTTGATTCAGTGATACTTGGGTTAATAGTTATTTTGTGTTTCTTAGTCACTCGGAAACCTATCCGAGTCAAACTCGGACGAAGAGAAACTTGGACCTCAAATCTTCTGAAACTATCTCTAGAGCAGTGGAGAGTTTCGGATTATATTTTCAAAATCTTCTCTCTCTCTTTCTCTCGAGCACTCGTGATTAGTCGATAGCCGTGGATCTCTAACCGCTGAAATCTTAACCGTTGAAGAGAACCGTCACACCGGTCTTCGATGACTGATGGACAAGCCGAGTCGAACGGAGTTATACTTAACCCTGAAATTTTTTCTCTCCTTTGTTTTGTCCAGACATCTTCCTTGTATTTTTTTGTCTCGTTGTTTTTGCTGAAAGGCAAGGGGGAGAAATAGGTCAGAAAACTTGTTGTCTAGTTTAGGGGAGCTTTCCCTCTCAATCTATGTAATTTTGTTAAGATCAATGAAGTAATGCTTTCTCTTCTATAACTTCGTGTTCACAATCTTTCCGAGTTAACATTAGCATATTTTTGCTTTTTGCTCTGATTGTTTTCGTTTTGCTCTAATACACTAAGTATACTTTACTTAATTTCTTTTATGAGCCACTATTCGAGTCAGATTCTTTTCACTAACAAAGTTTCTGTCTAAGGGGAGATTGAAGACTCGGACACTCTGCTCAACGCATTTCCGAGTTACATTACATGAATCAGGTATAACCATCTCGTATTTATAGAGTTTTAATTCCAAGGCATTCTCTGTGTTTTAGAAACTTTCCTGAATGAAATGGTATCTTCTCTAAGTACTACAACTTGCACTTCATATGTTTATTGCGTTTCCTTAAGTGACTCGAAAACTGATTCTCGTGTTCCGAGTCCAAGTATCACTCGCATTTATCGCAGATTGAGTGAACTAGTGTCTCACCTTTTCTCACTCGTAAACCGGCTTCGATTATAAGATCTATTTTATTAGAGTCAGTACTTCTAGTCTGTTTCATACTTAGTCTATATCAAGTTATCTCACTCGATATTCTTTACTTACCTTGATCTATCGCTTAGACTAAGTCGGATGGAATTTTGAGTTACATAGTTATTAGACTCGGAAAATTCCACTTCTCTTCCGACTCGGATAATTAGTTGATTAATTATTATAATTATTTTATTATCTCGTGTCTAATCTTGGACCAAAGTATTTTTATACTTTGAGAACCAAAATTGTTTTACTTTTGTAGGTTATTCAAACGAGGATACACTTTTCAAATCACAAAACTAACCGGCTTCAAAAGGTCAAATCACCAGCGAGACATGGCTTTTCACCCTCTCTGCTCCAGTCCCGGAAGATAGTGTCGAGCTGTCTGTTTCCAAATCTGGAAAACCGAGGCACCAAGCTTAACGGTGGTTTTCACCTTATCTCTCAAGACACCGCTAGTAGTTTTGGGACTTCCAAGAGAGTTAAACCGTTGTCCAACATTCACATTACAACGGATACTTTCTGAGTGACTCAGAAAGCTTCTATCAACGGTTACTGAGAGGACTCTCGATCAGCAAATGAAGATAAAGGCTATTCTGCCTGGTCATCTATAAATAGAAGCCACTTCACAAGACTTGGAGATTGCCGAACCTACTGTTAATATACATACTTGTGCAAAGTTTTTGTATTCATTCTCAATCTTCTACTTACAACTCCTATTCCGTAATTCATTACCTTCCGAGTTGTAAGGTCTTGTACTCGATTACAAACTCTTTCTTACTTTCTTTGTAAGGTCCTTTGACTAAGCTGTAAGGGTGAGCTCAGCTTAGTTGTCCCTAGCTGGAAGGGTTATCTCAGCTATGAAGTACTAGATCGAGATAAGGAAATTTCGAGTCTAGGAAAACTTGTAAAGAGTTGTCTAAGGGAGCAACTCAGGTTCGATCAGTTCACGGTATTTTATGGACTCAAAATAGTGGATTTGACTTCGTGTCCGGATTGACACGGTCCGTGGTTTTCTGCCTCGGGAGGGTTTTCACGTAATCTCTAAGTGTTTACTTTCCGAGTTCATTCTAGACTCGGACTGTCTTAAAGCATTTGCTTTTCTTGCCATTTCTATCTATTCGAGTCTTTCTAAGTCTCTACTTTTCCGACTCTGTTTTGACTCGGAACCGCATTCCGTATTTTACTCGGCAAAAGAGTTTGAATTTCCTCAAGATCTCCTCCTCACCCTATTCACCCCCTCTAGGGTGACTCGGACTCTCCCGAGCAAACCTTCATAGTTAAACCATGCTTTCTACTTGAGAGTTACTGTATTTCGTTTGATTTTTTACTTGACAATATTATTAATTAGAAAAAAGAAAATAAAAATTTTAAGTGGTCAAGGTAGTATATATCATATCATATAATCATAATTTCGTATATCCTCATATGATTTTCATTTAGAGAGAAATTTACTAAAAGGGTGAAAGTTCATTCTTGAGTAGAAGTAATAAACAGACAATTCATCCCACGAGCTATATGATTGCATTATATATATCTGTAGATGTGACACACACAATTGAAGCTATAAATTTCGACATGGTAAAAAGATGTAGTGGTTATTAGAGATTTCTGCCAAACTTTTCAAAGTAGTTAAAAAAATAATAACCAAAAAACAAAAGCATCTTTCACTTGTATGAATTGATTTGTATGATTAAATTAAAGGGGTGAGTCCAAGCACAAAGGAATAATAGTAACTTAACGGTTGGCACTTCATCTTAGCCACAAACCAAGCAACATTATCAGCAAATGGCAAGTCAACACAGCAAAACCCAAGCACATACCCAGTCCGGACTGTAGCCAAGTCTAAAACCTAGATAAAAGCTAGCATCTTCCAAGTAGCCTCCATAAGTATAACCAGAGAAGAGGAGCCGTTGAGGTTTGAGCATCTTAGAATTGAGGACAAAAGAGACATTAAATGAAATAAGAAATAAAGTCAATATATCACCTTACATCTAATACAACTTAAGGAAGACATTTGGCGAGTAAACTAAAAGCCCGAAGATATTTCCGAATTCACTGGTGTTTGGCCTGCTTCAACATTGGCTCTATAATTACTAAGTATCACATAAACATAGTTAGTCTTCCAACTCCTCATTGATTTTCCAACTCCTTCGGCATTGGCTCTATAATTACTAAGTATAATTACTAAGTATCACATAAACTAAGTACTCGAGCTCATAGTTGGTCTTCCAACTCCTTCAATGATTTTCAGATGGAAATTAAACAATGTAATGAAATTTGGAAAGTATAAAGGAACTAACAACAAATCTAGCCTCACATACTTTAAACAACACAACATCTATACATAAATCACACAATTGCACATTTTTCTTTTCAAATTCATTCACAAACAACATTAATTTGCATCAAATTATATAAAATCATCAATTTGTACTAAATTATTCAAAACCCTAAATCTAATAACAATCAAGAAAATAATACCTTGAAACTAGGCGACGGCGGCGACGGCGAGCTCCTCCAGGCGGCAGCAGCGGCGGCAGCAACCAAGGTTTTCTCACCCGTCTTTGGCTTATGGAAGCGGAGGCGGTGGACCATGCGGCGGCGTACGATAGCGGGGCGGACGAACATGAGGCGGCGGTCGGCCGGTGGCCGGTGGGGGTTGTGGACGCGTGGTGTGGGGTTGGGCACTCTCGGGCACAATCGCTCACACTCCTCTCTCTCCGCTTCGGGTTGCTCGGTCTGGCCGAAAGGCCAGATCTGAAATTTATTATATATTAGCGACGGAATTTTCCGTCGTTGTTTCGTCGCTAATAAAAAGTTTTTCATTAGCGACGGAACATCGACGAAAAATTCCGTCGCTATCGACTAAAGTAATTTTATTATACTTTTTTTGTTTTTCTAGAGTTGAAAATTTTAAATCCCACGATTACGGCTTAGCGACGGAATGTTCCGTTCGTCGCTAATCTCGTCGGCGACGGATATTTCCGTCGCTAATCCCAAAATAGCGACGGAAATAATCGTCGCTAATCCGGTCAGCGACGGATGATTCCGTCGCCAATCCCAAAATAGCGACGGAATATTCCGTCGTTAATTCAAAAATAGTGATGGAATAGCGACGGATATTTCCGTTGCTACTCCCAAAATAGCGACGGAATATTCTGTCGCTATTCCTGGAAGAGACAGAATTGCGACGGATGTTTCCATCGCTAATCCCAAAATAGCGACGGAAATCTGTTTCCATTGTTGTCCGACACGATTGCTGTTTTTTGTCGGTTCTGTCATTGATTCCGTTGTTGTTTGGCGACGGAACTCTATCCGTCGCTAATTTCCGTCGCTAATTAACAATTTTGTAGTACCTGGGTTTAGAAGCTAAACCTACGAGAATCGATGAAAGAGGAAGTCATCCAAATGGGACCATGTTTATCAATAGAATAGCAGATCTCACTTATTAAACCATTCACATCAAAGGAAATAAGGAAAACGGTATTCTCAATACCTACCATAAAAGCCTGGGGCCCGATGGGTTCGATGAGTGGTTTCTTTAAGAAAAGTTGGAAAGCCATTGGGGGAGATGTCTGCAAAGCAATATGGGAGTTCTTTGACACGGGGCACATGGCCAGAAGCTGGAATTCCACAAGGATTTCTCTCATTCCAAAAGTAAGTAATCTCTCAAATGCATCCGAGTACGGACCCATTGCCTGTTGTAAGACATTGTATAAGTGCATGTCAAAACTACTTTGCTCCAGACTTAAAAATGTTCTTCCTTTTATTGTTAGTGGAAATCAATCAGCATTTATAGAGGATAGACACATTGCTCAAAACATTATGATTTGCCACGACCTTGTTAGACTTTACAAAAGGAAACAAGTTTCAACTAGATGCCTTTTTTAAAATTGACATTAGAAAGGCATACGACTCAGTATCTTGGCAATTCTTGGAGAATTTATTAAGGAAGCTAAAGCTCCCCATAGTTTTTATCACATGGTTAATGGCCATGATATCTAACTGCAGCTATACCTTAAATATCAATGGCAATGACTATGGAGATTTTATAGGAAGGAAAGGCCTGAGGCAAGGAGATCCAGTATGTCCACTCATCTTTGCTATGGTGATGGAATACCTCACTAGGCTATTGCTCTATACAGCTCAGAATGAAAGCTTTAAGTTTCACCCTCTTTGCAAATCTCTTCAATTAGTCAATCTATGCTTTACGAATGATCTAATGCTGTTTTGCAAGGCTCATACTCCTACAGTGAGGCTGGTTATGGAAGCTTTTAGGACATTTTCAGAAACATCTGGACTGCACATCAACTCTCATAAAACCCAAGCTTTCATTGTAGGGGTCTCAGAAAGCAGATTGTCGTGTTTTGTTTAAGAAAATAACTAGGAGAATCAGTTGTTAGAAAACAAGACATCTATTATGTGCTGGAAGTTACAACTCATCAATTCCATCCTCATCTCCTTGCAGACTTATTGGGCTTCATTATTCATACTACCAAAAGGAGTTATTAAGGAGATAGAGAACATTTTAGGAATTTCCTATGTAACCAATCAGCACAGTATGCTAAACCTCCATCTATTTCCTGGGAGACAACTTATAAACCAAATATAGTAGGTGGCTTAGGGATAATAAACTGCCAAAACTGAAATCAAGCAGCGATTGGAAAACATCTATGGCACCTGATAAGGGGGAGGAAAGTCTATGGATCAAATGGATAAATGGGATATATCTTAAAGGGAGTCCATTTCGTTGGTCGATATAAAGCAACACTCTTCTTGGTATTGGAGAAAACTACTAAAACTCAGGAGCACATTTCGAGAGGGGTACAACAGAGATAAATAGAGTCATCACCCTTATGGAAATTACTCAATTTTCATTGGTTACAAATGGATTACAGGACAACAGGCAAAAGCTCAGATACACTTTATTATTTGGAACAAATTCAGTGTTCCTAAGCACATAATCTGCATGTGGATGATGGTACAAGGTAGGCTACCTACTCGGGACAAATTGCTAGCCATGCATATCATAGATGACACTTCGTGCCCATTATGTCATAACCAACAGGAATTCCATGAGCATCTTTTCTACAAATGTGCAACAAGTAAAAGTATACTGCAGAATGTATTAGCATATTTGAACTTCAGTATGCAACTCACTCATTCTCAGGGAATCTATCATCAAGTCAAAAAAGTATGCAAACAAAGCACTACAAGAAAAGATCTTTCTGCTTGGCATCTCTGTGATAACATACTGCATATGGGAAGCGCGGAATCACAAGATCTTTAGGGAAGCTTAGATTAATGTACATGGGATAACTTAGAAGTGTTTATTTTTGCTAAGAAATAGATTGTGTTACCTTTTCTAGAGTTTGTAAGAGAGAAAAAGATAGAAAGGAAATATTGTTAGCCGGCTTATGCTAAGTCTGGCTCACCCCCTCCTTGGAGGGGGAAGGGGGTTTGTAATTGAGGAAGTTCCTACTAATGGTAATGAATATCACTCTATTTACCATAAAAAAAAAGTTAGATTAATTATATATAATAAATATTACTCTTATTAAGTATTTTTTTAAAAAATTATTTTATAATTTTTGAAATAATGGAATAATCCTTCAAAAAAATACATGTAATAAAATATAATATTGATCATAATTAAAAGTAAAATTTATAGGTAATGAAGTGTAATTGATGATCATAGTTATTCAAGAGTAGTAAATGGACTTTATTTTATTTATAATTAAAATTTATACCTAATAAAGTGGGTGTTACAAAAAGGTTTTGATAATATAAAAAATAGTAAAAATAATAAAATAAAAAGAGTCAATAATGATGTGGCAAATATCTAGCCTACACTCAGTTTTAAGTATATATATATATCATACTAAGAAATTAAAAATGTGGATATATCTTGAATTTACATACAAGTATTTTAACACATTGTTCTTTTACTTGTGTGTATACATGCTTATTTTGAGTAGATTATTTCCAATCAATTCCGAGGTGGATTTTGAATTTGTAGATATATTTCTTTTTTGATCAATGAATTTGTATATAAATTCTTAATTACGTCCTTATGGAGAAAAATCCCACAAATTAAAAGAGAAGATTGATATGTTCTTTCCTTGGAACCCCATCGAGTAGAGAGATGTAAGCAGAAAAAAAAAAAAACGTGGCTTTTTCTGGAGGGGTTGGAAATCTAAAGGTGGTAATAAACAAGATTTCTAGTTTTCTGAAAAAATTAAGGAAACAAAATTGTATAATTAATTCAATTATATTTAAACTATTAAAGTGTGACTTCCGAACTAAAAGAAAAATAAAACAAAAATATTTAATTAATATATATGATTTACTAACTAAGTAACTTAATTTGATAATTGGTCATATAAAATTTATATATTACGCTAGTTAATATACAAATATATTTATGTACATGTTTACTAGTTGGTGGACCAATTTAGCTGTAAATAATATAAAAAATGAGTTTAGTAAAATATATATTTGATCTACAAATATATTTGGAAAAAATAAGAAGGCGGTCATTAATCCTAAAATAAACACAAATATATTTTGTCACAACATAATTATCATCCTTAGGTCTAAATATCCAAAAACATATTTATTCCTTCCAAAAACCTCAACACATATGTAAAGAAACATGCTGGCCGCCAGACCCCCTGCCCCACTGGCCGTGGGGATGTCTTTGGTGGCTGCCAGAACCCCCACTGACCATGGGGAGGTCTGTGGTGGTCTTCAAAATCAACCATTGACCTCCATTGGTTATGGAGAGGTCCATGGTGATGCCTCCAAGCAAATTTTGGACCCCCACAACCCATGGGCTTTGTCTTTGGATGTTTGTGAGTTTTGTATTTTGTGTCGGGAAGCGATGTAAGCCTTTGAAGTGTGGTGATCTCACTGAGCAATTTAATAAACATATATGTAAAGAAACGGGAGAGATAACAACCATAATACAAAAATAAGAAATTAATTCCTTAGATTTGAGCACTTTATCGGTATAAAATTTAGGAATGTGACATGAGATTATATTCTGCCTTAAGGGCAATTGTTTTCACTCATAGATCATGAGTTCTTTCGGGTAGTAAACTTGTGTATATATGTGAGTGGTTCCAAATTCCCGTATTGTAATACATTAGGTCGGCTCACAAGTGTTCAAGTACAAAATCTAAGAAAGTGATGTATTTCGACCCCGAGCCGGCTTCCATGGTTCACTGTTCTCTCTAAGTTAGCTCTTCTCTGTTGTCTCTAGTTTCTCTCCATCTTTTGCCATCTGAATGTTAATTTAATTCATTTTTAACTGCAAAGTTATGGCTTAATTTGTTCTTATGTGTCAAATAGAAAATCAGGTTCGTTTAATTAACATTTTAGCTGTAATGATATAGTTTAATTTATTCTTGTGTGTCAAATAGAAAAATTATTTCTCATCCTCACAAAAAAGTTGGCAGCCTAAACTAAAAGCCAATTGTACTTTCCTTTTCACCTTTATTTTTCATAAGAATAATAGTACGGGTAAGGTATCCTGAAATCGAAACCGGAACCTTGCATTTCAAGCTCCTAAAATTCAGGAACCAATCAAATAGGTTCTGGTTTAGATTTCTAAATTCAGGAATCGATTCCAATTCAGGTTCCTAATTTTAAGATAGGGTACTCAGAACCGTTTACCATAGTTGCAGTCAACAAATATAATTGCTAATAAATTATTTAACAAATTGTTTAGAAACTATGATTATTATAGTGTACTAAATGCTAATCTTACTAATAAAGTTCATAATATGAAATAATATTTTCCATGTCAATGGATACAATTGCAACTTAAAAGTAAATGACAACAACTATTTTAATTATGGTACATATTTAATTCTGAATGTAATAATAATAATAATAATAATAATAATAATAATAATAATAATAATAATAATAATAATAATAATAATAATAATATTATTATTATTATTATTATTATTATTATTATTATTATTATTATTATTATTATTATTATTATAAATGCATTCGTACAAAAAAATAATGCTACTAAATAAAAGATATTTGTTAAAGTGACATATACTGTGAAAAGAAAGGAATACATTTTGTATTATTATAATTTGCTTAAAACTAATTTTACAAAAAGTATTGTTTTTTCCATACTGACATTTATAATAATTTATCATAACCAAAACCAAAAGTTTGTTATTGGAGGCAAAAAGAATTTCTACTATTTATTCCATGATGTTTTATGAATAATTTAAATAACATATAAATATTAATTAGTTGATTGTAATTTGATTGAACACATTAAAAAACAGGTTAAAAATTAGAAAATAAAACAAAGTTCGATACATATCCGTTTGAAACACGAGATATAGACTAGTATTTAATGTAACTTCTAATTGAATTTTTTTATTATTCAATCTTAATCATCACCATAAGAACGAGAATTAATAAAATCATTGTTTTCATCATAAATTCCATTGAGCAGATTTTATAAGAATTCATTTAATATAACATTTGTCAAATTCTTATTAGGAGCGTAAATAAATATTTTTATACTAGGTATAGTTGTATACTCCTTCCGTTTCAAAATATTTATCGGTTTAACACTATAAGGGAATACTAAGGAAATACAAAATTCATGACAAAATTTGTGTTAAAAGAATAAGTTGCCCTAATATTTCATTGGAAATAAAGAAAATTAATGAAAAAGGAGAGGAAAAAAGTAATTAATTAGGACAAAATTGTTAAACTAATAATTAATAAGTCACTAAAATTGTAAAGTGACAAATATCTGTCAAACTTATTACTGTGTCTCTTAAATGATTGGGTGTGTCGGTAGATAGTGTATACTCGCTTAATTTCAAAATACATATAATGCTACTAAATAAAAAATATTTTTTAAAACGACATATATCGTGAAAAGAAAGGAATACATTTTGTATTATTATAATTTGCTTAAAAATAATTTTAGAAAAAGTAATGGTTTTCCATATCAGCATTTATAGTAATTTTTTTTGAGAGGACATTTATAGTAATTTATCATAACCAAAAACAAAAGTTTGTTATTGAAGGTAAAAAGAACTTCTACGATTTATTTTATGATGTTTTATGAATAATTTAAATTACATATAAACATTTATTAGTTGATCTGTAATTTGATTGAACACATTAAAAAACAGGTCAAAAATTAAAAAATAAAATAAAGTTTGATACATACCCGTATAAAGCACGAGATATAGACTAGTATTTAATGCAAATTCTAATTGAATTTTTTATTATTCAATCTTAGCCATCACCATAAGAACGAGAATTAATAAAATCGTTGTTTTCATCATAAATTCCATTAAGCCAGTTTTATATGATTCATTTGATATAATATTTGTCAAATTCTCAAATACTTTTACACTAGGTATAATTGTATACTCCCTCAATTTCAAAATACTTATTGCTTTAATATTATAAGGGAATATTTAGGAAACACAAAATTCATGATAAAATTTGTGTTAAAAGACCAAGTTGCCCTAATATTTCATTAAAAATGAAGAAAATTAATGAAAAAGGAGAGGAAAAAAATAATTATTTAGGATAAAATTATTAAATTAATGATTAATACGTCACTGAAATTATAAAGTGACAAATACTATCAAACAAAAAAATAATTAAAACGACATATATTTTAAATTAACTAAATATACACTATCTTGACACACCCAATCAATTAAGAGACACAGTAATAAGTTCAATAACTAACTTAACGGACTAAATCTCCTAATAAAAAATAAACCATACGTTGCTCAGTATGGAAATGATTATTTTAGCTTCCCTGTGGAAATTGATGGGAGAACAACGGATTCCTTCATGGGTTATTAATGCCAAAAATAATCCCCCATCGACACCCCTAGCTTGTGAAAGACTCGAAGCCCATGGGTCTTCCCTAATCTAATAGATTTGACAAACAAAAACTAATCAGTACTCCATATGATAATCAAAATAGATGAATCCATACTGATATGAAAATGATCGGATTCAGAATTTAACCGAAGATACAACCCAATTAAGACTTGAATCAACTCAAACCTGAATAAATTTAGACCCAAATATAAATGACCCGAACTCAAACAAATCGAAACCGATTCAAACACGAACGTTAAGACCCGACTATAAAGGATACATGCTTCTTAGTGAATTTCTAATATGTTTATTTTATATTTCAAATGTAGTGCTATACAATTTTCAACATGAATGACAAATAACTTATTTTATAATTTTGTTAAAATATTAAGTCATTTATTTATTTTAAAGATGTGAAAGTAATTGAACTGGACTCAACCAATTAAATACGTTTAAACGTGATCTGAATCCTGCAAGTAGCCCATTTAAAGTAGTTGTTACTTTAAAATTATGAAGGAATATCAAGGAAACATAAAATTTATAACAAAATTCGTATTAAAAAATCAAATTGCCCCATAATTTCATTGAAAATCAAGAAAATCAACAAAAAAGAACAGAGAAAAAAACAATTAATACAGACAACATCAGTAAACTAATCATTAATACGTCATTGAAATTTTAAAGTGACAAATATTATAAAATAAAAAAATTAATTAAAGTGACATATATTTTGAAATGGAGATAGTGCAGAGTTATCTTATAATGTC
Source organism: Talinum fruticosum (assembly GCA_021018815.1). Classification (NCBI taxonomy): domain Eukaryota; kingdom Viridiplantae; phylum Streptophyta; class Magnoliopsida; order Caryophyllales; family Talinaceae; genus Talinum; species Talinum fruticosum. The sequence continues at coordinate 360,088 of JAITYX010000098.1, read as the reverse complement.
TTCAACCGTCAAGTGTAAGCTGATGATGTTGCAGAGTTCACTTCATTGTCCGAGTAATTATACCCCTCTTTAATTTTTCCCATAAATTTATGCGTGTCTAAAATTTATTACCTACAGTTTCCTTTGGTCCTTCCTCATTTTCCCTTTCTCCTTCCTCTTTCCAACATGTAAGTCTTCACTATGTGCACAATGGGTAAGATTAGGATTAGATTAGAATCGATAAATTGACAAAGAAATTGGGTTGGCCCATCTCTTACTCATTTAACACTTAGACTATAAGTGTTTGTTTTTTTGGATCAGAACTCAAATATTTTGGAAAAAAAAATTACTAATAGGAGTTTTCTCATTTAATACATAGACTATATAAACGTTAACCCATAGTAGTTCCAAGAAATAGGAGCCCATTCGTTTACACCTCACAATAATTTGATCATCCAACTTCAACTGTTGGGGTATGCCCATACAAAATTGTCCCATATAAACTATCCATATGGCTCAAATAATCAATTGCTGAACCATTTGTCAGGGAAAGAAAAGTGGAAAGCCTTAGAAACAAGGAATTTTCTGATAGAAAGTTTTTAATACGAAATAATAGTCATCCTAGTATATATTTTGTTCTATATTTTGAACATATTAAAAACCAATTCACCACATGTAGACTCAATAATAGTCATCCTAGTATATACTTATTGTCAAGTCTTTGAAACCGAAACCGGTATTACATAGTTGAACTTCTAACCAAAAAAAAAAAGACAATTATATTACAAATGTAATCATTCATTTCAAAATCCAATATATACTAACTCGCTATATGGATGTAACCTCACCAGACGAAATACACACTACGTAATGAGAACACTCGACTATTTACATTAGGGCAATCACCGCAGTCGAACGCACAATCAGAAGAACTTGTTGTACTGGGCGGTGAGAGAATCACGCAAATTGGAATATAGACCATAAAGCGAATACTGACGAAGGTTTTCGACTTCATACCATGAATTAAGAACAGAATAGTGCTTATCTGTACCAGAAAACGCGAGCTGTATACCGAGACTGCAGTCTACAGAACCCCCTTTGTTCTTGCAGTTGTTCATTTTAATTGCACAATCCTGGTTGTTCAGGCAGATAAAGTTGGAATTGCCTTTGCATGAGGCACAACCGTCCCTTTTCCAATATAAGTTTTGAAGCCGACCTCGCTTGAATTCTAGCACCTGTTTTGAATAGCAATAGGTTAGATTCAAGAAAAACAAGCCAACTGAGCAGAAGAAAGAAACTGGCTGATTTGTGGCAATTCTTACCAGGGTAAAACTAGTTACAATATGAGTGTTGTTCGCAACAAAAGTAGGAGGGATCTCGCAGCATATTTTGCACCAGCAAAAGCTACCATGTAACCACCATATGAGTCCTGCAAAATGAATACGGAATTGAAGTTTGAGATGATATTTTAAAATAGTCAAAATGCAAACGTGAGCCCCTCAGTTAAGAGGAAGATAAAAGGGTCGAAGGCAGTATAAACAGCATAGCAGAAGCTTTTCTCTTGGAGTTCATATACCACAAGTTATTAATACACCGTGACTTGCTACCTCAATAGCTTCAAAAGATGATCTCATCATCCCGATAAGGATGTGCAGTCTTACACATAACAATGCTACTATTATAGAGAAATACATTTGTTTTCTCTCTAGTTTGTCCCTGACTCGCCGAAGCATAATCAAATAAGACCAGCTAGGATTTAGGATTTTAACTCAAACCAGTCTAACATCTATAGCACATTAAACGCCCACAAATTGTCCTTGAGAAAGGGCACACCAATACGCCATATAGAAAGAATCACCACCATTAATTTTGAAGAGCTCGAGAACCAAGCTTAGGTAAGCCAGATGAGACCAAGATTGACCCCATTTCCAGTAGGCCGATCTTTGACAGCTGAGGCAAAGAGACATATAAAAGAACCGGAGAAAAAAAAAATGTAGGCTACAGCACCCACATGCTTAAAAACTTCATTCTAGCATCTCTTTCTTACGATTTGTTCCCTTCATGAGCACTATATGCATAAACAGTAAACTTATGATTCTACCGTGCACCTGAATTCAGCGCATCACTCAGCAAACAGGACTTTTAAACCACAGTTTTTCAAACATCAAGTTGGAATCTAATTCTCATAAAGATACTTGTGATAGGAAAATGAGTGGAAGCAAGCAAGAGATGTGTTACCATGCAAATACCCCCAAAAGAAAATATAAAATAAGAAGAGAGCAGCATCTGTACCCTTGGATCACAGAGAGTAATAAGACCACTGTACAATTACAGGCAATCATCTCAGAAGACACATGTACGAGCAATATCAGTCTCTCAAAGTGCTTTCTTCTTTCTTAACCAACCTAACCTAAATAATCAAGAAACACAAACCCAGATTTCCGCATTGACATTTGACATTGATGGGAATCAAGTCACCACTTCACTCACCAGTGCCTATGTTTGCCAAAGGGGATCCAATAAGCCTCTAAACAACAAGGATGGGTGAAGTTGACTTAAGAAATCCTAGGCCAAGAAATTCTTCAATTCGGGCAGCAACAAGCCAGTTTTGTGAGCTTGATTACTCAAGCATAGGCAGGGATTTCAAGCCCCATTTTCACACTTTTGACACCCCCAATATGTCAGCCAAGAGATTATTGCCTGTTCTGCTAATGTACACATAACACACATCAGGGACTAACTCTTAAACCATGTTTTGTAACTGACGATTTGTAATCTAGTTGAAAAGTAGCAGTATTACCTAAAGCCTTTATTTCAAAGCTCAAGAGGAACATATGAAATTCTCTCCATTTTACAGTTTCATTCTGAAGGAGACAAGCGCACTATCTCTGTCAGAGCTTGGGATATATCCAAAACCTACGTCATAATTTTTCTTCTGACACCCAAGAAATTTGTTTTCTAGGAATTTTTCAAGAAAGAAAAAGGAGGAGAAAATGGCATGCAACAAGAAAGACACTTGGATGGTGAACTACCCAAATGGCTGAGATTGCATCAATGATTTTGCAAGTTCTTCTTACAAATAACATCAGGAAGTCAAAGGGATGACAAGGTGAAACGTATTGAAAAAATTTGCACAATTGACACTAAGATTTCAGCCAAAATTTGGATATCTTTTTCTCAATGATTGTGGTATTTGGAAGACATTAGGTACTCCCCATCAGATACCTTCTAAGTCTTCTTATCGTGCTTAAAACTTATCAGGTCTAAGAAGTCTTCAGAGTTGAGCCTTCATCAGAATGACTGACAAGTTGTTGATTTGAATGGGAGAGTATATCCCTGCCTTTAATCCCCCACCCCCAAAATCCTACATGGAATTCGGAATTTAGAAGCCTCTTTGCTTTTACATCAGGGATTTTTTTATAGTGCACAAAATGTTGTATGAGGTGATAGACTTGTTATGAATAGCTTACAAAGGCTAGCAAATGGTCTTTCCTCCTCAGTGAATGGACGTTGCTATCAATACATAAAGTACTTTAGCACATATTACATGATTTAGTACCTTTTATATGCTACTACAATAAATGAAATTCTATTGCCTCCAACCATATGTAATGCACACAATAAACTTTTCCTTTCTGTGTAATGATATTGGAGGACTAGAGAGAGCAATAATAATGGACAATAATAGAGTGCAATGATCGAAAATATTTTTGAACAATGAAACCATGGACATATGTGTATCCAAACGAAGGACACCTTCTGCATCGTTGTTCTGGTTTTTTTTTTTTTTTTTTGGTAATAACTTGAAAAATTCTATTACCAAACAAGCACCCTATAATAGGGCTTAACCATGTTCAAGAGTACATACCCTCTAGCTTTCTCCTACAATCATATCACTCCAACTACTATATCTCTTGTACCTCTTTGCCAGCAAATCAAACCATGAATGAATATTAAAAACTGTAGCTCTCCATACTAGCTTCTCTGATGCCTGCCGCTGAACACTATAATTGGCAAAGGCCATGAAGCAAACCAAGTGCTAATGGTTTCTCAGTCACTCTGCTCTCTCCATGACTTGGGAAAGGGTGTCCCTATGTAGGGTTTGAAAAGATACTAAGAAATTGCACTACAGCAATAAGTGTCTATTAGACACTGTAGACAAATTGTGTTCCGTCACTTGTCATCATTTGCAATGATGCTTCTTTTCAGTAAGATTGATTGGTTTGTTTTGGAGCGCTCTTCAAATAACAGTTACATTAAGGTACAGGGTTTTCACAATCAAATTCGCTCTTAATTTCTACCTCCATCATAACCAACACATTTAGATGAGCAACTCTCTCATATGCTTATTTGGAAGTTTATGATGCCTATAAAGGTTTCACTTACTTTTGGGAAGCATCACATGTGAATATTTTAACTTGCGATAAAACAAGGGGAAACATCTAGGTGAATAGATGTTTCACATGTAAAGGGAATTAAAATCCACCAATTATTAGCTACTTCATTCTCATTTTACATACTTTTTGGGAGTTAGCCTTCAATAGCTTGGGCTGTTTCTTGGTTGCTTTAACTCTATTAGGAACTCTTTGTTTTTTTGGGATGGATTCTTTGTAGGGAAAATAAGAAGGGTGCCACAATATTAACTCGTGCGATATTTTATTTTGGTGCTTTGGAGAGGGGGAGAGGGGAGGGAGGGGGTCTTCAGGGTGTCGGAATGTCTCGTGAATATAATTAGAACAAGACGTTGATAACCGAGACTTTTGTTTCTCTTCTTTTGATGTTGCCAACTTGCGGCCTTTGTGGATAGTATCTAATCCATATGTAGGATGTTGTTTTGCACGCCTCGGTTTTTATCCCAATATATCGCAGGCAAGGGATATTGCACCCCCTCTAGAAAAGGATACTAGTGTTGCCTCGAACATAAGGGGTGACTCTCCTATAAACACCAGTCTGTACTCAATTTTTCTACCAGAATAAATTAGGATTGTCGGGTTAAGCAGAAACAAAGGTTAGAAAGCAGAAGTACAACAAGGTTGTAGGTTCCTTTTCAGGATGGAGTAGTTTTGTTAACTAGAACAAAAAGCAGAAGTAGATCTGGGTGATGTGGAAGGCCTCTGATTTTCAGGTTCGAATTGTCTTCGACTGTGCAAGCTGTGTTATGGGATGTTCTGCATTTGTTTATAAAGAACCATTTTTTATTGGGTGTCATTTATGATTTTAATGATCTTAAGGGTAGGGTTGACCAGTGAAACTGGGTAAGGGGTGTGGCCAATAGCATTTCAGCTCCTCGGCTCCTAATGTGTATAATGTGGTGAACTGTGATGACAGAATTTTTTTTTTTTTTTTGTGTGTCTATGTGTGGGGGGTTTACCCAGTTTACTTCATGATACAGAAGCTTTCTAGAAATGCTCATATGATACTAGACTACAGGGTTTGATGTGAAACGGTTATGATTTTCTTGGACAAATAAAAAGGAGTTTGGCTATTGAATTTTTGCAAAAGTCCGTAGAGACACTATGTTAAATATGCTGTCTGATTCTAAAGCTATAATCCTACCAAGGAGACATTAGATCATTTTCCAATACTCCCAAGCTTTTTTGAAGTGCCTGAACTTGGTTTTGCGCCATTTCTGCACTTTGACATGTGGGTTACAGATTGTCATTTTGAGAAAATTGTTTCAGAGGTTTGGTGGTACTGCTCTATGTTTAGAGTTTCCGGAACACTAAAATTACCTGAGAAACCTGTGAAGCTGTTCAATAAGCATTGTCTTGGAGATATTCATGTTGGTTTATCCAAGGCCAAGGGGCATTTCATCTCTATACAAGGCAAGTTACATGAAAATCCCACTGACGCATTATACTGAGGGGAAGCAAACAATTATGGAGTATCAACTATGGCAGCAAAGATCTGACAATTATTACAAGTAGAAGATTGAGAACGAATGGCTCAACATGGATGATCAAAATGAATGAAGGATATTTTTAATGCTCTACCTCATAAGCATCATATGTCTTTCATAAGGTTCCATAATGTTCTATAATGTTTTACACTTGTATGGAAACTTAGATGTTTGTGTACAGGATTCTAGAGAATAAATCTAGATGTTTGTATAGAGGATTCTAGAGAATAAATCTAGGGTATAGGATCAAATCAATCTCAACCGTCCATTGAGTGGTGGGCAAGAATATATACCCCCTTGAGGATTCATTCGTGTACCATCCAATTGAGCTATCCAAGAAAGCTTCCAAGTAATACACACGCATTCTCCCAAACTCTCTCTCTTTAAGTGTTTTCTTGCTTAGTTTTGTCCAAGCTTAAGTCAAGCATCCTCTAAGATTTACTAGTAAGCTCAAGAAGAGTTTTGAGCATAGTTTGTTAGAGTTGCACAAGAGTTAAGTTTGAGTAAATTATTGTCCCATGACACATTGTACAAGAATCTCATGTTAATATAACTGAGCCAGGTGACTTGCTTTTTGATTATCCTCCAATTGACCAATTTGTGGGCTATTTCAAAAGTTTCCTTGGTGTCCCAGCGACTACCACTAGTTTCTATTGATAACAGCATTATTGCTATGAGACCTTGTATCTATCGAGCAACAACTTACTTTAGTTAAGACTTTTTCTAAAGAGGATGTCAAGAAAGCTATGTTCTCTAACCCAACCCATACTAGAAAAATCTGCGCACTAATGGAGTAATGGATATGAAGTGGTTTCTTTAAGTCTTGTTGGCATTTAGGGAAGATGAAATTTCAAAAGCAAATTTGGGTTATTTTGGTGGTGGTGTATTTCCCAAGGATTGGAATAGGACCTTATGTCCCTTGTCCCAAAAGTTGACAATCCTACTACTTCGGTGGATTACCCATTGCTTGCAGCAATACCCTCAATTATCTCTAAAATGTTGTGTGTCAAGGAGGTGCTGCCTTTCCTTGTTAATGAGACTCAGTCATGATCTGATCAAGTTGTATAAAAGGAAGATAGTATCACCTAGGTGCCTAATGATTGATGAAAATAGACCTGAAGAAGGCTTATGTCACAATGTCCTGGGGTTTGGGGTTTTACATTAATTGCTGAGAATTCGTCAATTTCCCATGAGTATCTGCCAATAATGTAGAGACATTGTTACTACCAATAGCTTTTCCTTATCAATAAATGGATAAATACATGACAGGTTTGTAGGGAGGAAAGGTCTACGGCAGGCGGATCTAATGTTTGAGTATTAAAATAGAACCTTAAGAACAGTGGTTCAAGGAGGCAGGTTCAAATTTCATTGTCCGAGTAAGAATCTCAAGCTCACATGCCTATTCTACAGTTGCTAATGCAAGCATTTAGGCATTTTTCAGAGGCCACAGAGTGGAGGCTAATAAATCTAAAGCCAAGGAGATGCTGATGAACCAGATTATTGAGCTAACAGGTTCCAAGCATTTAGGCATTTTTCAGAGCCCACAGGAGTGCAAGCTAACCAACATAAATCTCATACATTTATAAATGAAGCCAAGGAGATGCTCGTGAACCAGATTATTGAGCACCAGGTATTGCCAAAGGTATTTTTCTGTCAAGTACCTTGGGGTAACCCTTTCTTCAAGAAGTTGTTGCAAAATTTTTCAAGAGGATTAAGTGTTGGTCACTAAGACATTGTCTTTTGCAGAGGAGAATTCACCTTATCAATTCTGTTTCTTTTGCTTTACACTCCTACTTGGCATCAACATACCTGGGGCTTGATCACTACCTCTCCTCAAATGCTTGTAATGATCTGATTTTGCATAGTTTGGTATGATAATATCCTTGATTATTACCCCAAAAAAAAATTCAGCATCCCCTACATTGCTAAGACATCAAACGCCGGTCAAAACAGGTGAAAGAGCTACACACAACAAGCACTAAATTCTTCAAAGAACATTGTCAATTGTGACTGATATTGGATTGACAAGCACACTCGAAGTTCTACAATAAGATGCCACTGCTACCCTACCACGTAAAGTAAGAGTGACATTCATACCTTTATGCTCTTGACGCACAATAAAGCACATGCCCTGGGTTGCACAATGAAGCACATGCCCTGGGTTGTAACTAGACAGTATATGTAGCTAATTGGTCAAAAAGCAAGGAGCTTATATAGATAAAAGTCATTGCATAAGGACTAGTGCTCAAAAGGCCAATAAAAACCTATTGAAATAAGACATTCGGGAAGATCACAAAATATAACGATCTTTCAGTAAAAAATTAAAAACAAACTTTGACAGTTGCAACTATTGTTTGATTGCCTAGGATAAAATATTTAACAATTAACAAACAATTAACTTAATACCAAGGAAGCCTAAATACTAGAATTTAAATTGACTACATAGACAACCTATTTGCCAATTGCCCTTTGCACCAAGATGTATACTTTTGCAATTCAGCCTACTAGCAACCTGCCAAGGAGCTATTAGCAAATAGCACTCCAAATAGTGCATCCCACAATCTACATAAAAAATCTCTTTAGTACACTAATAGGTTAGATCTCCATAGTCCCTATCTCCTCAACTTCTTACTGAAGGTAATCTCTTGGTCCAACTCTTTATTCTCTCCTTTTCCTGAATATGTATTTTTAGGCTCAATGATCACAAAAATTATAACTATTAATCACTATAATAACCAAAGCAATCACCTTAGAACCCCAAAAGTTTCACTAAGCACAAGTCTTCAACCCAAACCCTGAAATAGAGAAATGCAACTATCCAGGGCTCAAAGATTCGGTTTCGGTTATCTCGGTAGAAAATTCTTTTACTTTCAACTTTCAACACTACGTCAAATCCAATTCAGTCCAACAAATAAAAGATATGATACAACCAATGCAACAACAATTAAGTTAACCGGATAAAAGCCCTAATTTAGAGAGAGAAACAGAGGAAGGAGAGCAGAAGACAGTACCGGCGAGAAGGAGGAGGAATTGATGGTGAGAAGCGAGATCTCATCAACCTTAGGGCGGAAGAGAGCTAGTTGGGAGTTGGAGGTGGAGAGAGAGAGTCGCTTGTCGCAGGGGAGAGCTGATAAGAGGCGTTGTTATTCAAGAAGAAGGAGGACTTGGACGAGAAGGCGATTCCGAAGGAAAATCCGTCGAGCCTCTGCACCTTTGTGTCCTTGCAAGGGAGTAGACATGGTTGTTGTCCCCTGCTTTGGCTGAAATCAATGACATCGACATCGCCATGAAAATCAGCAAGAGCACCATCGTCGACCTCGGAGCTCCTCCCATGGCGGATAGTAAGGATCGCCTCTGCTGAGCTTAGAATTACTTAAAATGGAGAGAGAGAGAGTTGAAGCGTAATTTTCCGGCATAAGGTTGGTGAGTAGAAGGGAGGTGTGATTTTAAATGCTTTGGTTGGAAACGATCGGCAGCGACTTGCGGACTTGTGAAGTCATCACTCGCTCTGTGTCTGTTGCTGTCACTCAGTCCATGTAGGCTTATGCAGTTCTACTTCAAAACCAGTCAACCAACCTCGTTAAGAGATAAACTATCAATAATATTCTAAGTATTTTAATTTAGGACCCCGCTAAATATTATGTATTCGAGAAGAGTCAGCCCGAACCTGTCAAGCTCGAAATTTAGTTCGTGTTTATCTTTTGTAGGTCATGTTGAGCTTGGTAAAATCAATTTCGAGTTCGGCTCACCGAAAGCTTAAGCCTAAACTCGACTCATAAAAAGCTTGCGTTTGGTCTCTAGACGTCCTTGACTTATTAGCTTACTATGCTTCTCTTAAACTTCTGATTTTATATTCAAAATCACACTTTCTATAATTAATATAAAAACATAAATATGAACATACTTGAGACTCCTTTGTTTCTCAATAATCACGATATATACACTTAATAAATAGTATAAAACTTAAATAAAACATTCAGCGCTTTCATAATCAAACACAAATGAGCTTATTGTATCTTCAATGCAAACATATTTAGTTCTCACACAATTTAAGTCATGCAAATACTAAAAATCTTAAGTTTTGAAACCTAACAATCACAACCCAATTTAAAGTTTGTAACAAATAATAACATCAATCGTTCACTAAAAAACTTAGGCTTTTTATTCCGTATTTCCAATGTAACAAAATGTCATCAAAGTGGGCATGTGGATCCTTCATTAGACATTAGCAATATGAACTCTTTAAGTTGATCATCCTCTTTTTATATTTGATATGGGAAGAGATCAAATAAAAGTTACAACTAAATCATTAATATAATTTTATTTTAGTTTAAATTTTAAATTGATAAAAAAAAAACCACCTTCCTCTTCTTCTTTGTGAGATCATGTAAACAATGGAGCCAATCACCACCACATATTAAAGCTTCCACCGTTTTAGGATCTAGTGAGCTACAGTATGGATCAATCACTCTACCTCATGCAGTAAAAGTCGCTTCGAAACCACTTGTTGTAATGGTGTAACATGTATATCAGCAGTCATTTAACATAAAAAACCATACTTCTCTTGATGTGGTTTTCACCAATTGAGCATATCAAACGAAAAAGCTTATGTGGTTGTCATTATATAAATTCCTTCCTCAAACTCCATAATTCTTTAATTTACACCTATTATATTTATTTTATTTGTACGAAAAGTAAACTAGATTAAATGTTGATCATATATTCATTATCTTTACCTTCTACCTCATTTTCATTCTAACCATGCCTATCAAAATAAGTTATATCAAATCCTCTAAAATTTGAAATTTTATAGTCAACAAAATAAATTATTAATACAACCAACAATGAGGGAGGATGGAGAAAGCATACCTACAAAAGGTTGAAGGTGGTTAGTTGGTGACGTGTACGGCGGGGCGGCGAGCGACGGTGGTAGACGATTACGAAAAGAGGAAAGGTTTTTAGCCTCTTGCTCTCTCACACTCTCACTTCTCTCTAATTCTCAACCTATCTCTCCTTATGGTTTGCTCGAGTCTCGTTGAAGTCGGGATTTTATTTCCAACATAACGACGGATCAGCGACGAACAACGATCCGTCGCTATTTAAAAAATTTAGTTAGCGATGAAATTAGCGATAGAATCAATCCGTCGCAAATTAAAAAATTTTTAAATTTCAAAACTGGAGAAAATTTAATAACTCGCCAACGTAAAATTTGTCAAATTTTGAGTTAGCGACGGAATTAGCGACGGACCTGTCCGTTGCTAACTAAAAATTTAAAAAAATTTATATATTTGAAAAATGAAAATAGGCGGCAAATTTAAATTTTGAAAATTTTGGATTAGCGACGGAAAATTTCGTCGCTAATTTAAATTGGAAAAATTATATATTTTTTCAAATTAAAATAGGAAGAAAATTTAAAATTTTAAAAATTTTGAATTAGCAACGGACTAATTCCGTAGCTGATAAAAAAAATAAAAATTAGATTTAGCGACGGACTGATTCCGTCGTTAAATAAAAAAATTTTAAAAATTAGACTTAGCGACGGAATCATTCCATCGCTAATTTAAAAAATTTTAAAAATTTAAAAATATTTATTTCAGAAATCCGTCGCTAATTTTTCCATTTCCGTCGTTAAGTTCGTCGCCAATGAGTAAAATCGAGACGAAATTTTTTCTGTCGCTAGTTAAATTTTATTTGACAAATGTCGGTTTCACCGTTGTTTACGTCAGCTAGTTAGCAACGGACTCTTATTCCGTTGCTAATTTCCGTCGGTATATAACGTTTTTGTAGTAGTGATTGCACCTGTTGATTGTTATTTCCTTTAAATGGGAGAAGGCGCTTGCCAAGCTTAGCACCTATTGATTGCTATTCCTTTTTTAACTTTTATTTAATTTTAATAATCGGTTAGCTACTTAATATAATGAGGTATATAAAGAGCATTATTTTATCCCAAAAACCAGTGTCATTGACAATATTTCGATGCCCATATTTCACTAACCAATTGTTGCTTCTCTCTTTATTATGCAAATCTTTCCTTAAACGTTTGTTTAGCAAACAAGACCACAACTTCATTCTTTCGCCAGCATGGCAGCCTTCCATTCAGACTGGACTGTAGTTGGACCTCCTCCAATTCCACCGCCTCCGATCTGTGAAGCGTTCAGCTCAAACACTGATTGGGAAATTGTATTGGTCACTGGAGATACAAAGACACAGAGAAATCAAACAATCATGCAATATTAGGAGGAAGCATTAGATTACACTGTCGATGAGATTTGGATCACAATGGATATGTATCAAAATCTACGCTCAGGCATAATCAGGCAGCAATAGGGATGTTTTCGAGTTTGGTGGGGTAGAACACTACAACAATGTTTCTTACTGTACTTTCCACCAACTATTGGACCTATCTTTACGGAAATACAAAATCCTCCAGCATTTTGTCCAATATTCATACTCATGTACCCTGACTTGACTCCGCCTCATCCAAGAGCAGTAGACAACTCTTGTTGGGCCTTACTTCCAGTACATATTCACCATTTCTACAATCCTCCATAAATAAAAAGAAATATTGGTAACATGCATCTTGGAAGTATTCTTCAAATTGGCAATCATTTTCCTCCACACATGCCTCTCCGATAATACACTATAATATATTGACAATCTATTATTTTTAATTAATGTTTCGTAACTGTCATGTTTTATTATAATTGCTACTTATTGATTTTTACTACTCTATATATATATATATATATATATATATATATATATATATATATATATATATATATATATATATATATATATATATATATATATATATATATATATATTATAATAAATTTGTGCTTTTATCTTCGTAATATTGTAATCTTCCATTTTTCCTAAGGCCAATATACATTGCTTTTAATATTTAAAATCTACTATTAACAAAACACAACTATTTAATTCATAGAGAGAATAAAACTTTGCTCAATAATTAATTACAAATAATCTGTATAAGTTAGTATGATCCAGTGTATTTAACGTAACGACAGATAAATAAACTGACTACAAAATAAATTAAAATATATGTTTTTTTTAATCTTTTCTTACCAAAAAAAAAAAGAAATTATATAGTTAAAACCAATTGCTGATGTCAACCCCTGATTAATTTAATTCACAAAATTATAGAGCTATGTATTTAATACGAAAACATAGCCCAAAAGAATGATAGACAATAAAAAATTAACCTACAATATCTCTTTGGGCCGCAGCTTAAAAAAATAAATGAAATCACAAAAAACAGAACTAACAAATCCGTTGGGCTGCTGAATACACAACCCACAATCAAATGATGCTCATAAATATTTTTAAATAACAATTAATTACACTTGAAAATAGAAAAAAATACACTAATAACAGACAAATTAAAATGTTACAAATTAAATAAATCAAAGTATATTTTTACAGTTAATATATATTTAATTACTTTGTATACAAAGTTAAATACAAGCTTTACAACAGAAAAGGTAAATCAACTTACATTTTTAAATATTATTTCAGTTTATCTTAAGGTGAAAAATATAAATATCTTATTTATATAACTTATCAATATTATTTTTTAAAGGAAAAAATATTATTATTATTATTATTTTTTGTTATTATCATTACTGTTATTATTATTAATATTATTATCATTATTATTATTATTATTATTATCGTCGCTATTATTATGTAATAGGTTATCTATCAATATAAACATTATTATTATTATTATAATTATTATTATTATTATTATTATTATTATTATTATTATTATGTAAATGTTACTCTCCAATTTCTGTGTTAGTGCATTACAAATGTTAATCTTAAATACTACAATTTATACCTTTTAAATGCTAAATGCGACTAAGTTTAATTTTTTATTGACCTTTAACAATGTAAAACATGAATAAAAATTCAACAACATATTTTAAATAAAATTCCTACAGTATAATTCTATGCAATATAAAATATAGCCATAATAGAAAGATAAAAAAAACTTAAAATATATTACTTTACAAGAAATCAACAATTCTGTAAAAAATATTTTCCTTCTTTCATCAACAATCTACTAGTTACAGAAGAAAAACTCTCTCTGTAAATTTCTAATTACTCTTATTCTTCTATCTTTTCAGTCTCCCTATATAAGTCTACTTCTATTTCTGCCATTTCTGTCTTTAACTTCGATTATATCAATCATCTACTCACAAAATCAGAAACCCAAAACCCCAATATATTTTCCAAAATCCTCCTGTGTTCTTTCAAATAAAAAACTCAATTGCAAAATCCTCCAATTGCTTCAGAATTTGAACCAAAAAGCGATAAACTTCAGCACCACAATCATCCAATTCAACTCTGTTTTCCTGCAAATTCATATGACAAGTCGAACAACAACTGAAATTCAGTAAATTTTACCATCTAGGGCTTTTAATAGGTATGAATTTCGTATACATTTCTTTTATTGTCTATTTAAATTTTATTTCCGCACAAATTATAGAAAATTTCTCACAGATTGGCAATTATTCTAATTTAGGGTTTATAAACACTATTGTCTTCCAATTTTTCAAAAGTTACCAAAATTTACCCTTTATACTTCCGATAACTATGAATTTGATATAAATTCTTATTATTGTGTAATTGCTTCCATTTTAGTACAAAATATGCAAGATTTGTTTTATAGAGACACTTATTCTTATTTACGGTTTATTAAACATATTAACTGTAATTCTTTCGTTTTGTATCTTCATATGTCAATTCTCTACTCCTGAATTTAGTTTTTTCCATGTGTATTGGTATCGTCAAAGCCTCTATAATGGGTGAGGATGACATTGTGCTTCACACGGTGGCAAATTTGTCTACAACATAACACTTCAATACGAAGGCGATTACATTAGATATATTGAACCTATTGATATAGACAAGTTTTCATATATTGAATTGAAAAGAATTGCCCAAGAAATCGAGATATGAAGGTGCCACCGATTTCTTTTACTTAGTTCCGGTACTAACATGAGTTATGGGCCGAGTTATGGACTTAGAAGGGTGTTTGAAGATAAAGAAGCAATTGAGATGATAAACACCATAAGAGGCCATGAGGAAGTAAATGTATACATAATGCATGATATAGATCAACCTCGAACTAGCACCTGAAACTTTACCGAATCCAACCAATGTAAACATGGAAGAGCCTAACCTGGACGAAACAGACACACCAACATTTAACCCTCTATCTAACCACCCAAATGCCGAATTTACAACACTACACTTAGAACAAAACACACCAGTAGCTACACATGGACGACAAATAACATGCTCTATCTACCACCAAACTGGCCACAACAAGAGAGGATGTCCTTCCAAAAATAACACTACTTCCTACATGGCACTCCCACCCCCAAGAAGTAGAGGTAGACCAAGAAAAATACTTTTTCCACTGACAATTGTGCCGGCATTGCCAGAATCAAGCTCAATACCTCCACATAGAAATACAACACATAGCGACAAAGGAAGGCCATCAAATAGAGCATGAGAAATTAATATTGCATAGGACATTATAAGTTTGAATCTCTCTAAGTATTTAATTTTGTAAAGTTAAATATTTGACTTATATATCTAACAAGTTTATTTTCAATATGTGCTTTCCCCTCAAGAATCAAATGTGATGCAACATGACCTATCATTTGTGTGCAGTAAACTCTCAAATACTACTTAGTTTAGATCTAATTAATCTTCTTTGTTTTCCTTATTTTATAATTGTACTTTTAGTAGTGGACGGTAATAGTAATATTCTGCTTGTATTAATCATAGCAAACTTTCATTAGTTCTAATAAGCTATTACTATTTTTAGCAATTTCTATGTTTACCAATTAGATTCTATTATGGTACTTAT
Organism: Talinum fruticosum; assembly: GCA_021018815.1. Classification (NCBI taxonomy): domain Eukaryota; kingdom Viridiplantae; phylum Streptophyta; class Magnoliopsida; order Caryophyllales; family Talinaceae; genus Talinum; species Talinum fruticosum. The sequence goes on along the minus strand of JAITYX010000098.1, from coordinate 344,303 downwards.
ATCTCTTTGTTTACACATTTATCTCTTTTCAATTAATTATTACCTAGTGTTGATAATTATCATCCATTAATTTTTAATCAGTCTTGCATTAGATGTCAATTATTCTTGATTTTTAACATTTTTATATGATTTACTTTAGTAAACTAAACTTCTAATTATCATTATTGACTTCACGTGCCTTTAACCATCAATCTTAGAAACCTTTATTCTATAGAAATTATTCTTTTTAGTAACCACAGAAAATAATTGTAATGTATAAGACCATTAAAGTCATCTTACAGTTAATTTTTGATTTTCAGAATCAAACTATCAAACTGACACAATGTTGTAAACTATTTCACATAGATAAAATAATGAAAATAAGTAATATCTAATCTTTAATAAACTAAATTGCATACAACATTATTTGTTTAGCACAATTAGAATACAAATGTATTAAAAAAGAATAATGAAGAACACAATCTACCTTGAAACCAGTGAAACTCTTTTATGCACTTTACTAAACAAATTTAAAACAATGTCAAATATAAATTTCGTATCACTATAACAAAATGTCCGTTGTTAAATCTCTTTATTAACAACATAGATATATATCCAAACTAATTTGATAATCTAAAGTGTATTTTACTCTACAACATCATATTTAATACAATATTAGAATTATTATAGATTAACTTTCATAATTAATAGTGAGCGCGACACTCGGTGCCTCACTAGTGTATATATAATCGCTCTGTTTTCATCTTTTGTTTTTGAAAAATCAATTTGTTAAATTAATTTGTCACCCTTCTTCCCCTACTACTCAACCACAAACAGTACTCCGAGCTTCGTCCCCGAGCTCTAGTCCGGTCCTCGTCCCTAATTGGTATCGAGCCAAGTCTCGCCTATTTTGTTGTTACACCATAAGGCCTAGCGTTGGTCAGCCGTTGGTCAGCCCCATGTTATCCGTTGGTCAGCCGTGTGAGGTGCTCCCGGTAGAGGGTGGTCCCGGTGGTCCCGGTAGTGTGTATGCGTAATTATCGACAGTAATAGTCAAGCTTAAGCTATGATGGCCTCTTGGTTACGGGATCATCTAGGTTTAGGAAGTAGCAAGAGTACTAATGTGGTCAATAGCAGAGAAGTTAGCTGCCAAGTTGATTTCTCAAATTGGTCTATTCCAAAACAAAAGATAGAAACCATCTATCAAATAGGCAAGTTTGATTTCAATACTGCTTTTTCAATTAAAGATCATGAAGAAACCTTCAGTTTAGATGAAGAGTTTCAAACTATCAAATTATTATCCAATATTTCTATTAACAAATATAAAGAAAAATATAGATATATTCATTTTGGTATGATTCAAATAGCACTCAAGCCATTAACAAGATTAGGATTAGATTGTCCTATATTCATGGCATTAAGAGATAATAGATTAATTAGATATCAAGATTCTTTATTAGCTATGATTCAAACCAATACATGTAATGGTCCAATTTATTTCAATGGTTGTCCAAACTTTTCAGTTGATCTAAATGATCCCTGGATCATGGACACATTAATTTTAGATATTCATATGCAAAATGATTCAAAAGTATTATTTAGAGAATTATCAAGAAATTTCGCTATTACTTATAGAGTATATTTCAAATTATTATCTTCTCAATTAAATCCAAAATGCTTATTAAAGCCATCTTTAGATGAAACAATATTATTAAAAATTGAATCGAGATAATACTTCAAGCTTTACTCCTAAGTTATTAAAGTGGAATGAAATTACTATCCCTCAAGAGTTTATAATTCAAAATATAAAGCCTCCTAGGAATATTGCTCAAAAGAATATTCAACAAGTTATTGAAGAGCCTGACGGCAGAATATTAATAAGATTTAATTCTACTAATGAAAGATCTTTTTCTTCAAGACTTTCGAGATTCTCCCAGATCTTCTTTCTCTATGCCTTCAAGATCTACTAATTATGATTATCTAAAGGATAATCAAATTGATAATTCAATTCCTTCTTCTTCAAAGATTTATTACAAATCTCCAATAGCGAGAACCGATTGATAAAACTAGTTTATCAATAGGTTCCCCCACTCATTCAGTTATGCAACCTCCTTCTTATTCCTCTATTAATGTTATTACAGAATCCTTTACAATAGACAAAGATTATTTAAGAAAAGATTTCGATTCCATAGAAAATAGAGATAAAAACAAGTGGTTTTTATCTCATTTCGATCTCAAAGCTCAAGCATTCATTAGGCAAGAATGGTATTCACTAATGGAAACATTAGGATGTAATATTCTATTCTTTACATGGTGGACCATATTTGCTCAAGAAAATAAATTACCGGATCCGCATGGTATTAAAGAGATTAATACTAATATTGATCTTAGCAAAAAATGGACTTTAAAAAATGGAGAAATTGTTGTATCAATAACTCCTCCTTTGCAAGAGATTTTGATCCCTACGGATCAAGGTCATATTCCAGCCTCTCCTTTCAAAGTAGGAAGAAATAATCCAAATAACTCTCAAGTAGAGTTAGACGATATTAAAAAGATTTATTATCAAAATAATTATACTAATGAAGTATTACATACAGTCTCTCAACGAGGTTAATATGGTTTCCACTCAAATTGAGGCAATATCTAAAAAGAAGATATTGATCTATTATCCAAAAAACTAGAAAATCTAGACTTAAATAAAGATTCAAAGAAACCAATATTTCTCAATGATATTTCTTCTCCTCTTATTAAATTTAATAAGAGCAAAAAATTAGAAATTCCGGATAGCCCATTAATTAAAAGAATTGATGAAAAACTTAATCAAGCATCCAGTTCAAGCAACACTCTTAATGTCTTAGATATTTCTCAAGAAGAACAAGAAGCAACCAATATTAATAAAATCTCAAATAAAAAAGAATTTCCTTATTATTCCGAAGTACCCCTCCGGATCTTCAACTGGAATCAATTAAAACAATAGTTACGAAGCCTTTGATGGTGGCTCCATCTATGAATGGAATCTAGATGGAAAATCCGAGCACGAAGCATTAATTATTCTCCATAGGATGATGAATGGAATCAATTAGGGACAGGACCGGACTAGAGCTCGGGGACGAAGCTCGGAGTACTTGTTTGTGGTTGAGTAGCGAGGGAAGAAGGGTGACAAATTAATTTAACAAATTGATTTTTCAAAAACAAAAGATGAAAACAGAGCGATTGAAAACAATTAAATAAATAGTAATTGAAAGGGAGAGGAAATTGAATCAAAACTTACTTTGATTGATAATTGATACAAGAATTGGATAAAGCTCTCGGAGAGAGGTTGGATATAATGAGTGTTTTGGGAGTAGGTGATTACAAGTGAAAGGCAAGTGTTGGTGATATTTTTCGATGCTAAGTTCTGCCTTTCAAATGGAAGATGAATACATATTTATAGCAAACAAAAATGAGTAGATGTTGAACACATGGACGGTTGAGAGTCTTGATTGAAATGGAATCTTGATCTTCAAAATATCTTCCGACAATGTTGAATTATTGGAACAGTCTTGATTAGTATGAATAGTGATTGACGAATCATCTTATTTTGAACAGTCTTGAACAGTTCTTGCCAGGTAGAAAGCTTGAACAGTAGCAAAGATTCTCCGACAAAAACTTTGAGTGAATAGTGTTTTGATTGAATAGTAAAACCCATTATCACATGGTTTTACTATTACTGCTTGCATAGTCACGTCAATCATTTGTTTAGCAAATTGCAATTCCATTACTTAAATGTATCAATTGCAATTCCACTAACAAATGTCTCTGGAGTGTTTCTCCGGAACAGTGTCCACTGAATAGTAAGTGAATAGTAACATCCACTTCCTTCCGGGGCATTTTGAGAGGTGAAATAAGGAATTTCACCGAAGCAAAATCTTGAAAACCTGCACAAAAACGTTAGTAAATTTTTTTTTTTTTTGAATACCCTTGACGGGTTAAACATCATATGGATCCTGGGCACATGGCCCATCAAAAGGATCATAATCGGATTGAATTTCTTCATCGGAACTAATACTTGGTTCTTTGAGAAGCGATTGTTGGTGTCTGTTTCTTTAGTAACATAATTTCCTTCTTGAGTAGTTGTATTTCCTCTTCTTGAGCTTTTTCTTTACCTTTTGAACTCATCTCTTTCTTTTGTGGAGTAGGAGGTGCTTGGTTGAGTTGGTGGAGTCTGTCTTTATTCCTAAGCGGCTTTGAAATTAAATCGTTCCCACCATTTAATCTTGAATTCACGAACCAACGAGTAGGATGCTTGGAGGCTTGTAATATTGAACTATTGAAAAGGACCAACAAAAGATCCAAGGGAATCCATATTTCTTGTGGAATAGGATTTCCTTAAGGTCCGGACTGCTACTAGAGATAGTTGAATAGCCGACGAAGTGTTGTTTAACTTCTTCGAGGCCGGATATCTTGAAGAGACCCCATGGTTATCCACCATTCATAAAACCAGATGGGGAATTAAATATCGGTTTTGTATCAAAACAGATAAACCAAGAATGATTGAATGGTCTGTAGAGAAATGTATTGTACCAGGCTCTTTCATAATCAATATAATTATAACCTGGTGGGTTGAATGGTTGGGAAAAGGATTTGATAGTGAATTTGTCACCAAATTCTTTAATAGTGAGGATTTTGAGGATACGTAGCTTGGAATAAGCTATTTGGGTTTTATTGGTTTTATCCGGAACATGCTCAATAAGAGCAGATTTTGAATCAACTAGAATGAATTCATAAAAAGTTCTAGTTTTGAGTGGGTTATCATTAATAAAGAAACATTCGGGTAAAAATGTATTTTTGACTAACTCATTGAGTGTAGAAAGATTTTGCGGTTGCCTGAACTTAGTGTAGGCAACATGTTCCTTGTTTGGTTTTGAAAAATATTTGGAATCAAAAGAAGGACTCAAAATTGATGGTTTTTGATATTTTGAAGAAACTTGTGCATATGAAAGGGGAGGAAAATCTTGTCTTTGTAGAACTTGAAATGTGTTGGTTGTTGGAATCGAGATTTGAGAAGGAGTAATAGGCTTGATCGCGTAATGATGAGGAGTTTGAATTTTTCTTTCTTTGTCTTGACTCATATTGATAAGCTGAAAAGAAAGAATCTTTATTAAGAAGCATATTGATAAGAGAATGCTTTGAAAGCATGGAAGATATAAATTTGAATGAAATACATTTTTCATGAATTTGTGTATGAATACCAAGTTGATCGACTTGAAAGGGATAAATGCTGGGTAATGAATGGGGTACCTAATATGACTTCTTGTCCTATATCCCTGACTAGGACAAAGGTGTTCTTGAAATAATAACCTTGGTTACGAGACATAAACATTTGATAATTTGTATTGAATCTGTAATGCCATTCCATTAGCACTATGGAGTCTTTCTTTAGTTTTTTCATAATAGATTGATAGAATTAGACCTTCTTTGATACAATTTTGATCTGCTCCACTATCAAGTAAAGCAATTGTATTGAACTCATAGTTATCATTAATTTTTAAAGTAATATGGATATATCATTTTTGATATTTAATATGATTAATAAATTGTTGATCTGAAGTACTAGGAGTATCTTCATTAATAATTGGACTATTTGATTTATTTTCTATTAATGACATTCTTGTTTCTAACTCTAAATCTTTAGTTTGGAGTGAACACAAATTTTGATTAATTTCTTTAATCTGTTCTTTAAGATTATTAATTTCCATTTTTAAATCTTGAATATTAACAACTTTTAAAATATTTGGAGTTTCATATTTTTCAAATATTTTATTGATACTTAAACCTGGAGGAGAAGCTTTTAATAAATCTTCTTTAATTAAAATGCCTTTGAGTTTTTCTAAATATTCTTTTCTTAATTCAGGATCTTAAATTTGCTCAATTAAGTCTAATAAAAATTCTTTTTCATTTTTAGTGGTATTGATCATATTAATACATTTATAAAAAATTCTTGAAGACTCATTTCCTGATGAATAATCACTTGAATTGCTTTCTAATTCATAAAGACCATTGTCTTCGGAATCGGAAGAATTATCCGAATTTACTTGGAGTATCTTTGAGTTCAAATAAAGAAATAATTTTCTCTTTAATTTCTTGATTATCTTCACAAATTTCATTAAGTTTTTCTTTTATCTTGCAATTTTTTGCATAGTGTCCTGGCTTGCCGCACTTAAAACAGGTAGCTTTATTATTAATCTTTTTATTTGGAGTAGTCTTCTTGGGAACTGTATTTGTTTTATTATTAGTGTTATGGTTGAATTGTTTCTTTTTATTTACTTGATTGGCTTTTCTTTTTGAACAGATGGTGCTACAGGTTGTGGAATACAAAAAGCTTCGCAAAAGGATCCTAATTCCTTTCTTGTAACTCGCTTTATCTGTTGAATATCTAGCTTGAAGTTTTAATTCATTACATAAAGAAATACCTTCTTTTTAATGAATCCTAATAATTGACCAAACGTAATCTGATCATATGGAATTGGATCTTGTCCTGTGACATACTTTAATTTATTGAATATTCTTTACATGGTGGACCATCTTTGCTCAAGAAAATAAATTACCAGATCCGCATGATATTAAAGAGATTAATACTAATATTGATCTTAGCAAAAATGGACTTTAAAAAATGGAGAAATTGTTGTATCAATAACTCCTCCTTTGCAAGAGATTTTGATCCCTACGGATCAAGGTCATATTCCAGCCTCTCCTTTCAAAGTAGGAAGAAATAATCCGGATAACTCTCAAGTAGAGTTAGACGATATTAAAAAGATTTATCATTAAAATAATTATACTAATGAAGTATTACATACGATCTCTCAACGAGGTTAATATGGTTTCTACTCAAATTGAGGCAATATCTAAAAAAGAAGATATTGATCTATTATCCAAAAAACTAGAAAATCTAGACTTAAATAGAGATTCAAAGAAACCAATATTTCTCAATGATATTTCTTCTCCTCTTATTAAATTTAATAAGAGCAAAAAATTAGAAATTCCAGATAGCCCATTAATTAAAAGAATTGATGAAAAACTTAATCAAGCATCCAGTTCAAGCAACACTCTTAATGTCTTAGATATTTCTCAAGAAGAACAAGAAGCAACCAATATTAATAAAATCTCAAATAAAAAGAATTTCCTTATTATTCCGGAAGTACCTCTACGGATCTTCAACTGGAATCAATTAAAACAATAGTTACGAAGCCTTTGATGGTGGCTCCATCTTTATATATATATATATATATATATATATATATATATATATATATATATATATATATATATATATATATATATATATATACCACTTACATAATAATAGGTTGATTATTATCCCGATAAGGCATTAAGTGTCATGCATAATTATTTGGATTTGCTATCATGCGAATAATTACGAGGTTCAAAGAAAGAAGGGTTTGGGCTTAAAAATAAATACTCAATTTCACATGGAATTTGTATGGATGAGAATTTAGACTGATAGTGGTGGATTGAATGGCCAGGAAGGGAGCGGGCTAGATGATACAATACAATGGTAGGCAGACTCATGAAGGTGAAAACACTCCAATAGGAAACGAAGATGAGAAAATAGGTTGAAATAAACCCATGGATAAATTGTTGGAATTAAGATAGAAGATGAATAGGTCCAGAGGCGCCTAGCACCCCTTAGACCCTTTTACAGTCTCTTGAGCCAAGTTGCTAACTGGGCAAGACCGCAAGAGAAAGCATTGGGACTGTTAAAGATTATATCCAGTGGATCCTAGTCGATTAATACATACAAATTTTAGTAAAGTTTCATCCTAAATTCGTAATTCTTTTTTATCTTACATGTATGTTCAAAATTGTTGAGCAAATCCCACTTTGAATTGTCATATTCTAACATATTCCTTTATGTATGGAATAATAATAAAGTCCAACACGTGTATACAATCAATTATAAGATGCCAGTAGAGCGAGAAATACTCATTTTTATAATGAAGAAAAGGTCTTATCAACTAGGAGCGACGGTATGATATATATATATATATATATAATACAAAAATATACAAGATTACAATTGTAATAATATATTATTTGTTAAACTTTGATTTTAGCATACTTCATATAACCTAAACAACGCTCCTATACTCAGAGTAGAACAAATTCTCCCTTTTCTTTTTCTCCTTTTTCAATCCTTAGTTGCTTACTATAAAATTGGGAGATACCACCCCAACACTAGGCCTCCTCTATCTTTATTAAATTCGATCCTGTAGGTATATATGTAAATATAAGGACTAACCTTAGTAGTTGCGGAAGCGAATAGATCGACTGCCGTTCGATAGCCCACAAGTCAATTTCCCGAGTCACGAATCCTCCGATTCTGGTTGTACTCCGAAGTCCGGTTCGATGTCGTCCGGAACAGTATATCCGGCGTCTACTAGAGTCGCCGGAAACAGCCACGTATCAAACCCGAAGACCCTAAGATGGTCGGTCTAACCGTGAGGGAGAATAGAGGATCTTTAGGGAAAATATGAGAGGAGCAACGAATGCTTTGCGTTGTTCACCGATGTATCAATCTGTGTCTCCCATTACTGATTAAATAGGAGCATCCGCTTCTATCCTTATTGTTAAGAAGTTGAGTCAATCTCAACTTCATCCGCTATCCCACTTATCCAGGAACCTTTCCTGGATAAGAAGGGAGATTAATTAAGCGGAAATTAACGGGCCTAAGTGGCCGTTTTATGAACCTCGTCCAACGGCTCCCACTCGGCCACGTAGGCCGTACAACAAAATCTCTAATCTTGTATATCTGCTCACGTTTCATACCGGGAATGAAGCGTGCGACCAAAAGTAACAAGTAGTGTCATATTAAGTCACCATCTAACTAACATGACACTTTCATAAGGACAACTCCCCAAACCATTCAAGACATCACCGTGGCATATATAATCCCTTTATGCCTACTGATATATCATATGATTATATTCGAATATAATCGCCCGGGCTGATATAGTGAATACGAGATGGTTTTCCTTAGCCACTCATGATGTTACATCTCGGTAAGATTGCTTTCCTAATGTATTCCGCTGAGCTGTATATTTCTATAACTCTTGGAGTGTACATTAAAGTAGCAACATCCGACTTAGATTTCACATCATAGTCTTAAGTCAAAGGGAATTGTGTTTTGAAACAATAATGTTTCAGGATCACACAGTGACAAGGAAGGGAAACTATTGTCACTCCACAAGGTCGTCTTTTTTAGCACACACGTATGAAGTGTGTGTTATGATATAACTCCCACTAAGGTGAGTCTGTCACTTTTATATCATACGAATTACAAGTCCAAGTTTTTCTTAAAACCTGACTTGAGTCACTGGATTAGCGCACTCAATGTAATCCTAATACTTAAATTCGGCTAAAAGGCTTCAATATAAGGTTGTGTTATATTCGATTTTTCTTAAATCTCATCTTAGACTTACTAAGGCGACTATTCATGTATATTTTTCATACTGTCTCGAGTACGAAAAATTAATCAATATTGCACACCTAGTGCCAATATGATTTTAGTCTCATCCTAACCGCTACTCAAGCGTTAGTGTTGATTATCTGTGTGACAAGATAATCGAAGCCTAGTGACATTCAGATGTGCCAATTCATGCAACCAAAGAAAATTATGAACATTCAAAAAAAAAGAAACACCAATCTTTATTTCAATGAGAAAGTTCATCTAAAATGTATGTCCAAAAACCAAAAATACAAGATGTTTCAAATGACTAAACTCTATGAAGACCTAAACTCATCATATGAGTTTTGAACACATCTCTAGGAGTAGGTTTAGTCAAAGGATCAGCGATCATCTTGTTAGTAGATAAGTATTTGACAACAATCTCTTTCAACTTTATAGCGTTCCTCACAAAGTGATAACGCCTTTTAATATGCTTAGCCTTCCTATGAAACTTAGGATCCTTAGCATATTGAATGGCAGCAGTGTTATCGCACCACATCTCGACAGGATCGTCAACTCTAGGAGAAAGGTTGACATCCTGGAGAAAACTCCTTAGCCATATTGCCTCCTGAGCGGCAAGACAACTAGCGACATATTCCGCTTCCATAGTTGACAGGGCTATGCAGTCTTGCTTCTTACTCGCACCAAGATATGGCTCCCCACCAAGGGTGAAAACGTATCCCGAGGTTGACTTGGACTCATCCAGGTCACCACCCCAATCTGCATCCGAGTATCCCCTCGGTTTTAGGTCCCCTCCTTGATAACAAAGTACCAAGTCGGTAGTTCCACGAAGATAGCGCATTATTCTTTTGACGACTTGCCAATGAGCGAGGTCCCGGGTTATTTTGGTAACGACTCACCAATCCAACCGCGAAGCAAATATCAGGCCGTGTAGATAACATGGCATACATTAAGCTTCCTATCGCACTAGCGTAGGGAACACTACTCATATTCTCGCTTTTCTTTATCTGTTTTAGGACATTGCTCATGACTTAAAGTAAGACCCTTATCGACTGGAGTGTCAACGGGTTTGGAATTTTGCATCCGAAAACGTTCCAGGACTTTCTCGATATATGCCTTCGACATAAACCAAGAAGCTTTTTAGAACGGTTTCTGATTATTTCCACACCAAGGACATTCTTGGCTTCGCCCATGTCTCTCATCTCGAAGACGGAAGACAACCACTTCTTAGTGGCGTTGATCATTTCCGGGTTGTTTCCAGCCAGTAGTATGTCATCAACGTACAATGTAAGGAACATAATCCCTACTGTCGTCCTCTTGACATATACACAATGGTCTTCCGAAACCATGGTTAAGCCATACGAAGTAATAGCTTCATGGAATCTAAAGTACCATGATCCGGAAGACTGTTTAAGACCATATATGGATCTTTTAAGACGACAAACTTTGTCCTCTTGTCCTTTTGATACGAAACCAATAGGTTGATCCATATAAATCTCCTCCTCCAGATTACCATTGAGGAAGGCAGTCTTTACATCCATCCGGACTAACTCCAAGTCCAAATGAGCAACCGGGGCTAGAAGTAGGCGAATAGAGGTCATTCTCACCACAGGAGAAAAAGTCTCTTCATAATCTACACCTTCAACTTGTGTAAATCCTTTCGCCACTAATCGGGCCTTGAACTTATCAATTGATCCATCTCGCTCGATGTTTAACCTTGAAAACCCACTTGTTTCCAATGGCCTTACGTCCGGGAGGAAGATCAACTAGTTCCCAAACTTCATTCTTTGCCATTGAGTCCAACTCATCTCTCATGGCTTCCATCCATTCTGTATGGTTTGGTGAGTTTATAGCCTCTTCATAAGAGGTTGGCTCTTCTATTTCCAAAGGCATACAAAAGAAGATATCCTCTTCGATTTGAAAAAATCGTCGGGGAACTTTTCCTCGTTCGCTCCTTCGAATGATTTTAGGACTTGGTTCTTTTGTCTTACTAGGCTCGGGATCCCTCCCCTTTTCCTTTGAGGTGTGGGACTCGAGTAATAGGAGAATCTCTCTCACTAATCCCTTTGGGATGCGGATGAAGGTTCCTGAGAAAAAGGATCGACCTCGTGATTAGGAACTAGAGATTGAGGACGTTCCTCATTCTCTTGTTGGCTCTCCTGTGTAGACACATTTCCATCATTAGAGATGATAGGACCACTCCCACTATCTCTATTGTCCGGAAAACTATTATCCTCGGTGACATGATGAGTGTACGAATCCTCCCCTCACCGAGAGATAATTGTTGTAACTCATACAACTCTAAGTCCTTCTTAATTTCACCAATACTTGGGAACTCATCCTCAATAAAATCGACATTTCGGGATTCTATTTCCTTCATGCCGCCAGTTGGATGTTTTCCATACATGACATATCCTTTTGAATTTTCTCGGATACCTGATGAACACCATTTTTGTAGCTCTAGGACCAATTTTCCCATGTGGGTGAGTTGGGTTGTGCACATAGCCAGCCGAACCCCACGGGCGTAAATGGTCCAAGATGGGCTTTATACCATTCCATAACTCATATGGAGTGATCGAAACACTCTTACTAGGCACTCGGTTTAGGATGTAAGTTGCCGTAAGCAACGCATCCCCCAAAAACTAATTGGCAAATTAGCTTGGGCCATCATTGTCCCGACCATGTCAAGTAATGTTCGATTCCGTTGCTCGGCAACTCCATTTTGTTGAGGAGTGCCTGGAATCGTAAGTTGCCTGCGTATGCCCTTTTCCTCACAAAACCCTTTGAACATATCGAAAGGTATTCACGACCACGATCGGTGCGAAGAGACTTTACTCTACGCTCCAATTTGTTTTCTACTTCCGCTACGAAGCATTTGAACACATCTAAAGCTTCATAACGGTGTGATAAAAGGTACACATACCCATATCGTGAATAGTCGTCTATCAAAGTGAGAAAATAACTAGCACCATGACGTGCTTTGACATTCATAGGTCCACATATGTCGGAGTGAATAAGTTCTAAGGGATGTGACGCCCTAGAAGCCTTACCAAAAGGCTTTTGGTCGCCTTACCAGCTAAGCATGACTCACATCTAGGCAACCTAACCTTAGTGAGTCGGTCTAGAAGACCTTCTTTTGCTAGTCCAGTCATTCTATCTTGGCCAATATGACCAAGTCTTGCATGCCATTTAACAGATTCAGAATTGGAATCAACAAATGAAACTAATGCGGAATTATCATAGCAAACGTCTAAATCCAAAACAGGAAAATTGTTTTGAAAACTAGCATGGCCAAACAAATTGCCACCATAATAAATTTCTAAACCATCTTCTTTTGAAACAAACTGAAAACCTACTTTAACTAAGGAGACAAAGGAAATGAGGGAACATTGCACCCCGTGCGCGTAGAGAGCATTTAGTAGGAGTAACTTATTTCCTCCACGTAGCTTGAGCTGATACGTTCCCACACCGAGAACGTCTTCAATCGTGCCATTCCCTAATGTCATGGTTTGTATGCCCACCGGATAAGGGTGAAACTCTACAAACCCAGCTCGGTCTTGAACTATGTGCTTGTTTGCTCCCGAGTCTACAATCCAATTAGGAAGAGAGTTAGCAACTAATGCATGGGAACAAACAAATAATTCGGAGACTTTAATGGAGGGGGTCACCTTTTGAGGCTCGGGACAATCCCTAGCATAGTGACCCTTCTTTCCACAATTATAACACTTCACACGTGCCATATTTTTCTCTTTGTTGCCCTTAGCCTTATGTCTGTTTCTTGGCATTTCCACCTGCAGGCCCGGGTTTCTTAGAGGGATGAGAACTTTTCTTCTTCCCTCGTTTGAACTTGTTGCCTTTAGGTTTGTTTCCTTTAGCAACTAATGCAGCGAGAACGGGAGCAGGAGCATGTGACTTCATACGGTCTTCTTCGAGCTCAAGATGACGAACAATATCGTCCACGATCCGGAGGTGATCACTATGCACCATCGGGGTCTTGAACGTTTTCCAAGGATCCTCGGATGGGATAGCACGAATCACATTCGTGACTTGATCACGCTCGGAGATCTCGATCCCTCCAGCCTTAAGATCACGAACCATTGCACTCAATGTTCGTATATGTTCGATTATACTATGCTCCGGGCCAAAAGTGTATTGCATCCACGTAAGATGCGGTTGGCGGAGCTTAGTGGCGAAGTTTGCCCGAACTTGATCTTAAGTTGATCCCACATATCTTTAGCTGTAGGACAGTTCTCAAACTCACCGATTAAGTCATCATGCATGAGGTTCGATAAGGCATACCGCGTCGAGCGGTCCTTTTGAACCATTCCCGATATGCTTTTAAATCCTTCCGATCATCGTGCGGAACTAGTATCAACATCCTTGTCATCTTTATCCTGGTAGCGGGGGATACATTTTGGCGGTCAAGAACTCTAGTAATTCTCGCTCATTCGGAAGGAACCGAACCCTCCGATGCCAAATGTCATAGTTGGACCCTACCAACTTTTCGGTCAAGGCCATATCGAGTCATAGGTTTCGTTGCCATATCTACAAATAAAAATTGGACATTTAGGCACATCTTAAAACAATTAAAATTTTCACAAAATTCTTTACTCAAGTCATATGATCGAAAATTTTGCTAAGCTCATAATCATCACATATGAAATGAAATAGAAATTTTAGAAAAAATTAATTGACACTTTAATTCCATAGAAAACATATTCATATGAATTTTAACATTAAACGAATTAACATTGAACTTTACATACCACAAAGGTAGTTAAGATGTAAAACTAATTTACATGAAAAATTTGTACGTGATATTATTAATTCACATGAAACATATTCATATTAATTCTAAAAACTAATTTACAAATAATATCACTTAACTCATACTATATAAAAACTAATTTTATAATTAATATGATTTCATGAAACAAATTCATATGTAGTGCAAAGCTATTGCCTTTTATAAAACTAATTTATATAACACTATATTAAACACATTTATATAATGTTCATGCTGATTTTCCATCTTTGAAACATGTAATACGAAATTACATATATTAAACAAATAACATGCCCAAAAACAAATAATCACATAAAACACAATTATGTAATTTATATAATATGAAACAGATTCATAAAATTAACTGATTAAAATAATTTACATAAAATTATAAAATCAGGTTAATATTAATTCAAATTTACACAAAGTAAAAGTAAAATTATGTACTAATATCAGCATGCTAATTAATTTAATAAAGTGGATCGGGTGAGGACCGAAGCAGCATGCCTCGGTGAGAAGAACAAGAACTGGAAAAATAAAAAAAAAGCCTCGGGAACAAAATGAACTTACGGGGCTTGGTAAAAATAAAGGCGGCGCACGCTTTGCCTTATTGCTTCACGTCTCCTTTCATTTATTCACACAGTTTTCCAGCTCTCTGTCCTCTCTCCCTCTCGCTCTCTCTGTTCTCTTGGTCTCTCGACCGAGAGTCTCTCTCCCTCTCGCCTTAACCTCCTTGAGTAGCCATAGCCACGGGAGGAAGGCTTCGGCTCGACTCCATGGTTACCGGCGACACCTTTCAAAACCACGGCCTCTCTTTCCGTCTCACGGTGACCCAAATGATGTAAACCCCGCCCTTCGCCGCCGAACCAAAAAATGAGACCCACAAGCCTCGTCCCACTTTTTCGGCAAAAAATCCTCTTGTCATGATGTAGATCGACCGCCAAGCAACCGATTAACACCAATCTCGAGCGGTGGTAGTTACGGCGTGGTGGCGCGTGACCCACACGCGCCACCGCCGGGCTGTTTTCGTAAAGAAAAAGGTTGATGGACGTATATCGGTGGCGGAGAAGCTAAGAGAGAGGAAGATCTAATCCTCGCGGTGGCGCGTGTCGGTACGTGCCACCCTCTCCCGGCGGTCCGATGGGTTAGTCCGATTGCCTAACCTCCTTTTCTATTTTTTTATTTATTTATTTGGGTCGTAGAGGCCGGACCGGGGTCGTTTTGCGTTGGGCCACTAATGGCCATGCCGCGGTCGCCGCCGTCGCCGCCGAGGCGATTGGCGGTTTATTCTATGGTCGTCGAGAGGGAGGGGCGCCACGAGGCGATGGTTCGGTAGTGACGAGAGTCCGAGTCGGGGAGGTTTAACGCAGTGTTAATTAAACGGGATTCAAATTTGTACTTAACAAATTATGCGGCCTAAACTAATCGGGCTAATGACTAATCGGGGCTAGGAACTAGGCATCCAAAGCTCGATACCACTCGTAAGTATATATGTAAATATAAGGACTAACCTTAGTAGTTGCGGAAGCGAATAGATCGACTGCCGTTCGATAGCCCACAAGTCAATTTCCCGAGTCACGAATCCTCCGATTCCGGTTGTACTCCGAAGTCCGGTTCGGTGTCGTCCGGAACAGTATATCCGGCGTCTACTAGAGTCGCCGGAAACGACCACGTATCAAACCCGAAAACCCTAAGATGGTCGGTCTAACTGTGAGGGAGAATAGAGGATCTTTAGGGAAAATATGAGAGGAGCAACGAATGCTTGCGTTGTTCACCGATGTATCAATCTGTGTCTCCCATTACCGATTAAATAGGAGCATCCGCTTCTATCCTTATTGTTAAGAAGTTGAGTCAATCTCAACTTCATTCGCTATCCCACTTATCCAGGAACCTTTCCTGGATAAGAAGGAGATTAATTAAGCGGAAATTAACAGGCCTAAGTGGCCGTTTTATGAACCTCGCCCAACAGATCCCAAGCAACTCGATCACCACCATTAAATGCCCAATTTTTGTTGTTTCTGTGAAGACAGAATCGTTAGATATGGGTCCCAATTTGCAGTGTTTCCTTTTCTGAGGGCTGCCTAGCTTCTCTCCCTGGACAAAGTTGGACGTTGATGAATAATGACGACTCGAATGCAGCCATCAACCTTCCAATTCGCAAACCCATTTCGAGTTTTTAATCTCCCTCTCTCCCCTTTCTTATGATGGTTTCCTACTGCAATTTTCTTCAGGAATCCTCTCTTTGTGGCTCTTTTCTCTCGCCTCTTCTCTGTGGGTGTGCCCTGTATTAATTATATATACCACCACTAGCAGCAACGGGAAATCACTTTTTTGTACACATTCTCGAGAATTTTATTGAAAAAAGGAGGTGGGTTTTGGTGAACATTGGCTGAAAATGGTGACCAGCGACCTTCGCTTCTTTGAGTTGAATACTGGGGCTAAAATCCCTTCAATTGGGTTGGGCACTTATTCTCTTTCTCCCCATGTTGTTGCCGCCGCCATTGAGGTTTTCTCTCTCTTCAATTTATTGACTTATTTAGTTGGTTTCAATGTTGAATTTCCGTTTTGCAGTGGCATTTCATGTTTCTTGGAGTAATTGTGTTTGACTTGTTCGAAATGGTGATCATTTGATGCTTACTCGTACTTTGAAGAACTCTTTTCTAGATTAAACAGAGCTGCCCATATATAGGAGGTAAACGGAACAATGCAGTCTAGAGGAGCCTTTTTTTGGGTTGGGGGTGGGGAGATGCTTACCAAATTGTATGTACTCTCAATGAATGTTTGTTTTAGGTCTCTTTCTATTGGATGCATTTTGCATATAAAAATATATAAAGCTTCTTTTGAGTGAAACCGACTCGTTAGAAAGTTGCGAGACATAAGTAAAAGGTGGTTAGAACACGCAAGGGCCTAATGGAAAAATAACTTATGAACGTCTCATACAAGAATTGGTGCAAATGCAATGAGGTATGAGGATCCTATGTCATATGAGATCTAGCACATCATGGGTTTTATCATAACCGCTTCAGTTAGTGTGGGGAAATCCACAAGTAAGTTAATGTGCTACATTGTCCTTGGAAACGGAGAGCAAGGACTTTGAATATGAGTCGAACCTAAGACCTATTAGTTTAAGCTTTTTGGTCAAGTGATATTCAACTCATAGGTGACTCTTAGTATCCTACTACAGTTGGGATGGTGTGAAGGTGGGGAAACCCTATCCTCATGGAAGTGATGGAAATCCATGCTCATAATTGGGAAGGGAAATCGAAAGTAATTAGCAGGATATGATTAGTAAGACATGTTTTACAATGTTTATAGTCGTGTTTGTGGTTTTAGATGTAGTTCGCTCTTTGATTAATTAGTAATTACATTAGCATAACACATAATTCTACTGATCTTTTTGCAGGAAATATAATTCCATTGATATGTTTGAAGAAAGTTACTATGGTTGCCTTTAATGATTTTGTCATTTTTTCAATTATAGATCCAGCAAATTTCTGCTTGCAATTCTGAAATAGTATGATAAGTATGGGTACAATTTAAATTTGAAATGTACTCATTGCCAACATGAGGAGTGAAATTCCCGCAGGGAATTGGGTTATGGTAGAAATAGGATTGAGTGATTGGAGAGTGATATAGGCAATTGAGATAGAATCTGGAGCTATATTCCCGATGTTTATATATGGCTTACCCCATTTATCTATATATATTGCTGTGGTATTTCTTGGGAAAAGAATGTGTCCTGTTCTCCCATGAGATGCAAAGTATGCTGACAACTTTTTTTTCCCCTGATGCAGATGGGTTATAGGCACCTCGATTGTGCTCATTTCTATGGAAATGAGAAGCAGGTAATTAACCAACTCCCAAAACTTTTAATTTAAATGGAGGAAGACTGAAAATATTTTCCATCCAAAGTCGTTTTTAAGATTCTCAGACCAAAACGATTTCTGACTCGTGTCAACTGTTGCGTGTTATTGGGATAGGGCAATAAGTGTTTTCTGTATTTGGAAGTTATAAGAGGATATTTGTGATTAAGGAAGAATTTATAGAATTGAAATATAAAAGTAAAACAGGGCATTTAAGTATCATTGTGATGGTTTCCGAATTCTGTTTCATAATTGTGCCAAAGAATTAAATTTCAATAACTTGTTAACAACTATTGTAACACGCTGTTGCTAGATTGGAGAAGTTTTGAAGCAGCTGTTTCAAGAGGGTGTTGTGAAGCGTGAGGAGTTATTTATCACCTCCAAGCTCTGGTATGTATTAATAGCTGCATTTTCTGTTCTATCCATAGAAGTTCTTATCTTGAGAAGAAATATATCCTTTTAGTATTAATCTTAAGCTTCAATTTGCTAATTAACAATCCTCCCTGTGGCACATGAGAGCCTAGTGTTAACTGGTATTTTCCTCATCGGCTGTTGCAAGAATGTATGATATTTGACTGTTCCATTAGGTCTTTGACGATTCTGTGATGATTGTAGGAATTACGATCATGATCCAGAAGATTTGCCAAAGGCTCTAGATCAAACGTTGAGTGACCTACAACTTGACTACTTGGACCTGTACCTTGTATGTAATTCATTTGAAGAACGCAATTGCTTATTGAAATTATGGTTGTATGCTTTAAACATTTATTTATAGTTTGTTGTTTTGAAAGATCCACTGGCCAGCAAAGGTGAAAAAGGGAGCAGTTAGTAATGATCCTGAGAATCTCCTTCCACCAGACATTCCCAGCACTTGGAAGGCTATGGAGGCACTTTATGATTCTGGTAAGGTCCGAGCCATTGGGGTTAGCAATTTCTCCACAAAGAAAATGCAAGATCTTCTAGAAGTCGCACGAATTCCTCTAGCTGTAAACCAGGTGGAATGCCACCCAGTGTGGCAACAGGCAAAGCTACATGAATTTTGTAGATCAAATGGTGTTCATCTATCTGTGAGTATAGCAATTCAAAGACGGATTTTGTACCCTGATGTCTGTGTGTGTGCTTCCATAAAATACTGATCATACTTGGTTACTCAACCTACACCCAAATAAGGCAATCTGATTTTAGGACAAGCTTAAAGTTTTGTAATTTAGATAAATTGCTCGGCAATGTTATTAGACAAAGAGACAATAGATATCTCATACATGACCTAAACCTTGAATGAGACAATTCGAAGTCTTTCCGACTCTGAATACCTGAGCAACCGCTTTTGTCTACTCTGAATTTAATCCGACTTTTATAATCTGATTGCAAGGCAACCAACATGTTTTCTCATTATAAATTGAAATATATCCAATCACATCAGTACTGTCTTAACTTCTGTGAAGTCAGTGTTTTTATTTGCTAAATGTTGATGCAAATTTTCAGCTGGTGAACTTGTTCTTGTTGCACAGGCATATTCACCATTGGGTTCTCAATCTGCTGCAGCAAAGAAGGCCCCGCTTCTTGCAAACCCTGTCCTGACTACGGTTGCAGAGAAACTAGGGAAGACTCCAGCACAGGTGGCTCTTCGTTGGGGGCTCCAAATCGTCCACAGTGTGTTGCCTAAAGCTTCTAGTGAAGCAAGGTTGAAAGAAAATTTGGACATATTTGATTGGTCCATACCTGATGACTTGTTCAGCAAATTTTGTGAAATTAAGCAGGCAAGTTCCTTTCACCAGTTACTATCTGTATTCTCTGCTTTCTCACTTCATTTCTTTTTAAGAGAATTGAGGGGAGCTCTACTGGCTAAAACACCAACTTTGGGGTTTGATTCTCATGCAACACAACTGTTAGTTTTTATGTGCTCCTCTGGCTGTAACTCCTATGGTTTAACTCCCTATATCGGGCTAATAAAGGAAGGCTGTTACCCATGGAAAACAACATGATGTCTCTTTAAAATTTACTGGCAAAGTTCAGATTTTCAATATGATTTTGCCATCAGCTAAGTGATCATTTGCTGTAGTTGACTTTAGATCTGACTGATGTATCAAATTATCTCCTTATCTCTGGCTGAGTTATTTCTTGAGATACACTCTGTTCCCCAGAAATAACTTAAGATGCTCATATAACCCATGTATGAACATTAAGATAAAATAGGAAATCAAACAAATTTTTAGAAATCTGTTGAAGGGTTGAATGCTATTAAATACTAAGCTCCAATGATGAGGCAGAGAAGATATAATGTTGCTCTAAATGGTATGGCTGTTGATCTTGCCTACTTCCGCTGATGTTACTCAAACTCTGCTCGAAGTGTTAGATACAGGTGTCTGCCTGGGTGTCTAACTTGGCCATTTCTGAAACTTTTACATGTTTTCATTCAAGTGTCAGGTGCTCGCACCATCGTTGGAGTGTTGGGTTCAGACTTCAGATGCTTGTACCTTGACTGAAATTAAGAGTCCCAAGATTTTCCTTTTGTTCAGTATTATTTCTTCTGGTAAGAGTAGATGCTGATGCCGTTTGTATTTGTGGACGCAGGAAAAGTTTGTTAAAGGTAAGGATTTTGTGCATGAGAACTCAGCTGGGTACAAAACCCTTGAAGAGCTCTGGGATGGAGAGATCTGAGTTCTGGTCCCATTCCATGGATTTTTGACCTTTTCAAAATGGCTTCACCAGTCCTGCTTATCATCTGTCTGTTTGGAAATAAATATGTTAATCGAGGGCCGAGGCATCGTTTGCTTCCCAATCCCATAGTTGTATAATATAAGGTTAATCTCTGTAGCCTTCAATTTCTTCAAAGTATTTCCAGCATCAATCCTTGTGATGCATACAATTAATACATGGATAGCCCTTTAATTTCTCTTGTTTTGGTCAAGAAACCTGCTCTGGCCTCATTTTTTTTTTTTTTAATCAGAAGAAGGGTGTAATCCTTTTGAGTCGCGAGTGTTTAAGGTAAAAGTCCTCCCATTTCAACAAGTGTGCTTCCAGGGATTTGAATTTATGTTATCCTCTTTACTTAGAGTAAGACCGCTATCATCCCAATCAACACTATGTTAATGACTATATATTTTTAAAACAATTAAAATTATACAAAATAAAAACAGATGAAGAATGAAAAAGAGAGTCAATTAGATGACAGTGATACGTGCATTAAGTTGTAAATTTTTAAAGCTTTAATTATTATATTTGTAGGAAGTACGCTGTATCAAAACTCAAATGTGACATATCATGGGTTCAATATAAATTTTGGTCTCACTTATGGTCAGCGTATTTAGAAGCGATATTTTTTACTATTGCCTTACGCGGTTACACCTAATAGATATATGTACCTAGGGGTGTTAATTAATTAAAGCCCTGTTCGGCAATAATGTTTGGAGTAATTTTTAAAATTTTGATCAAATTAAAACACTAATTAACTAAATATTAGTATTCGGTAAGCTAATATTTTAACTAGCGTTTGCAATAACTTGTAACGTTTCAATTAGTGTTTTTGAAAAAGTTAAGAATATTAGCCTTTCACATTTAAAAGTAGCGTTTCATATTTTTTTGACAAGGGTATCCCTTCATTAATTTATATTTGGCAAATTATCTATATCCTTTTACGTCAATTTACAATAATCAGCTAACTCAACCACTAAATTTACCGAACATATTTATTCAACCGCTCAATTAAACAACTATCCACTAACAGACTAAAATCTAACACCTATCATCTGCCTAAATATCTATCAACTACACAAATAATTATCCGCTACTCAAACATCTCATTTCATTGAACTTGGCCTAAGTGTTGAATTGATAAAATATTTGAAAGTTGTAATAAGAGATTTAGATTTAAATTTCGCTTATATCAACCTTCGCATCTCAATCATATTAAAAAAATACCTATGTATGAGAAATTTGAACTATTATCTGGTGACAACTTTAAACTTTGACACACAATATATATATATATATAAAGTCCAAGCCCAATCACTTACATATTTATTCACTTACATATTTCTATACCTACAACTGGACCTAGCAAAATTTGACCCGATCCAAAAATTCGACTTGAACCTGCCTAAATTTTTTGTGTTTTGGACACGATTTTCTCGACCCCAACCCGAAAATAACCGAACCCAAAAACTCATAAATTACTGCGGTCAAACCCGACCCGAACCCGTTCGACCTGTTGGGTCAAGGTTATAAAAATAACAATTTTATCTTTTTGGGTTGTTGATTGAATATTTTATATCATTATATGATTTCCCTTTCATTTTATCACTCTTTTACTATTGGTTATTTATTATATCACATCATTTGGAGGGACGTTATATAATTATCACAATCATTTTTACAAACGAACACTAATACTATTTCATATCTCAACTTCTTTCTTATAAAAAATATTATACACATAAATTATACATAATTAATTTCAATAAAATATGTATGGATTCAAATGGTATGATATATTAAAATACTAAAAATGCACAATTTATATTATTGTATTTTTGGTGAAGTAAATATACCTATAGCCATATCTTAAATAATATACACCTTTTTTAGAAATAAGATTACCATAATGAAGTAAAATTTTGATGTTTTAATTAAAATAAATTTTAGTTTATTATTCAACCCATCATTAGCCTTATTTAAACTAGTTTGGACTCGTGCTATGCACGGAATAATGTAATACTCCTTAATAAGTTATGAACTAAAAAAGTAAATATTTAATAACCGCATTTAATAAATGAGATTAATAATCGAAAATGCTACAATCACCATATGGTTTGCTTCTACCCTTATCTAATTACACATGATTGAGTGTGGCGGAAAAATAAACAAAAATAAGTTGCACTGAAATCATTTTCACACATAATAATGTGGAAAAATATAACCACTCTTGTAAGAGTGGTACTAACCTATTAAGGTATATCCATGTATATTAAGAGTGGTGATTTACATCTATTGAAAAAATGATTATTTAACATAGATAATAAGCGTGGCGAGATAATAAGCGTGACAATTATTTTGAGATAATTGAAATACATAAAAGAATTTTTTCGCATTGGACAATTTATGATAATCATATAAGTCAAATACTAAATTTACAATCAAAAAGAAATTTTTTTAAAAAATAATTGAAAAGAATTTTTATAAAAATTAAACACATAAAGGAAATATTTTTATGCAAATTTTCGATTTCTCTCTTTTATAGCACAATGCCTAATATATTGAAAAAATCAAAATAAGAAATAAACCTCAAATCTCAAACTCTAATCTCGTTTTCTCTCTTATTTTACGCTTAATCAGTAAATTTCACATGTGCCCGCTTTATATCTTTTTTTTCTTAATGTTGTATAAAGAAAAGTAAAATAAAATTAAACTAAAAAAATTCACCTTAATGAACAAAACCCTAATTTGAAGAAGAACTAAGTATTTTTAATCTACGGGTAGATCTACGTTAGGGCAACCACGGTCATCCAACCCCGTCCTTTCGAGAGAAAAACATAGCATAAAGAGTAAAAAATAATAATAAATAATTTAATTAACCCTAGTTAATTTCAAAAAGAATTTTGTAACTTAGCTGGTGACAACCTAAGTGTCTATATCGAGTGGTAGAAGTTGCTTCAAGCGCAAGCTGGTAATAGGAAAAAAAGACTCGCTCAAAGGGTAATTTGTCCATAGATATAAGTGCGGCAAGTGATGGTGTTTTCTTTGGATATAAGTGTGTGGTTAAAGACGACTCTCATCCGACTTATTTAGTGTGTGAAATATTTGTCCACTCATACCATTTCCACACTTAATATAAGTATGGTAAAAACGTAGATGCATGTCGTATTTTGAAAATGATAGAATAGACACAAAATTAAAAAGTAAGTGGAAACAAAGAGAAACTCATGATCCAAACAAATCAAATTAGACAAAAAATTACATAAATAAGTAGTTAAACTCATACCTTAATCATAACGAGACCTCCTCCAATTAACCGACCCTTCTCGATTCAATCACTTTCAAAACTTAAAGCCACTAATTAAAAATTAGTTTGAAATTGATACCATATTCTTTAGTCACCTCAACCACATCTTCCTAGCAAATTAATAAACCAAACAATGACAGAAGCTATTGTTACATCTTTACAATACATATTTTATTTTTAGTAGAAAGGAAGAACAGATTTTCTCATCTAATGAAATATCTTATTCATCCACCCAAAAATATACAATTAAATATATATTGTTCACTTTGATAGTTATCTCATTAGATTCTCAAATGTAACTTGTGATTCTCAAATGTAAATCAAATCAAACCAAAATTTGAAATAATATAGATTATACTTTTTAGGTTAAAAATATTGGTGAATTAACCTTAACACCGTTAAAAATAATAGAATATCCTTTAATTATTTTCTAAAATATTATTCTATAATTTATCTTAAATAAAATTACTCTTAATTACATCCCTTCTTTAAAATCATTCAATATACTTTTTGTCATCAATATATTTTTTTGAATTTTTCACGGGTTTTTACTAATGATTGACATGAGAATGAATTACATTGATTGATAATAGGATAGATATCTCATTAATTTTATATTAATTTTATTTTGAGTCCTAATATATTTTAATTTTCAGATTATTTTTCTATTTATTTTTGTTATTTTTAGTCAAATTGTTAGAAGTTGGATTAAATTAGTTTCCTTTGGTTAATTTAATTTTTTTATATTATTATAGGGTTTAGTTAGAGTATTAATATCTTAGTATTAATTTTCTTAGTTTATATGATTAATTTAATTATTTTTTGATTTATTTTCTAATTTAGGTTAAAGCAAGTTTTAATTTAATAAATTTATAAATTAAATTTTTGTATTTTAATTTTACGTTTTTAGTGTATGCTTCGGTCCAAAAAATAGTTTTAATATTCTAGTTTATTTAATTATTTATTTTCATATATATTGTAGTGTAATTGATTATTTGTTTAACTTTCTATTTTAGATTATGTTTTTGTTTTTCTGTTTTAATTGTGTTTAATTTTTCTGAAAAATTTAAAAAAGTTTTTATGTTTTTAATTTTGTCCAGATTTTTAATTTAGTTTATTATATAATTTTCTGTAATTTTTATTTATTAATTTTCTGCTCAATTTGGTTTTATTTTATGTTTTATATTTTTTAAAATTAATAAGGCTAATTATTTACTGTTTAATTTTTAGATTTAGATTAAATAATTTTATAATATTATTTATTTATTTTTCAGCAAGGGGATCCAATATTACCTTGATACAGTCTACTTTTAAAGGAAACCTTTTTTTTTCCTTTCGATGAATTTTATCGTTTATTTAATTATTTACATCAATGACTTATTTTTAATGAACAAATAATTTTTATGGTTGAGACTACACCAAACTCCTACAATCACTCTTGTTGTAGTATTTAGTCTATTTAAAAATATTACTATTATATATGGTATAGATTTATTAGAAAAAAATACTAATGAGACTGTATTATCACACACACAAAAAAAGGAGGAGGATAGTTCACTTATAAAAGAATTTTTTTATTTGGATAAATTATATTATTTATTTATTTATATAATTATTTACATCAGCGACTCATATTCAATGGACAAATAATTTTTATGGTTAAGATTACCCTAATGTCT
Organism: Talinum fruticosum; assembly: GCA_021018815.1. NCBI lineage: Eukaryota > Viridiplantae > Streptophyta > Magnoliopsida > Caryophyllales > Talinaceae > Talinum > Talinum fruticosum. The sequence continues at coordinate 318,529 of JAITYX010000098.1, read as the reverse complement.
TACAATCACTCCCATTACAATATTTGACCAATTTAAAAATATTACTATTACATATCGCATAGATTATTATTATTATTATTATTATTATTACTACTAGTGCGGACTCGTGCCATGCACGGAGTAATGTTGTACGATGCATAACTTAAGAAATTATTGAATTACGCAACGATATTGTACTTGTGAGTTTCTTTTTCTTGATCATTTGATTTTATTGAATGATTTCACTTTCAATAACATTCTATACATGCTATCCCCTCATAACGAAAACGCTTTCATGACTCATCAAAGTTATCGGAACCCAACACATAAAAATAAGTAGAGCCCAATACACATTCATCTTCCAATCATTATAAATTTCAAAAGAATAAATAAATAATCTAAAATAATAAATAAAAAAGAATGTTAAAAAATATCATCAAGGTTTTAAGATAACACACGTGATTTGGAATATTAAGAAATCGAGACCCTTCTAAGAATCAAACAATATAAATAATCCTAACTCATACGAGTTATAAAAATATTGTGACAATATGTTTGGGTATCAAAAAGTAAATATTAGTAGGAAAAGGAATAATATATGATTGGTAGATATTGAGCTAGATGACCTATAAATGACAATAAATACCATTATGTCACAAATTAATATTATAATACAGAGTATATCAAATCAATAAAAAGAATATCAAACTTATAATTCATAACTCTTTACAAAGTCAATACTAATTTAACTTAATAGACGCCTAGAAAAATATTTATATGCAACCAACCTACTAAAACATCACTGACTTAAATATTACACGAACTCTTAAAAAGTATACATATACCCATAATGGGATTTCATTTTTTAAAATTATAAGGTGAGTACAATGATTTATCTATTCTTACCTACCTCTAAACACAAAGATAATTAAACAAATAAATAACTACTTATGTTGAGTTAATAGTGAAAAATATTATAATGATAGAAGTGATCCAAATATATTTAACAATAATAGGTAATTTGTATCATAGTAAAGGGCATGATAGGTCAATTCACGGCATCGAGTAATAAAATCATCCGTGTTTTATACTTATATTGAAAATTGATCGCAATTTTTGTAGTGAATCAATGGGGCAAAAATATTGATACAATTGAGATTTTATAAATACATGTTTTATCGATTAACAATCAAGCTGCTTCCCTGGAGACACAACTCTTCCTCTCAATTAATTAACATAATAAGAGTAATATAAAATTCTATTTCAAGATGGTGGGGAGGTTTGATGACAAATACTCATCTTTTAATAATTTAGAAAACCTACAATAGTAAAAGATATGATTTAAATATGTTTGTTAATAATAAGTCACGAGATAGACATGTTAGGAAGAAACTAAAATAAAGCTGTATTTGTAACAAAAAAAAATGATCCGTATGTTGTGCAAAAATGTTGAGACAAATGAATTTATTCGAAGTTTTATGGGCTTAATAGAAGTTGGCATATTAAGTTTGTAATCCTTTAAAATAACACAAATTACGAACTTAAAGTACACAAATTACTAAGCTGAAGCAATATAATTCCTAACTTTTTATTCATTACGTTTTATTCCACAACATATTTGAATCATAATTTTCTATCTTGTAGGTATTTTTAATTATTAATATCAAGTATATATGTAGTTGTTATATTTTTATTATATTAATTTATGATTTCTTAAGGTTTATTAAATCATTACGTACATAAGATGAAGGTAATAACCAAATTGCTTCCTCATATAGTTAAATATTTAAATATTATTTTTATAACATGTTCCTGTTGATTTTAATTTTAAAAATTCTTATAATAAATATATTTTGAACTAATCCAAATTTTATGACACCAAGTAAAAAAATACCATTACTAATGAAAAAGCAATAATGTTAGACAAAATTATTATATTTCAGGCCCAAAATAATATTGCATATCAATATACATAAAAATAAATGAGAGCTAATATACAATACAAACCCTAAATAAATAAATACATAACTATATATATTTATTTTATTTTATGTCTTAATATATTTTAATTTTCAGATAATTTTTCTTTTCGTTTTTGTTATTTTTTAGTCGAGTTTGTTAGAAGTTAGAATAAATTAGTCTTCTTCAGTTAATTTTTTTTATATTATTATAGGGTTTAGTTATAATTTTTTTAATCTGTTAGTATTAATTTTCTTAGTTTTTATAACAGATTCGATAATTTTTAGATTTTTTTCTAATTTAGGTTAAAGCGGGTCTTTAATTTAATAAATTTATAAATTTAGTTTTTTCATTTTGATTTTAGGTGTTTAGGATATATTCAGGTCCAAAAATAATTTTAATATTCTGGTAATTTAATTATTTATTTTTGTATTTATTTAGTGTATTTTATTATTTGTTTAACTTTTTGTTTAAGATTATGTTTTTATTTTATTATTTTTAATTTTGTTTAATTTTTCTGAAAAATTATATATAGTATTATTATTATTATTATTATTATTATTATTATTATTATTATTATTATTATTATTATTATTATTATTATTTTGGTATGGAGTAAAAAAGAGTCCATATATGAGTGGAAATCTATTTTTTCAATGATAAATTATTTTTTTATTGGACTGAAATTCCTAAATTCACTCTCGGACCGCCATGTCATCTTTTTGAAAAGATTGGCATTATATAGTGTATAGATGGGGGTTTTTACATTTAAGTAAATATTTTAGAAACTTTTTTGTCTTCTACCAAACAAAGGAAAATGTGTGTGGAAAATAGTTTTCCTTGAAAATTCATTTTCCCATGCAAAATAATTTCCTTAGAAAATATTTTCCTCACAACCAAACACACCCATAATGATTTATCCATTCTTACATATCTCTGCATCCAAAGATAATTAAACATATAATAACTACTTATATTGAGATTAATAGTGAAAAATATTATAATGATAGAAGTGATCCAAATATATTTAACAATAATCGGTAATTTGTATCATAGTAAAGGGCATGATAGGTCAATTCGCGGCGGAGGGTAATAAAATCATTTGTGTTTTGTACTTATATCGAAAATTGATCGCGATTTTAGCGAGTGAATCAATGGGGCAAAAATATTGATACAATTGAGATTTTATAAATATATGTTTTACTCGATTAACAACCAATTGCTTTCCTTGAGACAAAACTTTTCCTCTCAATTAATTAACATAATAAGAGTAACATGAAATTCTATTTCAAGATGGCGAGGAGGTTTGATGATAAATATTCATCTTTTAATAATTTAGAAAACTTACAATAGTAAAAGATATGATTTAAATATGTTTGTCAATAATAAGTCACAAATAGACATGTTAGGAAGAAACTAAAATAAACCGTATTTGTAACAAAAAAAATGATGTATATGTTGTGCAAAAATTTTGAGACAAATGAATTTATTCGAATTCCTATGGGCTTAATAGAAGTTGGCATATTAAGTTTGGAATCCTTTAACCATAACACAAGTTACGAACTTAAAGTGCACAAATTACGAACTGAAACAATATAATTCCTAACTTTTTATTCATTACGTTTTATTCCACAACATATTTGAATAATAATTTTCTATCTTGTAGGCATTTTTAATTATTAATATCAAGTATATATGTAGTTGTTATATTTTTATTATATTAATTTATGATTTCTTAAAGTTTATTAAATCATTCCGTACATATGACGAATGTAATAACCAAATTGCTTCCTCGGATAGTTAAAATATTTAAATATTATTTTTATAACATATTCCTGTTGATTTTAATTTTAAAAATTCTTATAATAAATATATTTTGAAGTAATACAATTTTATGGCACCAAGTCAAAAACAACCATCAACAATGAAAAATTAATAATGTTAGGCAAAATTATTATATTTCAGGACCAAAATAATATTGCATATCAATATACATAAAAATAAATGAGAGCTAATATACAATCCAAACCCTAAATAAATAAATACATAACTATATATATTAATTTTATTTTATGTCTTATTATATTTTAATTTTCAGATTACTTTTCTGTTCGTTTTTGTTATTTTTTAGTCAATTTGTTAGAAGTTAGAATAAAATTAGTCTTCTTCGGTTAATTTTATTTTTATATTATTATAGAGTTTAGTTAGAGTCTTAATCTGTTAGTATTAATTTTCTTAGTTTTTATAACTGATTTGATAATTTTTAGTTTTTTTTTAATTTAGGTTAAAGTACGTCTTTAATTTCATAAATTTATAAATTTAGTTTTTCATTTTTATTTTAGATGTTTAGGATATATTCAGGTCCAAAAATAATTGTAATATTGTGGTAATTTAATTATTTATTTTCTCATTTATTTAGTGTAGTTTATTATTTTTTTTACTTTCTGTTTAAGATTATATTTTTATTTTATTATTTTTATTTCTGTTTAATTTTTCTGCAAAACTATAAAAAAATATTTTTGGGTTTTAGGTTAATTTTATATTTTTTAAGATTTTTGATTTTATTTTATTTATTTTAATTTTGTATATTTTTTATTTATTAATGTTCTACTTAGTTTTGTTTTTATTTTCTGATTTATATTTTTATGAATTAATGAATGATTAATTATTATTTAATTATTATATTAATATTAGATAATCTTATAATATATAACTTATTTGATAATTTTTTAGACTTATTTACTAATTTAGGTTAAAGCATGTTTTTAATTTAATAAATTTATAAATTTAGTTTTTTTATTTTTATTTTAGGTTTTTAGGCTTTTAGGTTCAAAAAATATTTTTAATATTTTCATAATTTAATTATTTATTTTGGTATTTATTTAGTGTATTTTATTATTTGTTTACCTTTTTGTTTAAGATTATGTTTTTATTTTATTTTTTTAATTTTCAGTGGAAACCTATTTTTTCAATGATAAATTATTATTTTTTATTGGATAAAACTCCTAAATTTACTCTCAGACCTCCTTGTCATCTTTTTGATAAGATTGGCATTATATAGTGTATAGATTATTTAGTACAGTTTATTATTTGTTTGACTTTTTGTTTAAGATTATATTTTTATTTTATTATTTTTAATTCTGTTTAATTTTTCTGAAAAACTATAAAAAAAGGGTTTTAGGTTATATTTTTGATTTAATTTATTATATAATTTTGTATTTTTGTTATTTATTAATTTTCTACTTAGTTTTGTTTTTATTTTCTGTTTTATATTTTTATGAATTAATTAGGATGATTAATTATTATTTAATTTTTATATTAAGATTAGATAATTTTATAATATATAAGTGATTTGATAATTTTTAGACTTCTTTACTAATTTAGGTTAAAGTATGTTTTTAATTTAATAAATTTAGTTTTTTAATTTTTATTTTAGGTTTTTAGGCTATTAGGTTCATAAAATAGTTTTAATATTTTGGTAATTTAATATTTATTTTCGTATTTATTTAGTGCATTTTATTATTCGTTTAACTTTTTGTTTAAGATTATGTTTTTATTTTATTTATTTTAATTTTTTTAAATTTTTCCGAAAAATTATTATTATTATTATTATTATTATTATTATTATTATTATTATTATTATTATTATTTTGGTATGAAATAAGAAAAAGTCCATGTATGAGTGGAAACTTATTTTTTTCAATGATAAATTATTTTTTTTATTGGACGAAACTCCAAAATTCACTCTCAGACCGCCATGTCATCTTTTTGAAAAGATTGACATTATATAATGTATAGATGATTATTATGATTATTATGATTATTATTATTATTATTATTATTATTATTATTATTATTATTATTATTATTATTATTATTATTATTATTATTATTATTATTATTATTATTATTATTATTATTATTATTATTATTAGAGTCCATAGATGAGTGGAAACTTATTTTTTTAAATGATAAATTATTTATTTTTTTATTGGATGAAACTCCTTAATTCACTCTGGTTGCAGCATTTTAAAATTTGAAAAGATTGGCATTATATAGTGTATAGATTATTATTATTATTATTATTATTATTATTATTATTATTATTATTATTATTATTATTATTATTATTATTATTATTATTATCATTATGATTACTATTATTATTATTATTATTATTATTATCATTATTATTATTATTATTATTATTATTATTATTATTATTATTATTGTTATTATTATTATTATTATTATTATTATTATTATTATTGTTGTTATTATTATTGTTATTATTATTATTATTATCATTATGATTATTATTATTATGATTATTATGATTATGATTATTATTATTATTATTATTATTATTATTATTATTATTATTATTATTATTATTATTATTACTACTACTACTACTCATTGTTATCGTTATTATTGTTATTATTATTATTATTATCATTATGATTATCATCATCATCATCATCATCATTATTATTATTATTATTATTATTATTATTATTATTATTATTATTATTATTATTATTATTATTATTAGAGTCCACGAGATGAGTGGAAACTTATTTTTTAAATGATAAATTATTTATTTTTTTATTGGACGAAACTCCTTAATTCACTCTGGTTGTAGCATTTTAAAATTTGAAAAGATTGACATTATATAGTACTAGTTTGGACTCGTGCTATGCACGGAATAATGTAATACTCCTTAATAAGTTATGAACTAAAAAAGTAAATATTTAATAACTACATTTAATAAATGAGATTAATAATCGAAAATGCTACAATCACCATATGGTATGCTTCTACCCTTATCTAATTACACATGATTGAGTGTGGCAGAAAAATAAACAAAAATGAGTTGCACTGAAATCATATTCACACATAATAATGTGGAAAAATATAACCACTCTTGTAAGAGTGGTACTAACCTATTAAGGTATATCCATGTATATTAAGAGTGGTGATTTACATCTATTGAAAAAATGATTATGTAGCATGGACAATAAGCATGGCGAGATAATAAGCGTGACAGGTATTTTGAGATAATTGAAATACATAAAAAGAATTTTTTTCGCATTGGACAATTTATGATAATCATATAAGTCAAATATTAAATTTACAATCAAAAAGAAATTTTTTAAAAAATAATTGAAAAGAATTTTTATAAAAATTAAACACATAAAGGAAATATTTTTATGCAAATTTTCGATTTCTCTCTTTTATAGCACAATGCCCAATGTATTGAAAAAATCAAAATAAGAAATAAACCTCAAATCTCAAACTCTAATCTCGTTTTCTCTCTTATTTTCTCGCTTAATCAGTAAATTTCACATGTGCCCTCTTTATATCTTTTTTTTTTCTTAATATTGTTTAAAGAAAAGTAAAATAAAATAAAACTAAAAAAATTCACCTTAATGAATAGAACCCTAATTTGAAGAAGAACTAAGTATTTTTAATCCGAGAGGCGGATCTACGTTAGGGCAACCGCGGTCACCCAACCCCGTCCTTTTGAGAGAAAAAACATGGCATAAAGAGTTAAAAAATAATATATTTTAATTAACCCTAATTAATTTCAAAAAGAATTTTGTAGCTTAACTGGTGACAACCTAAGTGTCTATATCGAGTGGTAGCGGTTGCTTCAAGCGTAAATTGGTAATAGGAAAAAAAGACTCGCTCAAGGGGTAATATGTCCATAGATATAAGTATGGCGAGTGATGGTGTTTTCTTTTGATATAAGTATGTGGTTAAAGATGACTCTCATCCGACTTATTTAGTGTGTGGAATATTTGTCCACCCATACCATTTCCACACTTAACATAAGTATGGTAAAAGCGTGGATGCATGTCGTATTTTGAAAATGATAGAATAGACACAAAATTAAAAAGTAAGTGGAAAGACAAAGAAACTCATGATCCAAACAAATTAAATTAGACAAAAAATTACATAAATAAGTAGTTAGACTCATACCTTAATCATAACGGACCTCCTCCAATTGACCGACCCTTACTGATTCAATCACTTTCAAAACTTAAAACCACTAATTAAAAATTAGTTTGAAGCCGATACCATGTTCTTTAGTCACCTCAACTACATCTTCCTAGCAAATTAATAAACCAAACAATGGCAGAAACTATTGTTATATCTTTACAATACATATTTTATTTTTTAGTAGAAAGGAAGAACAAATTTTCTCATCTAATGAAATATCTTATTCATCCACCCAAAAATATATAATTAAATATATATTGTTTACTTTGATAGTTATCTCATTAGATTTAAGTCGAGTCACAATTTGAAGTCACAAAGGAAAAAAAAACGTAACTTGTGATTCTCAAATGTAAATCAAATCAAACCAAAATTTGAAATAATATAGATTATACTTTTTAGGTTAAAAATATTGGTGAATTAACCTTAACACCGTTAAAAATAATAGAATATCCTTTAATTATTTTCAAAAATATTATTCTATAATTTATCTTAGATAAAATTACTCTTAATTACATCCCTTTTTAAAATCATTCAATATACTTTTTGTCATCAATATATTTTTTTCAAATTTTTCACGGGTTTTTA